>OX442349.1:35790771-36178271 GCA_949357725.1 Hyperoplus immaculatus | reverse complement strand
CCCACGTTCAGGAGGTACTATTTGCAGTGGAAAACGACCCGTGCTGCTACCAAACCAAGTTGAGCTAAGTCGAGTAGAGCTACATGTGCGGTTGAAATGTTCCATAAGGCTACTGCATGATTTGCATAACCTCCCCAGGACTTGAGGCTGCATTGGAATCACAGAATGCAACGGGCCACAAGAACCTTATGTTCCTGGGACTTTTTCTGGAAACACGTCTTAAGTTGGATTGTTTTCTTTGATTCTTTCTAGTAAAATCGGTGAGGAGCAGTCGGCAGAGGATGCAGAGGATGGCCCTCCAGAACTGCTGGTAAGTGACATCCTAAAATCCAAAAGACTGTTTTTGTGTTTAAAGGCACACTTCAGGCCTTTGCACACCAGATGCCTTTTTTTCGATTAATTTGTTCGTCAATAATAATTATCGGAAGTATATAGAGTCAATATAAGCTTCCATATCAGCGACGTAATTTTGCTTAATATTTTTTCAAACGGAGTCGCTTCCGATAGTCAGCCACGTCAAAATTTGCGTTCCAAATTATTTGCATTTTCATGCTGTTAATTTGCGACGTGTCTGGTGTGCAAAGACCTTTAGACCATTAAGTCATCATTGTGATGTAAGTTCTATTTAAGGTTGGAGGTCAACGGAAGAATATTTCAGGAGACTTGGATGAATTATGAAGCAATATTTATTACAGACTTGGCCAAGGAGAACCGGATTGCAACTCTCGTGACTTGCACTTCAATTCTCACAAACTCATGCTTAAAGCTGTGTTTTAACCTCGCGCTATCTCTATCACCTCCCTGGCTCGGGCACCAAGCGTACCAATGTTTTGGTTCAGAGCTGAACACAGTGAACCATAACATTCTGGAGTCTTAGGAGATGAGACTTTATCTATACAACTGACCTAAGTGTCTCCTAACAGGCTCCAAGGCTGACCTAGAGTCTGAGAGACAGACACACAAGATAGGCATATATGACCTCTCAATCTTTCCCATTAATATTACAACTAAAGACCCAAAATTCCCTCACAGATCCCTTCTTTTTGATCAAGAGATCAACACAAACTACCCACGCTTAGTGATTACCCCAATTTAGAAGCTCTAGGACATCTGTCAGAAAAGAGATTACAACCACACATAAATCAATAATCAATCATTGACAGGTAAACAATAAAACTAATACAACAGAATAACACATTAAATAATGAAAGTTCTTTATAATGAAAGTTCGTTATTGTCTTTGTTTTCCAAAAACGCAAGTCTTCACCTGAGCCAGTATAAAAAAACGACTGACTGCAGGCCGCGAGTTGTTTTTGTTTGTAATTCATCTAGCGTCAGGCTTGACATGACCATGAGCACAAGGTATTTAAGGCTATATTGCCTTACAACAATTTAAACAGTCATATCAAATCAATGTTTTAATACACATAGCACATGTTAAACAAAACAAGAAATGTTATTCTACAATCCGTACAGGGTGCAGTCAAAACATCATAACCCCCACATAATCACCTTCCAAAAACATGAAAATCAACCTTCAAAAATGCATCAGATAAGTATGGACCTTCACATGTTAAAATTCATACCAGGGACAAGAGAAAGATTTTGACACAGTTTGACCACGCTACCTTTATTGAGACTAATTTCACCATGAAAACATAAAACCGTAATGAGAATACCACACTCCATGACCAAAAGAAACACACCATAAACTGAAAATGAAATGATTGAACCACCTCAGTGACAAAATGAGACATTATTAAAATTAAACCATTTATGATTGTCCCTGTTAATAAAATGATCACGTTATTGTATCATTGCAAACCCATTAAACATTCATTTGAACACTTTGAAGGAATCACCCTAAAATCAAAAAAACATGCTGAGAATTCTCAGTAGTAAAACATTTGGAGGAAAGGTAACCCTCACAGACTCTCAACTGGTGGATTCAGCATGACCACTTACACCTGACTTTCCACCTCCGCATCACCAGAAACTGAGGATTCATTAGAGAACTCTTCTGACGGAACCCCATCTAACTCAAGGCATCCCACCCAATCAAGAAATTCTTCATGCTCATAGTAAGGGACAGCGTCAGGTCTCTGGTAGTATGACACTCTCTCTGGATTAGGCCTCACATTGATAATTGACTGTGATGCCTGGATAACAGTGCCAACTGTTTTTCTTAAACACAGCTTAACCATAGCTACCAACCAAGAAATCAGAAGAATGAAAAGGAGGCCACCCACACTCAACACTGTAACAAACTTCACCAGACCTGATCCCCATGTTCCGAAAAGTTGTGAGAGGTCACCTAAAGCAAACCCATGAGTGTTAATCAACTCTTTCAGGCCATGTGCTGTTTCGTGGGCCATGTCCATCACTTCATTAGTTGCGTCTGAAACAAAAGAGCAGCAATCTGTGCCAATTATCTTACATGAACCTCCTTGAGAAGCGAGCAAAAGGTCAAGACGCATACGGTTCTGTAAGGCTACAGTCTTAACCTGTTGTAATTCTGTATGCTCAGCCAACATAGCCCTGGTGGAGACATTGAGGTGGTTTTCAAGGACCTTGGACAGTGATGCGAGTTCCTGCTGAGATAAGTAAACACCATAACTGGGGAAAACAAGGCTTGCTATGTGTTGAGTCTGTGTTAGCTCTCTTCTGTCTCTGTGTAAGGGGGAGTATAATGCAGCTATCTCATCTGATTCTACCTGTCTGATCAAAGGAACCAAACAGGCTAGGTAAAGTGCCACGAGAATAATCATAAGGCACACAGCGGTAGGCTTTGTCTCCACATACCATGTATACTCTCTCCGGGAGTGCTGACTGTCGCAGACTCACTTCTACTACAGTTCTACAGCTACTTTTACCTAGCTTCTCATGCTGGTCATTGCCTGTTCCATGGAAACACAAAGAAACATTAATAAGCTTGTGAACTGAGAGTGGGGGCAGGTAGACTGAACAATCACGCAGGGGAGTCTGCGTGTTTTGTGCAGGCTGAGTACAATCATGCACTCTGACACTCACTGACCCTACAGAATAAGTGCCGACAATGTGGGATTCCAATACAAAATTCCCTCACAATCATGAGATTTAGTAATGTTAGGAACCAGGACACTTTGCTACACTTGAACACTCTTTAGCACTGCACTCTGTTGAGTAAGTGTTGCTCAGGTTTGTGTTGCTGCACTTATCCAGATGACAATGCCAATTTCAGCTTCATTACTTTAGTTAAGACATCACATCAACTGATGTGTCAATGACGTTATAACAGTGAAACAGTATCTGTAATGTAACTAGTTAATTTCAAAGCCATTCAGGATTCAAACTAAACCTTTTCTCCCTCAGTTCATCCATGGCGGCCACACAGCCAAGATCTCTGACTTCACCTGGAACCCCAATGAACCCTGGGTAATCTGCTCAGTGTCCGAGGACAACATCATGCAAGTCTGGCAGATGGTGAATATACACACACACACACACACACACACACACACACACACACACACACACACACACACACACACACACTCCTTTCAGAGATGCTCAGAATCTCAGATTATGAAAACAGACTTTTTTTTTTCAATCTCAAACATGGTCAGTCCTCAGTCAAAGTGAAGCTTGTGAATCCTGATCATCTGATGAGCCAGCATCATATGGGTCCACTGTGTGTCCATGTTAAAATCCATCTAGCGAGTAGCTGTCCTTGTAAAGAAAATGAGCAAGCCAGTGCTTTAATGTTACTCATAACCTCAGAGGGCATCCAGTTCCTTAACGGCAAAGTTGGCTGATGTAGTTCACATTGAATATACATTAGTAGAAGAAAATGATTCAGTTAAAAACATTGTCAGTTATCAATAAGTCTGATTATGATGAACCACTAAATAATACTGGTAATTGACTGAAAATAGGATGAACTACTTCTGGAGGTGGTTGCCTCAGCCCTGAATCAAGAATTGCACAGCAAAGTGGTGCTATTAGCCCCCCCCTCTTCCCCACCTGATTGGATGTGACTGAAATTTTGTGTGCCGTATATGTTCTGGACATAATGCCAGATGACTTAAGACTAGAATATGTTTGTAAACCAAACTGTGGGCCCTACTGTTGTAAACAACAAGATAGAAACAGTAACTTTTCAGGAAGCTTTCTAACTTCAAACAGTGTTCCACTGATCACATTTTCCTGTAAGGAATGTTTGCTTATGAGAATATACCTTTGTATGTTTACTTCTCTGACACACCCAAAGTTACATTGTGCACCTTACCATCTTCAATTGAAAAAGGCAAGTGGAAAAGTGAACGCCTGATGTGTCTCTAGCTGATGGAATGAGTGGAAATTAAATTTCTTGCACATTATATAGAATGTATCAAGATGTCATGTAAACATGGTGGATGTGGTCAAGTTTGTATTAGAAATAGAGCACTGGTTCTTTTTGCCACTGAGGCAACAAGGCAAACATTAATATTGTCATGACATTGGTATGCTGCTTGTAAATCCAGTTTCTAACAGTGAGTCAATAGCGAGCTGTTTGCATGTTGAGGTAGAAAGTTATCTACTACTAGTTGGTTATTAAAGAACCACATGCTGCCTTTAACTCATATTATTAGAATATCATGGAAAAGCTCTTTTTTTAAATCTAATTTAATTTAATTTAAGAAGTGAAAAATCCATATATTTAAGATGTATGAGACATAAAGTGATATATCTCAGGCATTTTTTTGTTTAACCTTTCAGGATTCCAGCTTCCAGCTCATGACAATCAAAAATTCCATCATCTCAAAATATTCCATATTCCAATCAAAAAAATACTTGTAATGCAGAAATGTCGCACTTTTGATAAGTATTTTCAATCATCTGCTATATACTTGGTCTGGGTTCTTATTTTGCATGAATTATTGCATTAATGCGGCATGGCCTGGTGATGATCAGCCTGTGGCACTGCTGAGGTGCTATGATAGTGGCCTTCAGCTCGTCTGTATTGTTGGGTCTGGTGTGTATCATCTGCCTCTTGACAATAGCCCATAGATTCTCTATGGAGTTCAGGTCAGGAGAGTTGTCTGGCCATTCAAGTACAGTACAATACCATGGTCAGTCAACCAGTTACTAGTGGTTTCTAGCACTGTGGACAGGTGCCAAATCTTGCTGGAAAAGGAAATTGTCATCTCCATAAAGCTTGACTGACGGAAGCATGAAGTGCACTAAAATCTCCTGTAAGATGGCTGTGGTGACTTTGGACTTGATAACATAGTAGACTAACAGCAGCAGATGACATGGCACCTCAAATCATCACTGATCCAAATTAAATATTGCTTTTCATTTGGAAATCAAGGTCCCACAGTAGAGGAAGAGTGGAGGGGCGCAACATTTCAACAGTCAGTGATGATTGTGGGTATCATGTCATCTGCTGGTGTTGGTCCACTGTGTTATCGAGTCCAAAGATAACACAGCTGTCCAACACGAGATGTTAGTGCACTTCATGCTTCCGCCTGCTGACAAGCTTTATGTAGATGCTGATTTCCTTTTTCAAGTAAGACTTGACACCTGCCCACAGTGCCAAAACCACTAGTAAATGATGGCCAGACAACATTCCTGACCTGAACTCCATAGAGAAACTATGGACTATTGTCAAGAGGAAGATGAGACACACCAGACCCAACAATGCAGACGAGCTGAAGGCCTCTATCAAAGCAACCTGGGCTTCCATAACACCTCAGCAGTGCCACAGACCGATACTATCCGTGCCACGCTGCATTGAGGCTGGAATTCATGCTAAAGGAACTCAAACCAAGTACTGAGTACATATGCCTGATTATACTTTCTAGAGGGCTGTCATTTCTGTATTGAAAATCCCTTTTTTATTGATTTTATGTTATATTAAAATGTTCTGAGATTTTGAATTTGGGTTTTTCATAAACTGTAAACCATAATCATCAAAGTTATCACAAATAAAGGCTTGACATATCTCACTTTGCATGTAATGAGTAGGGATGCACCGATCCACTATTTTTAGTTCCGATCCGATTCCGATATCTGGGTTTTGGATATCGGCCGATACTGTCCGATACGATATCATAATTATTCTTCATTTCTTTGTTTGTGGTGATGTTATGTGTGAGGCTAGGAAGGCTTAAAGCCACTACGAGTAAGTCGGCACGTTGGCGACACCTTTGAATAGTTGCTCATCAGACGGTCATTCAGGTCGCGTTGCCGTGAGCTCACAGAGTGAGACGCGAGTCTCTGCTTCTCTCTCTGTCTATCGCTTTCTTTCTCTCCACTTCTCTCGGCTAGTTAAGAACTATTGCCGATCGTCCCGTCAATCGCAGACAGTAGCCTACATTTCCATCACCATTCGGTACTACCCTAATACCTGCAGTTTATTAACCTGGCTGCCTTGCAACAATATGAAGAAAATAAAACATTTCGCAAATTACCGCAGGTCCCGTGGGCATCCCCCAGTTATGCAAACCTGTATACAGTAGCCTATGCTATGCCTACTTTACAGTAGCCTATTTCCCGATTTTGAAAGTGCAAAAACATTCACCTGTGGAACCAATTTTTAAATAGTTCCTGCCATAAGTTCTGAAAAATAAAGTTAATGGACTAAGTTTGTTGTTTATTGAATAAGTAGGCTAATTAAAATTTGAAGGACATTCTTCCCCATAAATTTTTGTATTTAATTCTAATACTGCATGCTGCAGCTAACACATTTTCTTTATTGATTAAACTGTTCTCGTGACTCGATCATAGAGCTGTATCAGCTGATTGACATTTTCTGATTAATCGATCTTATATTTATTTGATGGTAAATGCGGGGGGACAGTGTCTTCATTCAGACGACTGAACATTTTTTTTATTTTCTGTAATTAGTGCATTGAATATTTGATATTCAAACTTAATAAACCTCTACAGAGCATATACTGTAGTGTAGTTTGTAGATTTATGTTGCCAAGGTATTGGTGTTCATTAGAGGTCTTAAAATGTGCAGATACCCTGAGAGGCTACTTTCGTCCTAGCTTCTGATATAAATGAGTATCACTTTATGTTCAATAAACAGACCAAGTAAACTTGAATGAGTCTCATTGAGTGACACACAAACTATGCTTGGGTTGTAATACAGCTGGACCCCCCAAATATCGCCTATATGTATTGTGTTTTAGGTCTTAAATTTCATTAAAGGTGGTATTAAAAAGGTCTTAAAAAGTCTTAAATTTGACATGCTGAAACCTGCAGATACCCTGTACAACAAAGGTTAAAATATAAATGTAATGCTCATTTCAAATAAATTATCAAATTATTTGAACTTTGACCTACTTGGCCACCGTCCTTTCAAAGAGCAAGCGGTGATACACCAGCTGTTGGCTACGTGACATTGTCAGAGCGAGGCAAAGTAAAAGCGGCACCAAGCGCAGTAGGAAGTAGTGATGGGCAAATGAAGCTTTTATGAAGCATTGAACCAGTTGAGCCAATGTTTCGAAAATAGGTTCATTACTCGAAGCTTCAGTGACAGTGCCTCTGCTGGCGAAGTGCGAGGCTGCAGTGGATTCAAAGTATCCCTGCTTTGAAAATTATTTGACGCACACACACACCCCACAAACCCAAATAGGCTACTCAATATCATGATTTATTCACGAATAAAGATTGATCAAAATACAGATGTCTAAATTGTTCTTAAAAGGATTGGCCTAGCCTATGTCCAAAAAGGCTAACTGATTTAGGCTAGGATATAATTGAAACAGCATTTTATAAAAACCTACAATATAATGACCTCTGCCTCCGACCGGGATTCGAACCCCGGACCTACACACCACAGTCGGTGTGTTATCACCTAGCCTAATCTAATTGACATTTCAAACAGTTTTATTACATACTGGACACAACTCCCGAAAACGGTTGTAGCGCCGATTGTGTGATAGTTTTTTCCATTAAATAATTAGGCCGTGCCGCGGTGACCGGCTGGCTTTGGGCAAGGTTGGTTGGGTGTGCTTGAGTAGCCTAACTCTACAAGGGTAATTATGTGGGATGGGGAACACTCAAAGATTTGTATTAAGGTAGGCTGCCTTAGTTTTTCAACGGTTAATGGATTGAGCCGGTTTCTTTTTTTTGCTCAAAGCTTCTCCACCGAGCCGTGGACCAGTCAAGTGATTCAGGCAACGAAGCAGTTGCTGCTTCGGACGTCATGTCACGTGATTTTTTTCGTACTCAAGCAAGCTTCGAAGCTTCTTGGGAATTGTAGATCAGGGTTTGAAGCACGTATCGAAGCTTCAGTGTCACACTGCCATCACTAGTAGGAAGACAGAGAGGGAGGAAGAATATCAGCATTTGTGTTTCCCTTAACTTTATACCACAACATTAGCGTGATCTCGGAAGGGAAAGCAGTGCTCGGCGAAATGCTAACGTTAGCTTACATGTTGTTTGTTTACATTCCCTATGCAGAGCTGCTATTGCCAATCAACAGTGACTGCCTTGCATCATAGGAATACGTGGTCAATAATTAATATAATATGGACACAAAAGACTATCAATATTGGATCTTTTCTATGGATTTATAAATCCCCGAAAATAAGCTACGATGGCACAGCTGATTTGGAACAGAACAACAGCTCTGTTTGCTTCCACGGGAAAAAGAAAGAAACTCCGACTTTGGTGTGTTTTTTTAGAACGAGTGTTCGAATCCTATCTCCCTCCACCGAACGTCGAAATCTGCTCGCGCAGGGCTCTCACTCTTTCATAGTTAAAGAAAATTAAAAATAAATAGGGGAGAGTGGCCTAAGTTGTGCAACTTTTCACTCAAAGTGACTTTAAAGTAAGGCCTTGACAGTAAAGTCTCCAACTCAAATATGTACATACATTTCAGGGTGTTGTGCATCCCTGGCAATAAAAACTTTGGATCTGGAATAAACTGTTGAAGAAATATAGCTTTCGGAAAAAAGTTGTCTTGATGCACAACTTGCCTCCGGTGTGGTGTAAGTTGTGCGGTTGGAGAGAATACCATGGGGTGAATTGTGCCATTGATATATCTCATAAACTGTAATGCAAGACAAATCCATTAGACAATTACTTATTTAAGGTTTATTTAAAGTAAATAGTTGACAAAGATTGAAGGACAATTTTCTTAAACAAGGCCTAGCAGATCTAATGGTTTTACCTGCAAAGCTCACAATGACAAAGTCACCATCATCATCTTTCTGGCCATCTGAACTCTCATCAGTGGTGTCGTTACAGTTTTTTTCGATTGCTAAAGCACAGTGGGCACAACTGAAACCACATGTGCAAAACTCTTAACACAGTGTGCATCACTAAAATGCACCTGTGCAATTCAGTTCATTTTGCCTTCAAAAGTCACTCACAGCAACAAAACTCTTCATACATGTCTCGAAACAAGCTCACTGGTGCAAACACTGGCAACATGTTACAATGAAAAACACACATTGACACACACAACACACAGACCTACAAAACACTAACAACAAGCAGCAAAACATAAAAGAGGAACTTTTGATATTTAAAGTCTTTGAAGTATAAATGATCTGAGGGATTTCAAATAAAACACTTTCATTAGAAAATACTGTAAGAGTAACATATTTTCATTTGACCGTACCATATTGTTTAGGTGAAACAAGAGTGAATGAAAACAGCAGTTTGACTCAGTATCTCATGGCCTGAGTGAGTCCAACCTGACTTACTACACAGTAGCTCCATAACTAGGACATTTGGACTGGACAACAGGCAATATTTTTCAACTTGCTAGTCAGAGGATGACATTGCATGTAATGTGGATAAGGCAATGTGCTTTTTGAAGCTTTTCTATTTTTATTTGTATGTGTCTAGATGAACTTTACAGTGTGCTAGTATATCAATATTTCAAAAAGTCTGTATGATATTTTTAAATTCAAAAACCTTACAAAGTTCTAAAAACATCTGTGTTTTGCATAAAGCACATCCACGTGCTGTTGCTGCTTTGAAAGAGTAATTCAAATGGTGCATGTGTGTATCATCTTGATGATAAACACTGTTTTGAAAAGGGATTCTTAGGTTTAGTTTCAAGAGTTTCCTTTTTCCTGGGCTGTAATACATACTAAAAACAAAAAAAAACAAAATGTAATAGTGTATAATCTCTCATACAGAGTGGGTGAGAACTGTTAGGTTCCTCATTATCTTCAGCATTGAGCCTTACATTTTACAGTAATAAACATCGTATTGTACGTGTATTTTCTTTTTCTCTGTATGGAGGTATGCAGCAAACCAGTCTGAGATTCAGTGGAAAGCCACATTATCCCTGACAACTACAAAAACAGGAGAGTTTCTTGCCCTTCGATTTCTATCCAGGCGGAACAATTACGTAAAATAATAATTGTAATATTTTATTTTCAAGTTTCGTGCTTTTTGCTGAAATTCAATAAGCAATTTATTTTACACAGTAGTCATATTATTGGTCATATTCTTACACAACTTCAATAAGGTAAATGTAGAATCCAATATTTTGTTTTGAATGAGTTCCTAAGAGTTTTGAAAACAGTGTCTTAGCAATTGAACATTTTGCCAGAAATACACAGTGTTTTGCAGGTTGTTGTCTATGAATGGTAGAAGAGCTCTTGAGTTTTGGTCAATGTGGTTACTGTATGCATTTTGTGTGAAATGAATGAAAAATGAAACACAGTTTGGAACACATGGACTTCTGTAGTGCACACTGTGTTAAGAGTTTTGCACATGTGGTTTTAGTTGTGCCCACTGTGCTTTAGCAATCGGAAAAAACTGTAAGTGGAATTGAGATGTCACTCTCTTCTGAGCTACTGTAGACAATCACTTTCTTTTGGTGACCAGCGTATACAGCCATGCCACTGGCACAACTCTCAGAAATGTACTTTGCACTAGTTTCTCCGTGCTTGTGGAACCAACTGCCTCCTGACAAATGTGATTCCCCTACATTTCTGCCTTTAAATCAAGGCTCAAAACCCATATGTACACCCTGGTGTTTCCTCCCCATTAACTATCTTACCCCTGCACTACTATCTGTGTTTATGTGGATGTATGGGCTTTACGTCTTTTATTTTGGCTATTGTTATTTTACCTTCATTGTTTACCTACTGAATGCACTATGTACAGCACTTTGGACAGTGCAAACTGTCATAAATGTGCTTTTATAAATACATTTTACTTACTTACTTACTTATAACTCACCCAGGCCCTTAGGCACAAATCACCCCATCCCCAGAATTTTGGATAATAAGCATGATGCAGCAGTTTAGGGCTGACATCGTGCTAACTGTATAGACTCAAAATTGTAGCATACCAAAGCACTAAAACATGTGTCAAATGTTTTCAAACTTGTCTATAATTGTTCAGACACAATAATCAAAAAACCTTGATCATGGAAATTTTACTTTGAAAGGCAAAACACAGTTTTTTGAGCTTAAATGTGCTTATATCTTATTCCTTGTGTCTCCCTTCTTTACAGGATGAGTCAAATGGATGGCTCTTCTTAAATATGTGGTCACATTTCCAATTTCTTCCACGGTTTTCTAGAAACAAGGGGTGGAACAACTTCCAAAATGCACAATTTAGGCCACTCTCCCCTATATATATTTTTTATTATTATTATTATTATTATTATTATTATTTTATCGGGATTTTATATCGAAGCTGTCAGTCCGATATCCGATCCGTAGATTTCGCCCATATCGGACCCGATACTGGATTGGATCGGCCCCATCCCTTTTAAGTTGAATTACTGAAATAAATGAACTTTTGCACAATATCATAATTTTTTCGAGTTTCACCTGTAGATTCATGCTTGCATATGTTATCCTCTTTGTCTTAGGCTGAGAATATCTACAACGATGAGGAGCCAGACAACACCCCAGCATCAGAGCTGGAGGCCCAGGCATCATAACTGCTGCTGTTGCATCTCCACCACACACCTCCTCTCCTCTCTCCCCCTGAGCTCCAGCCTGGCCTCCCCCTCTCTCTCTCTGGCTTATCTCCACAGCAACATGTAAAGTCAACTGAACAATGTGGAGAGTTAAGAGACAGCATGGACTCCAGCCTTGTTAACACACAGTTGGATTCAGTGTCACCCTGCTTGATACCTCACCTTGACCCAGGTAAACCTTAAGCACTAAAGTGGCAGTATCTCCAGTGTTTGGGCAATGGGGATATCTCATGGTGAAGTGGCTTTGAAGACTCGTAGGAGCAGGACCGTTATGTGCACAAGGTCACTAGTGTTGCAAGGAAAACATGAACACGATATTCAACAGTTTGATTTATAATTAGCCAGATAACTTCTAGATGCTAGGCTTCCATAATGACTTAAGTATGTAGGAAACCCGGTAAACAGAAGGGTTACCTGAGCAGTCAAATGCTTTTTGGGAAAAGTCTGATCTACATCCATCCAAATTGTAATTGGTTAAAAGCTAACCTTGACAGTCAGGGAAGCTTTCTTTTATACCTTTATTATTCCCACCCATTAAGCACTTGTGGCTGTTATTTTTGTAGCATAATATCATATTTAGCTGAAGAAACATTTTCTTCTTGTTTTTAAGGTACATTAATGCTTCAGTGTTTGGCCTGGAGTAAACTAGTGCTCATCCTTCTTTCCTTTCCTGTTTGTGTTGTTCATTGAAATCAGCATGTTTTGTTTCCTGCATCACAAATTGCAATAAAACTTTTATAACTTTTTCTGAAATGTATTCTATTCATGTCAATTCATTTAAAACAACCCCAACCGTTTGGTCCTACTAAGGTCTGCCGAACCATCTCATTAGTAGGGGTGAACGGGGTTATATGTCACACGGGTTGGTTGTCACATTCGTTATATCTCGGCACCAGAAGGCGCTGTCCCTGAAATGTTGGTATGGAAATGTCCCATTAATGTAGGAATGACTATTGAAAGGTGATGAGCAATTCTCTGTAGAGTAAAACGTGTGCCTACCAACCCCGTTCTCCCCTACACGTGTTGAGAAATGCTGCACAGACAAATCCCACTTTACTATAAGGAAATGACACACCAACCTAATACTCACTCAGAATTAGGTAATAAATCCAGAGTTGTTGGAAAATTCTACAAAATGTTTTATTGAAAAGCAAAACAGGACTAGAAGAACATTGTACAATCAAATAAGAAGAAGAGGGGGTGTGGGCTGTTGTAAAAAATAAAGCTCTCTGAAGCTATGGTGACTGGTTTCACAGTTAGTCTCACCTGCAGAGGTAGATTGGGACATTACCTGAGAGGCAAATCTGGGGGCATCGCCAAAGAAAAAGAGGAAACATGGATGCTGACAAATTCTTCCCTCTGCCAAGACTAGCCCTGTCCTCTACCAAAGGACACACACACATCGGTTCACATCAATGTTGTTCTGAAATATGGAGATAAATTCACTTGTTGGAAGATTCAAAACGGAAGTCACCGATCAAATCAATCTGACAGCAAAGAACCTTTAGGACATTCCAAGCAGTCACACATGGGTTATCAGTAAGGGTAGTATGAGTCAGCTCTATCATTCTCACTATCTGGACAATATAGCCAGTTCAAACAGGACGAACACTGGCATTTGGGAATGTGCTCCTTCACAACACTTTCCCTGCGTTCCAAATATCATACTTTTTCTTTTTACTATGCTACATACTAAAGTACACAAATGTTTTAGGGCCACAGGAGAGAAAAAAAATCAGATAAGGAAGTTTTTTTTTCATTTTGTTGAGAAAATAAAGACGAATAATCCAACATGCTATTGGAGTTAGTGGGGCATTTATGTATTTTTTAGCACTGTATTTTTTAAAATTGTATTGGGACATACTCAATCTTTCTGGGATGCTAAATAGTAAGGAAGTATAGGGATTGGAACTCAGGGATAGTGTTAACAACTATGTCCATGAATAAACCACTGTTGATGCTGAGGAAAGCAATCCCTGATTAGGACAATAGTACTGCAGAGAAGGTGCAGCAGTGTCAATTTAATTTGTGGAGATTCTAATTTGAAGCGTTACAATGTAAAAAAAGATTGAGAACTTGTTTGGACCCTGTTCATATTTCGATATCAGAACTCTACACACAGATGACTTTCCTCATGTACAGTTACTGCTGATCCTGGAACAGCATATCTATTGATATGCATCGCTGATGGATGTCTGTCTTTTCATTCAAACGCATTTAAACTAATCATGTTTAGTTTTCTTCTAGTATAAAGTTATAATAATGACGAGGCCTGTTATTCTGATGACCTAAAATATTTTTGAATCAAACAATTCTCTAGTGGTCTGAAGAGTCTAAGAATTCATGACTAGGCTCCTCTCTGTACACCCTGTTGAACTGACCTTGTAGAAATCACATGACATGCTTTATTAAAGGAATAAACCATAGCTGTGGTGTAGATGTCATAAAAGCAGCACATTAAGCTAAGCTTTCATCACATTTCAGATTTAATTTGCCCATATTTAAGTGACATGGGATCCTTCCCCTCTAAAAATAGATCAAATTATTTTCTATGAGGAAAAAACAAAGCGGGGTAAAACTATCAAACCAAGATAAAGAAAAGGTTGTGACCTTAAGATGTCAGCCTGGTTAGGTTTGTGGGCTAGTGTGTGGTTCAAATTACGTATATCTCTGAGTCCCAGATTGACCACTGAGGGCATCAGACATCGCTTCAGTGTGAACTACAACAGAAGAAGAGCCTGTGTCTGTAATAACTATGAGCTTCATCATATCAAGAGTTTTTTTTAAAGAAAAACTGCCAACATGTCAGCCGATACTTACTGCTAAACTATGATAGAATTTTGACTCAAACCTCACATGAAATTCACCTGTGCACTGGGTTTCCTGGTGCTACCTTTGTGCTGGTACAATTTGCCTATTTGGGACACTGTTAGGGAAATTAAAATAGAAGGCTTTGAGAATATTTTAACATGTTATCTAATTTACCAAATCCAAAAAAAAAATCTCAATATATAAAAAACAACTTTATTTCTAGTTATATTCTGACATTCTCATGACATTACGACTTTATTCCTGACCTATTAGAACTTGTTTTGTCTTCAAAATGACATCTTCATTCTCAAAGCATGATTGAACTTCTCAAAATATATCAAGTTTGTTTATTATTATATAACCAAAAAAACTGATCCAAAAAAGTAAAAAGTATACCCAACGCTACCCAGTACAGATGTCCAACTCTGTCTTTGTCCAGAGGCTACAATATTCATGAGACATACCCAACTAGTCTTAACAGACCGTGTTTAGAGAGAAATAAAAAGAGCAATTTAACTTTGAACCGCTTCAATTGGACTGCATGGGAATTTTCCTATGAAAATACAGTTATGGTAGAAAACAGGGAGTACAAAGTGCTCGCCACAAAGCCAATTATCACAACCAATGAAAACATTGGCAAAGTTTTACAAGGTATCCTTGATACAATCATTTTATTCTCCTTAAACTATCACACAAAAAGATATTGGTTCAGTTTCCATGTAGACCTGGAGGGGCAAGTGTAGAATAAAAAAAAAAAATCTATCTCCATTACAGGTGGGTTTTTCTGGCTTGTTATGGAAGTAGGCTGGAGGTGTGTGGAGCGCTCTCTGATCACAGCCTGCTCACCTACACACACAGGCTGGGTCAGACCATCTCTGTGGTGGGTGTTTCCAGCTGGCTGATAGTCAGCGCTGGAGCAGAGGTGGATTGGTCAGTTGCAGCTGCTGTGGCTTCCAGTTCAAGTGGTGTGGGAGCTTCCAGCCCTTCTCCCTGTGATGAGTCCTCTTCTTCATCCTCCTCCCCAGCCTCAGGCTGCAGTAGCTGGGCATCGGGGTCCTGTGGCTGGTCCTCATCCTCCTCTGGCCCCTGGCTGATCCCTGGCTGGCCCTCAGACTCCCCTGGCTGGTCCTGGTCCTCAGGCTCCCCTGGCTGGTCCTGGTCCTCAGGCTCCCCTGGCTGGTCCTGGTCCTCAGCCTCCCCTAGCTGGGCTTCAGGCTCCCCTGGCTGGCCCTCAGGCTGGGCTTGAGGCAGCTCAGTGGTCCCTGTGTCGTCGTGCTCCTGGAGCAGGCTGAGCCGGTTGTTGAGGTCGTTCCTCTCCTTCTGCAGCGCTCTGCACAGCCTCTCAAGCAGCTCCAGCTTCCCCTGCAGAGCTTTGAAGTGGCCGTCACGAAGCGTTTTCTAAAACACAACACAATGTCTCATGAGTGGAAAGGTTTATTTTCTTTTACCTGTGAAATAGCAGTTACTAGTTTTAGGAGACAGAGAAAATTTAACAGCCTCAGCTGCCGAAGATGTCAAGTGTATATATGAGGTCAGGGCGAAGATTCCGGGAATATACCCAGAGTGCTCTCTGTGTGAATGCATTTGCAGCAGTGGCAGCTGGGGCATTGCGAACGTGATGTTGTCGAGACTTAAAGTTTGACTGCAACCGGGGGAATTTAAATGAACAGGTTTCTCTTTTAATGTGTCCTTCTGTCTCAATTAGATTACCTGTATAAATAAAAAGGTGAAATCAAATCAAATAAATATCTCAGACAACAAGAAGCAACGTTATTTCTTCTTCTTTTTTTTACAAAGAAAGAAAAGTAAAAAAGTTTATAAAAAGCAGCTGACCAGGATGGCACTATGTTATACATCACTTGTCAAGCGACCCAACCCTAACCCTGCATCATACATTCTCCTTTGTTCCAGGATGCAGAATGCTATGTAAATACACACATGTTTGTCAGTATGCCTTGGCTTTGCTTGGTCCAGTGTAAAGGCACAAAGTCAGCATATAGGTCATTCCTTGACTATGGCGGAGTGTGTGTGTAAAAGGGGCTAGTGTGTAGAGACTAGTCACCTCCTCTGCCATCTGCAGCAGGGCCTGGTTGTTGCTCTCCCATTTGGTCCTCCACTGGGTGGTCTCCTTCTCCAGCTTCTTGATCTTCTTGGTCATCTGGAGGTAGAACCAGGAAACAGTGAGACACACACACACAGACTCTCTCTCTTGGTTGTCCATCGATTTTTCGATGACGTCCACTTTTAACCTTTTTGTAAAAAACATTTTAAATAAACAAAAACATACTTCTTCACTTACTAACTTTACTTTCCCTATCCTATCATATGGCTACCACAGCCCAAACAGCACAGCCACCTTCAACAGACCCTAGGCTCTGTACAAACAAGCTCCAGGTAGTGTCAATGCCGATTCTACCTATCCTACTACAAGGCTATCACAGCCTAAAAAACAGCAACGCACCTTCAACAGACCCAGGCTCCGTACAAGCAAGCTCCAGGTAGTGACAATGTCCATACTACCCATTAGGGTTGGGTATCGGTTGGGTTTTTTCCCGATACCGGTTACTACTCGGTACTTTTGAAACGGTTCCGGTGCTTAAACGGTACTTTAAAGCCTCAAATTGCACACACTTTGTCAAAATAATGCCCTTTTATAGCCAGTGCCAAATTTAACACAATTAACTTTAACAATATAATTACGAGTAACTTACAAATAAACTATTTTAAAATTTTAATAAAATAAAATTCACACAATTTACATATTATCTAATACAACAATACTGTTTTAAACAATATAATAATTAGGGGTGTAACGGTACACTAAAGTCACGGTTCGGTACGTACCTCGGTTTTGAAGTCACGGTACGGTACAGTTCATAGTTAACGGAGCATGAACAGCTTTAGCTGTCAGTAACTAGCTGACAGTATGTAACATACAAATAAAATGCATAACAAATACTGCTGCAATTCTCCAATAAATAAAATACTTATTAAATACTAGTGTAGGTGCAGCATAAACTAAAATTGCAATGAAAACATATACTGTTAATGCTCAGCAGGCTCTGTAAGCTGGTGTAAACAAAGGGTATGTCATCTTTAAGGGTCTTTTTGACTTTAAAAAAAGAAAATATTGCTGCAGCTCTCTTAAGCTCTAAAGTACGGAGCCCCTAAAGGGACATGGAGGGAAAAAAAATGTTGATAGAAAAAAAAAAAAAAATCAAACTCGAGATCTCGAGTTCAAAGTCGAGATCTCGAGTTCAAAGTTGAGATCTCGACTTTGCCTTCAAACCTCACTCACCGTCACCAATGGTCCATGCATCAAAGGCATATCAATTCATTTATGGGAAACCACACAACAGTGTCATGGAGGAGTACTTGGAGCATTCTTTTCTCACACTAACACCAAACTACAACCTATTAGGCCTAAATCTAACGTTTATTATGCACATTGGAGAGAAAAGTGACAATGCTTCACTTCATTTTGGCGCACCATGGACAGAGAGCGGAGGTCTAAATGTCAACACACACACAATATGTAGACGGTATACATTTGACTATATCAAAACGTGAACGTTTCCAAGACACAATGCCGCCTACACTTGAGGAGAACTCTGTTTGGCTGTATTAGCTGGTCTGATGAAGGCTATTATGAGTCGCAAAGAGTCATTTGCACCGGATTAGACTATGTCCAGGTTCTCCAGTGACTCCATATGATCGGATCTTGAAGCACTCACAATAGTGCCGGCAAAATATGAAATTCAACCGGATTATGCGAACTTTCTATTTTTCTTCACTTGGAGAGAGAACAAGCGCTGTTCCTGTGCGCTCTGGCAGCACTACACCTGTGCCCGGCGTGAGCCTCAAACTGCGTCTTAATAGAAAAGATAACTGCAGGTCATATGACAAAACTCGCGATCGGACTAGGTTAGTAAAGCCTCATTCACACTTTCAGCCTTTCCCAGAAAGGGATCGTGTGTGAATAAAACACAGAGTCTGAACTGGCGTATTTTTAATATAGCAGAACTTCCTTTGCTGTGCGCTGGGGAGAAACAGACACGCTGGTAACTGTTCAGCTCCAGATCTGCACATTGGACAGCGCCACGCGATCCTGACAGTTTTGCTGCTATTTAGTTAAAATTTGTGATTTTTTGGGTGCAATAGATTAATAACATGTGCCGTCGGGTGAAGCCTCTTATCTCTCTCGACCGTGTGCGAGGCAAAACAAATCAGGCGCTGTTTCTCCCCAGCGTACAGCAGAGGAATTTCTGCTATAATTAGAATTCACCAGTGCAGACTCTCCTCAAACTATTAGTTTAATTTAGTTTTTATAATCAGCGATCGATTGTTTCATTTGTACACGAGACAAACATGTAGGCATGTAGCGGTGTGGCACATTTACGCACGAAAGCTTCCCTCAGAACGGAAGAGAAAAAAAATTTGCTTTTTTATTTAATTATTATTGTAGTCCAGACTCTGTGTTTTATTCACACACGATCCCGTCCTGGGAAAGGCTGAAAGTGTGAATGAGGCTTTACTAACTTGGTCCAATCGCTAGTTTTGTCATATGACCTGCAGTTATCTTTTCTATTAAGACGCAGTTTGAGGCTCAAGGCGGGCACAGCTGGTGTAGTGCCAGAGCGCACAGGAACAGCGCTTGTTCTCTCTCCAAGTGAGGAAAAATAGAAAGTTTGCATAATCCGGTTGAATTTCATATGGCCTGTGTGTGTGTGTGTGTGTGTGTGTGTGTGTGTGTGTGTGTGTGTGTGTGTGTGTGTGTGTGTATTGACAATTAGACCTCCGCTCTCTGTCCATGGTGCGCCAAAATGAAGTGAAGCATTGTCACTTTTCTCTCCAATGTGCATAATAAACGTTAGATTTAAGCCTAATAGGTTGTAGTTTGGTGTTAGTGTGAGAAAAGAATGCTCCAAGTACTCCTCCATGACACTGTTGTGTGGTTTCCCAAAAATTAATTGATATGCCTTTGATGCATGGACCATTGGTGACGGTGAGTGAGGTTTGAAGGCAAAGTCGAGATCTCGACTTCGAACTCTCGACTTCAAACTCGAGATCTCGACTTCAAACTCGAGATCTCGAGTTTGATTTTTTATTTTTTTTCCCAACCAATTTTTTTTCCCCCTCCATGTCCCTTTAGGGGCTCCGTACTAAAGTGCTCTTATAAATATAAAAATTATCAAATAAAAGTACTACTGCAGCATTAAATAAATGACAGTATAAAAAAGAAAATAATGTCTGGGTTTTGCCCAGCTCGTTTTTCTTCACAGTAATGGTGATAGTAGCCAAACACCTGGATGGTGCCTTTTCAAACGCGCATGCATGTTCGAAGTGTTGCCTCCTACATAAGCGATCTCGGTGAAACAATAACCTGTGTACCGACATTGTTCCACACGTCTATCACTGTTTTCATAATTCACCTGGAATCCGAAGTTATCCCTCAAACGGGATTTGCACTGTATCAAAAGCACTGTATAACATTTTGATTTGCACTACTCATAGACTGTAAAAGAGGGGGGAACGCTGCTACAACTGCTAATAGTGATGCAAACGGGACAATAGAGCGGAGAGGTGTGTATCTCTTGCTCTGACTGCAGCTGGGAGGGACTGCTGCGTGAGGACTCGGCCGCCTGTCAGTGCCCTGAGACGGGGGGAGGAACCCGCTGCTCGTTTAGAAGTGTTAAGAGCGATACATGCTTTAGCGACAGGGTCTCCAAAAGTCACCAATAACACCAGAAAAAGTAGCTGGATTGGTCGCTGGTGGCTTTTTTTGAAAAAGAGTCGCCAGAGGGGTCTGAAAAGTCACTGAATATAGCGGCTAAGTTGCTAACACTGCCTGACCCTCATGCTCACCATGGCGATAACAGACTCTCAATCGCTGGCTGCTACTGCGCACGTGCGAGCCGGAGGCTAAATGGTCCGGGGGGAACTCCGACGACAAGTTTTAAGTTCCACACCGCAAAACAAGCCTGTACATTCGCCATATACGTTACGTACTCCACATACGAACCGCGGTCCACCTCTGTAACACCAAATATGTGCCTGTACCCTCACGAATACGTGTATCGTGGTCTCTCTTGTAAATGAGACCCTGGGTCTCAATGAGATTTTACCTGTATAAATAAAGGTTAATAAATCGTTACACCCCTAATAATAATGGAGATTAATGTGGAGAATACCAGGTTATCTAATCTCCATCTTAAAACTTTAGCTAAAAGTAATCATTTTGATAAGAAAGAGTCCTTATGACCTGAACCAGGGCTGTACAGATCGCATTTGCTACTGAAATTGATCACGTGCGATGATGAATACAAGTCCATTCGCACTAGTGCTAGTTGGTAATGAGGAGAGGCTGTCTTTGAAACACAGAGGAGAGATGCACAACACTGCTTAGAGGGCTCTACATTGACACTCCAAATGGGGGTAAATGTAGTCTTAGGCAAGTAAGTTATTGAGTCCACCCTCCACTTTGGCTGGTGAAAGATGTGTCCACGGGATCTGTGCTCGAGCAGCGATTCTACTAGGGATGCACCGATCCACTATTTTTAGTTCCGATCCGATTCCGATATCTGGGTTTTGGATATCGGCCGATACCGATACTGTCCGATACGATATCATAATTATTATACAATTCTTTGTTTGTGGTGACTTTATGTGTAAGGCTAGGAAGGCTTAAGCAATTCTTATTTAAAAGAGCAAGAAATACACAAATGCATTCGGGCCGGGCCGAATAATTCGAATATCCAAAAACTTGTTTAAGTTTGCATTCGAAGCTCAATTCAGTATTCCAAATATATATATTTTATATATATATTTTATGTTGTTTTTTTTGCACAAGTAGCTTAAACTGCAATATATGTTGTCAGCAAATATTACTACTCAGATATACACGTTATATATACAACAATTGTTAAAATATAAATGTAATGCTCATTTAAAATAAATTATCAAATTATTTGAACTTTGACCTAGTTGGCCACCGTCCTTTCAAAGAGCAATCGGTGATACACCAGCTGTTGGCTACATAACATTGTCAGAGCGAGGCAAAGTAAAAGCGGCACCAAGCGCAGTAGGAATACAGAGAGGGAGGAAGAATATCAGCATATGTGTTTCCCTTAACTTTATACCACAACATTAGCGTGATCTCGGAAGGGAAAGCAGTGCTTGGCGAAATGCTAACGTTAGCTTAGCTTAGCTGTTTGTTTACATTCCCTATGCAGCGCTGCTATTGCCAAACAACAGTGACTGCCTTGCATCATAGGAATACGCGGTCAATAATGGATATAATATGGACACAGAAGACTAACAATATTGGATCTTTTGTTTGGATTTATAAATCACCGAAAACGCATGTTCCAGGATGGATTAATAAACTCGTTTAAGCTACGATGGCACAGCTGATTTGGAACGGAACAACAGCTCTGTTCACTTCCACGGGAAAAAGTAAGAAACTCAGACTTTGGTGTGTTTTTTTAGAACGAGTATTCAAATCATATCTCCCTCCACCGAACGTCGGCATCTGCTCGCGCGGGGCTTTCGCTCTTTCATAGTTTATAAAAAAAAAAATTAAAAAAAAATAAAAAAAATTAATTAATTTTTATTATTTTTTTTATCGGATTTTATATCGGAGCTGTCAGTCCGATATCCGATCCGTAGATTTCGCCCATATCGGAGCCGATACCGATACTGGATCGGATCGGCCCCATCCCTAGATTCTACCGTATAAAAACTTCACCAACGGTAATAACCGGAAGGACACGACTCTCTGCTCTCTTTACATTACCGCAGTTAAGTTAGCGTGTGTGCAAACAGAACATTTCCTGTGCGCCTTCACGTTAGAAGCCTGTTACTAGCCAAACGTGAGTTGACTTTTATTTTGAAGCCGGTAAGAACAGGAAGTTAGCGCTTCACAGCCCTGCAGTGCTCTAGCTAGAAAGGCAACTCAATCAGCAGCAGAGAAAAGTCAACAGTAGTCTAAAAACAAAGTTTGAAATAAGCCACTGAAGAACAACTTCCAACACATTCACAACAACCTATTTAATTTATCCTAAATTGTACCAATATGTATACTTATTTATTTAATAGGCTATGTTTAATGTTTTAAAGTTTGGTTTTAACTAACAGAAGGACATTTTCTAAAAATGTTTATTATTATTAATATAATAATTATATGTGTATACAAACATATATAGATATAGATATTATTTTTATATTTTTATGGGGAAAAATTATTATGAATCAGCAAAAAATTGCAATTGGCAGGTTAGATTATTTTGTCTAAATTGCAATCAGTGCACCCCTATTCATTATTCTATAATTATATCCTAGTGCACACACTAGGATATAATTGCAGAATCTTATAATATTATATCCTAGTGCACACACTAGGATATAATATTAATTGAGAATCTCAAATGACAAGATGACATGCTCAAAGGTAAATACAGTGAAATGCCCCTTGCATTTCACTGTATTTACCTAAGGTTATGAAAGTTTTCGATCATACTTTGTGTGCTACCAAATTTATTTCTGTGCTACTGAATTTTTTTGCTTGCTAGCACCAGTGCTACCACCTAAGAAAATAAGCGTACAGCCCTGCCTGAACAATACAACACCTTAAAAATTAAAATAGATACACATATAAAACACCCATATGAAATTAAATGCAGTATTGGATTTACAGTAAGGGAATAAGTACACCCAATGAGAACCACAGACTGAAAACAGTCAAGGAAGAGCGTGTGCCTTTTGGAATATTAACAGTGCTCATTTGCATTTAACTTGAAACAAAATTCAACTGACATAAAAAATACAAAGAAGTCTTTTGTAAAGATAAGACCACAACTATTAACATTGTCAAATTAACCATTTTTTGTGCAGAAAAATTGTCATGTTTGCCTTCTCAGGATGGATACGAGATCTTTAATGTACATGCTGTTCTAATGTGCAGCGGCAGCGCCCTGTTTATTATTAATATAACGGCCCGTCATCAGACACATGTAGCCTACCGGATGGTTTTATACATCGATCGCTCCATAAAGTTATCCAAGTCAGAGCTTTTTGTATGGGCAGAGATCGTTATTTTAAGTGTGTCTTTATGAAGTTTCTTGTTAAACGTTTCCATATCACCGGGCCGCCGTGTCCCACTTGTGTGTTTTTTTGGGTTTGTCTCCACCGCCGTGCGTATAGGCAGAAATAGAACAGCTGGCGGCAGGAAGCGTACAGGCGGCCGCTGCCTCATCGTCAGCCTACACGTGCCTAATACAAATGCGTGACAATACTGCTAGATCGCGTGTCATTCGCTAAAATAAATGCATTGCATTGGCGTTCAAAAATAGTCTGAAATAAAGAGCGATCAGTCTGTGAAACTGCGAACGTGCGCGAGTGTTGAGCACTCACAGCCCGGTGAGAAATGCTCCTCACAGAACAGCATCCGCGAGCGGACATGCTTCATCAATCATGACATAAAGAGCGATCAGTCTGTCAAAATACAAACGTGACTACAGCAGGGGGCAGCACCGAAATGAAGCACAGAAACTTTCGTTCTTATTCGGTCTGGTTACTACCGTTAACGTCGGCACCGGTGCCATACTGGTACCGGGTTTCGATGCCCAATCCTACTACCCATCCCCATTGTCCCACATCTATCTATGAGATTTAATGTGGCTATACAACCCAATCCTTGACCTACATAACCTCTGACAAGAAGGACATGTCAATGTGTCAGTAGACACTGTGGGCTCCACAGGAGTTTTCCTCCTGTCCCTCTTCTGCTGTCTCCTGGCTGTCCTGTCCTCCTCCAGGCTAAGGGTCCCCTCCTTACACACCTGCCGCCATGTGGTGCGGTCAGCAGCAGTAACTTCCAGGTCCTCAGGGCTGATGTTACATTTCTTCAATGTGGTCTTCATCTGGTCCTTGTAGCGCTTTTTCTGCCTCCAGCCGAGCGTTGGCCATGACTTCACTGGCCGTACAACACTCTGCGGGGCAGTCGGTCCTGGGTCATTCTCACCACATGTCCAAGCCATCTCAGCTGGTGCTGGGTGACCAGAGCCTCAATACTTCTACAGTTGGTCTTCGCGAAGATTTCAGAATGAGGAATATGATCACGCCAAGTGATGCCAAGGATACACTGCAGACAGCGCATGTGAAAGTTCTCCAGGGACCTGAGGTGATGGCTGTAAGTGACCCAAGACCCACAGCCGTACAGCAGAGTGCTGATACAGACAGCATGGTACACAGACACCTTGGTGTGGAGGTTGAAGTCCTTGTTTGTCACAGTCTACCAAAGGCAGCAGACGCTTGCCTGATGCGGTTCTGGACCTCTTCATCAATGCTGCAGTCATCAGAGAGCATACTCCCCAGGTATTTAAATGACGGGACTACTGATAGCTGTTCATCAGCAACGGTAAAGACAGGCATAGTGGAAGGGGGGCTGGCACTCCATTGACAAATAACCTCTGTTTTGGTGGTGTTGATGGTTAAACCCATCCTGCTGTATGCTCTGGCTGCAGCATTAAGGACAGACTGGAGAGTTAGCAACAAATGCGCAATCATCTGCATATTGCAGTTCAAGGACCCTTTCATCAAGCAGTTTGGTGGTAGCTTGGAATCTCCTGATATTAAAGAGGTTTCCATCCAATCTGAAGTCTACATGCACACCACTGCTATTCTCGATGGAGAAGCTGAGTAACACAGAGAAGGAATATGTTAAAGAGCACAGGTGCCAGCACACAGCCCTGCTTGACGCCTGTACGAACAGGGAAAGGAGCAGACTCTTTTCCTCCCATGGTCACTCTAGCAGTCATATCATCATGGAACTGACGGAGGATGTTAACACATTTTTTGGGACAGCCAAACTTTAGGAGGATGTCCCACAAAAGACACACACACACCCAGACACAGAAACGTGTGATGCCATTTCCTGGCCGTTACCTTCTCCATCTCTTGTCGGAACGTGGTGAAGACCTCATTGCTTTTAGCCAGAGTGCTCTGGAACTCCTCAAACTTGTCCATGTACAGGGAGAGCTAGGAGAGGGAGGGGAAGAACAAGCTGTTTTCAAACCTTTCAGATGGGTTGATGTATGAATGTATATTCCCAGTATCTGCACTGCCCAAAAAACAGTTTGTGGTGTGTGTGTGTGTGTGTATGTGTGTGTTTACCTGTTGTTTGAGCTGTGTTTCTTGCTCCTTCATCAGCTCACACTTGCGTCTGGACTCGGTGGCGTCCTTCAGCAGCTGAAAAACAATCAGAAGAAATAGTCAACAGAGAGCAGACACATATTCCTGCATGCTGTACAATGCCTAACACTCCCTCTCTCCATCCTGGCTTTAGATTGGTCCAGGCCATGGAGCTGTACTCACAAAGTCTCTCTCTCTCTGCTGCTTGTCCTCCACCTCTCTCATCATCTCAGTGATTCTCTGGAGCTTAGCGTCCATCAGCTGCTGCTGCAGCTCCTTGTGCTTGAAGACCTTATCAATGTGCTGGAAGAGGGACACATGACTCATGAATTCACTTAGGATTCAAGATTACAGAGCTTTATTTCATTGTCGTATGCACAACAATGACAGCGCCCTTTCAACAATGTAATACAGAAGAAGAAGAAACATGAAGAGAGCAACACCTGTGACACGTTAACACAACAGTAGTGCATGGACACATTGCAGATAAAAGTGTAGAGATAAGGTGCACAATTTAAATATAAAGTAGATTTAGAATATAAAATAAAATGAGACGAAATAGAATACCGTACGTGGAAATGAAAGGTATAATAACATGTAGAAATACCAGGTGGGTTTCATGCTGCTACTCTTGTATCAGTGTTTTCCCCCAGCGCTTTATGGCTAAGGCGGCCGCTTTAACAAAGCCAGCCCCCTGCCTTGACTACCGACCCACCGTTTAAAAGCAAGCAGACGCTGAATAAAAGCAGCGCTGTTCTATGGAGATATTTAGGATTCGGGTACAGGGACAATGAACAGAAAGAAGTGCTGTGCAAAGCTAGGACAGTTTAAGACTCCAAATCACCATGGCAACACAACCTATCTAACGGTATGAATAGCTGAGACAGTGCAGAGAAAAGTTTGATGAATGAGAGTGATGACCCAGGAGAGTTTCAGTAAGTTTACAGAAGTGCCACACTGTTACTGTCTTTGACCTCTGGAGAAATGCAGTTATTTATGTTCAAGGGGAACACCCATTGTATTCATTATTTAAAGGTCACATATTATGCTAAATGCACTTTTTAAATGTGTTCTAACATATCCATGGGGCCACGGTGTGCCTAGAGACTGCCAAAATATAAAAAAAATGACAATCTCTCCTTTTCTCACTGTCCCCTTTTCTGAAACCCCCACCCCTCCCCCCAATATACTCCAGTCAGAATTCTCGCCGACTATTACGTAATAGTCGGCACGGCCACATCCCCATATTTTCTTTATATGTCCATGTTTCCGATGCTTCCCCCCACATTAGTAACCAGAAATTTCCACCGTGCAGTAGTCTATGATAACCCCACCCCCCCATTTCTTATTGGTCCACGGCCCCGAGATCCCGTGCCCGAGATCCCATGAGATTTTCCTCTGGAAAATTCTCCAAGCGACAGCCATGTTGCTTTCCCCGCTAAGCGACAAGATGAGCCTACAGCCTGAATGTTACATACACCAACACAGAATGCTTTTGCTCATACTCCACTAATGTATCTTAACCACAGCAGTCTATGCCTCGTTTTTAATAACACAACAGATAGGAAGCTACTTGTGGGTTTTTGCAAACAGTGAAACTGAAAGAAATGTTTTTATTGGTATTTTTGCCTGACTGGTGTATAGCTATTAGCTTTGGGACAAGCGTTCAGCTTTTGCTCATAAAAACATAATTCTATTACCCACACCAGTCTGGAAATGCCTAGTTTTTAACAGGACAGAGGATTGTAACTTAATAGTGTGGAAGTCAATTTTGAAAATGTTTTTTTTCACTGATTTGTGTGGTACTTTGTTTATTTTATCGTCTGAGTCTTATTTTTAGCGTTAGCGCCCATGTAGCTTCTGTTGTAGCACCAAGTTTTGCTCATAACACGCTGTTTATACTCCCCACAGCAGTCTGAAAATGACTCGTTTTTAACATGACAAAGGATGGGAAGATATGTAGAAATCAAACTTTGAAGCTACTGTTTTCATTGGTTTTAATCATGTCAGGTCATGTCAAACTGTTCTCTTAGCTTAGCTCCGGCCCGGAGCCTCCGGGTAAACACTGTAGACTCACGTAGTGTCTATCTAGTATCGCGAGAGCACGGCAGAGACGGTGGGAGAGCCCCATGGCCATATAAAGAAAGCCCGGCAGAGGTGGGAGGGGCCAGCCAGATCGCACAAATATAGGTCATCCTGAGACCAGAGGACAATCAGGGTATAGAGCCTTGCTACAATAAATGATCTGAACGGGTTTTTCAGCAAACATCTAAAAAAATAAGTATTAGGGACTACTTAGACCATATAAAATTGACAGCAAAGTGCATAATATGTTACCTTTAAAAGGAAAGTTATTTTGGGTCTTTCCGGTTTACACGTAAGATTTGCTAGTTGTTACTTTGCTACTGCTTGTCCTGTCTTAAGTTTATTCTATTGTTTCCTTCACACTTTCCTGTTTTCTTCACAAATTGTGCCCTGTGTATTGTTAATCACTTTTCTGTCGTTCTCCCCTACCTCGCTGGTGTTGGGGGGCGATTTGTTGTTGTCTGTATAACATATCCTAGCACTTAGCTTTCTCGCACTCTCCCCTGGGTCTGACTTTGTGTCTAACTCATAACTGTGCGTGATGGCTTGTTTAGAGAGTCGCGTCCGTGAGTTGGAGCAGCTTTCTGCTTCTGACATTATAGACAGCATGGACACATTGCTTAACCCTAGCTCTGGGACTCTTAACCCCCCCGGTAGCAGTACTGTAACTGCTTCGGCAGACGCGGCTGGGTTTCGCCCTGTCTGGCGGGGTGGATGGGTACGCGGTGCTAGCGGGCTTGCTTGGTGCCCCGGTTCACGGCCCCCTCTCGGGACTGAGAATCGGTACTCGGCTCTAGCGAGCCCCTTTACCCCGTCTGTCTCCCTCACTCCCGTTGGTCGGGCTAGTCATAGGGGACTCCATCACACGCAACATTAAACTTGCCAGCCACTGTTAAATGTATATCCGGAGCCAGAGCATCCGACATTGAGGCTAATCTCAGACCAGTCTTTAACATCTGACTTTTGTAATCGGATCACATGAATACAGCTCTAACTACAGGTGAAAACGCTCTCAAGACGAATTGAGATCGGATCACAAAAACCACATTCGGAGGTGGTTTACGTCTCGTGTCCGATGTGTCCGCAATCATTTTGTGGTGGAAACAGAATGTGACTTTTGTCCACATTAGGGACCTCCTACTCAACTGCCGCCACCTGCCTGAGCGGAAATACGTTGAAAATGCATCACTGGCGTTCATGCAGCTTTTATAGAAGCCTCATGAACGTTAGTTGCATCCGCCAGTATTGCAAATGACAAGCTTTCTGTCCTCTGTTTTCATTTCACTGCGTAAATCTGAAAACACGGAAATCACTGCTATTGACTGGAGAGCTGCAAGGCAACGACTTCCTTGGAACATCTTCTTCTGTTTTCCCGGATTCGAGAGAGAGTTTTCCTACAGAAAACCGCTTCACCAAGCACATCTCAACCTCTCCTCAAAACAGGACCCCCCACATGCGCAAAGCGTGAGCCAAGACGCAGGATCCCTTCATCAAGACGCCTGCACTGCCCGTTCTACGGACCGGAGCCAGCCAGCGGACCCGCCGAGAAGTGAAGCCACCTATCACTTAGGCTATCATCTGGGCCGTTCCTACGCTGCCCCAGACGCAGCGCCAGCAGAGAGCAAGGCCCGACGCCGAGGGAGTTCTCCGCTTCCTCCTCTCCTCCTTGCCTATGCTGCCCATCGGACCGCAGACAGCCCGCTATTGCCAAGAAGAGCTGCTGATCCCCTGCTTTCCTTCCCTTGGCATGGTGAGGCACGCTGCCCTTATCAGCTGAGCTGGTTCCACACCACTGTCTTCCACAAGACGTGCTCCATCAGCGCACAAGGCCCGGCAAGCGGCCTTTTTCTCCTCCTATCTACTCCAGCTGCCTTCAACCAATCATCGCTGGACCAAGCGATTCACGTGAGGCTATTGTCTGGGCTAAGATAGTTATTTTATGTTGTTCATTAACTTGAAGTAAACGTAAGAGCTGACTCACTTATGTTTTACACAAGTGTTTTTCGCTCACAGTGTTTTTCTCCCGTTAACCGGGAATGTAGTGATGTGTTGTTGCTGTCACTCTTATAGCCGGTGAATTCTTTCCTCTGTATCAATTCAACTCAGTGTACGTAAATGCGCATTTGCAGTCACTTTGTGATTGGAGGAAACAGTTCACTACGCGCTGGAGCTGCGGCTACTGTCTTTTGTTTTCTCCCCTTCTCATTTCTAACTATGCACATCACACACACACAAACACACTGACACTCGTGATTTCCCCCTCAAGTATTCTTCATGAATACATGAGTGTTGAGTTTCTGTAATTTTAAAGTTAAGATCGCGTGAAGACAAACCCAAAGTCTCCCAGCATCATCCTTTATAATTCTTATGTGTTTGATTGAAGCAGTAGGTTACATACATGCTTTGCATGCTACTTCCCCTACTGATTAAAGGTAGAATATTCAACTTTTAGAAGTTGTCCACATTGCTATTAGCAATTGATCTACCCGTGGCTTAAAAGCCACTTCAAACTCTCGCGTGACGTCAAACTCTCGCGTCTGCCATCTAAATTCATCTAAATTCTAAAGTGACGTTCCTCTGTCACTCACTCACACACACACACACACACACGCACACACACACACACGCACACGCACACGCACACACACACGCACACGCACTCGCCTGCACATAGATAGAAATACATGGCTTTATAATCTAAACTGTTCTTATTATTACTTGTGCTATGTCTGCTTTCTTAAATTAGATTAGTTCATGGTTATTGACTTATGTGTATCGTTTTAATCAACTTGCCTAAGTAAATAAACCCTTACATTTTGATTTTAAGAAGCAGTGTCTGTGATATTTGTGTCTTGTATTTCACTAATGGCTGGTAAATAAGGTTTATGCTCGAATATTCACTCCTTCATTATCTTAAATGTACATTGTAACCAACTTTGACATTTTCAAGATAAATCCCTTTAACATTATGAGACTGTTTTCTGATTTGATACAAAGTTCCCTTTTACAAAGGGTGGTGCTCCGTAGGTATTAATAAGTAATTTGATTAGCTGGACTAATTTAATTGATCATTAATTAACAATTTTTCTTAATATTATAATTTCCTTGAAATTAATAATATTCTTGACTTTGACCAAATCTACCCCTTATGAATTCCCAACACAAGCAAGTAGACTTTTAATAACCATTATGAATCTATTATAGGCTATCGCATCGCAGTATTGTCTACAATAATCAGGAAACACTGTACATGAAGTACACAAAGTTGATAGTGTTGGTCTCTCATCAAATCATCATCAGAGGTTGATCACACACATGCACAGATATGTGCAGCTAAATTGGCCCTTCCATGGTGACATACAGCCCCAGAAAAAAATTAAGAGACCACCAAATTTTCAGCGTCTCTTGTGTTACGCTTTAGCGGCATATGTTTAAGTAAAATGAACATTTTGATTTTACAATATAAACTACTGACAACATTTCTACCAAATTCACAATAAACATATTGTCATTTAGAGCATTTTCAATAAGTAATGTAGAGATAAATTATTTAAGAAAAATCCAGACTGGTCTCTTAATTTTTTCCGGAGCTGTATATCTACTGGGCCATTCTAGTTGTCTCACCTCCTCTCTGAGCTCGTACTGCTCTATGAGTTTCTTGAGCTTGTCAGCCAGCTCCATGTTCTCCTGCCGTAGCTTGGTGTTGTGGGAGCTGTGCTGCTCCATCTGCACCTCGATGTCACTCAGAGTCATCTGGAAGTGCAGCATGGCCTCCTTCCTCTGCTCCTCATACTCCCTGGAGCGCTGGGCGTTCTCCTCCTGACAGGGGACACAACCAGGCACAACAGAGAAGCAGTCAAGCACTGGGCCTTGGGACTGCACACATTTACGCTCAATAAAAGCCCTTAGACACTCAATAGATACCAGGGATGGAACGGAATAGGCAGTTTTGCAATATCATAATAGCAAAAAATGTCTCCGTCACAGTGGCCAGGGACAGTAATCGTCCAGGCAGAAGTGTAGTTTCCTTTGTTTTTTCTTTTACCTGGGGAGTGGGTCCCTGCAGGAATCGTTAAGGGACAACTGTGTTCAACCTTGGTGTTTGTTTGATTGCAGGGTTTGATTTTTACTTGATACACTCAACAAAAACATAAACGCAACACTTTTGTTTTTGCTCCCATTTTTCATGAGATGGACTTAAAGATCTAAAATTCATTCCAGATACACAATTGTACCATTTCTCTCAAACATTGTTCACAAATCTGTCTAAATGTGTGATAGTGAGCACTTCTGCTTTGCTGAGATAATCCATCCCACCTCACAGGTGTGCCACATGAAGATGCTGATCTGACATCATGATTAGTGCACAGGTGTGCCTTAGACTGTCCACAATAAAAGGCCACTCTGAAATGTGCATTTTTTTGCTTTATTGGGGGTCTGGGGACTCAGAACCAGTCAGTATCTGGTGGGACCACCATTTGCCTCATGCAGTGCAACACATCTTCTACGCATAGAGTTTATCAGATTGTCAATTGTGGCCTGTGGAATGTTGGTCCACTCCTCTTTAATGGCTGTGCGAAGTTGCTGGAGACGGCTTATGGTGGAGAAATGAACATTCAATGCACGAGCAACAGATCTGGTTGACATTCCTGCTGTCAGCATGCCAATTGCACGCTCCCTCAATGCTTGTGGCATCTGTGGCATTTTGCTGTGAGACAAAACTGCACATTTCAGGATGGCCTTTTATTGTGGACAGTCTAAGGCACACCTGTGCACTAATCATGATGTCAGATCAGCATCTTCATGTGGCACACCTGTGAGGTGGGATGGATTATCTCAGCAAAGCAGAAGTGCTCACTATCACACATTTAGACAGATTTGTGAACAATGTTTGAGAGAAATGGTACAATTGTGTATCTGGAATGAATTTTAGATCTTTAAGTCCATCTCATGAAAAATGGGAGCAAAAACAAAAGTGTTGCGTTTATATTTTTGTTGAGTGTATAAACTCTGATCCGTTTGCCTTAAAATAAATGCCTATCTGAAGGTAAGTGATTTAATTTTGTATGTCCAAAGATGAAGACCTAGACTCAAATCGTATTTATTTCATTGTAGCCCTTTCTTTGGGGGGCACGGCTGAATATGTGATTTTTTAAAAAATTTTAGTTTGTGTTTTTTATATTAAGATCACGGCATAGCTGGACAATAGTTCTTCTGCTTCGTTCCTCTCACTGCATTTAAAGCTACTACGAGTAAGTCGGCACGTTGGCGACACCTTTGAACAAAAGCGGTAGTATTATTACGACGCCAGCTGTCGTGAAGCTGTTTTCTAGCTCGTGCGGGCGTGCAAGATTCAAATAATCAGGAAGCAATATGGTGCGTGTCCGTGTGTTGAAAGTGTGAGGGCACCGGACTCTTTTCGGCTCCGTGAGTCTATGGGTGACACAGCATCAACTAATGCCAGTAAGTGCTAAACACACCCGATTGCAATGAGTTGATGCATTGTCACCTCTCACGGAGCTGAACGAGTCCCCGTGTCCTCACACAAAGCGAATGAACGAGAGATGGCAGTTAGTTAGTATGGATCACGATGAGGTAATGTGTTTATGTTGTAAATAATGACTATTTCAGATGAATAATGGTCATCTGATGATGCTGGTGAGGCAAAGTAAACTTTGTTTTAGTAGGCTACCGCTCATTCATTTAGGAGTAAACACTGCAGTCTAGGTTCGCTGCGTGAAATTGTATATACGTTGCTTGGCAACGCCCTCCAGCCCGACTATCACTCTCCCTTTTAGCTTTTCTTCATTGCATTTTCTTTTTTTTCCTTTTATGGTTCAGCCCCGTTATCAGTCATTATGACGACAAACAACTGTCTCAAACAAGGCTCCCGCTCCCCTTCCCTCACCTGGAGTGATAGGCTTCTCAAATCGCGTTCCTGCGCCACACTGAAATCTGTGACCAATACGGATATGTGACCATAGAGCATGCACGCGTGAACCGAAAATCGGACTGGGTGTACGACCAGATCAAATGCAGTAATAAAAACTATATAAAAACGTCTTTCTTTGCACTGATGGTCTCGTTTGCTGTTAAAGGTAATTTATGATCATGAGAGGAAACATGAGGCTGTTTAAAAGATATTTAAAAGTTACTCGTTGCCGCTTTAAATGCATTCATTATATTACAGAGAAATAGGTCACGTTAAAGAAAAAGAGCACCAAGCCCAACTCAGAGGACCCTGCATACATTTTTTTATTTTAAATTAATATTTTTATGGAAAATCCATGTGTCTTTCTTCAATAGTGTCTAATTCATCAGACCCAGTGTCTCCAAATTATTTGTTCACACACAATTCCTCATATTTAGCCTCTTAATTTTCCTCTCAAAGTGCACCAGATTCATGCAATTCACTTTAAAAAGGTGAAAAAAAATCTCCTGGGGGGGCAGACCCCCGGACCCCCCTACAAGGGTCTGGTTCTCCACTGGCTAATATTTTCCTCCAGCAGGACATTGGAGGCACTAGCGAAAAAACACTGGGTGTGTGAATGACATTTAACTAGTCAATAATTTGGGCAAGTCTGTCTGCCTATCTTTCTCACTCCGCTGCACACTCAGTCACTACTATCCATGTTTAAAGGAAGCAGGATTAAAACACTGGATTAAGATGTTAAAATGTATTAAATGTGATTAAAAACGCACAAAAATGTTTAGAACGTTTCAAAAATATGTTTAAATTTGTAAAATAATTAAAAGATCTTTCAAAACACACAGGGATTTAGAACATATTTTTTGGAGGGGGGGGCTCCGCTGAAATTTGTTCTCTGAGGGGGGGGGCTTACTCTCTCACACTTTGAAAACCCCTGTTTTATTGAAAGACTTTGAGGTCATTTGAATTTAAGTCTTCATTCGTTTGGTTATTTATTTCATTTTATTTTTAAGTATCACAAAATTTACCAGCTGCCAGCCAGCAAACTGGTACTATGGGAACCAAACCATGGGCATCAGTCGCGAGGACGTCCTACACTAACCTACGTGGATGTACTCAAGAAGGATGCAGGAGCGCAAAGTACCAATGAACTGGCCAGGTGTATGGAGAATCGGGATGACTGGAAGCAACGATGGAGGGCTCGTCTGAGGACGACCTAGAGAGAGACCGAGTACCATGGACTTGTTACCGAGGTGTTATCGTATTGGGAGTTTTTCATATCACAGGGGTTGACACTAAGGTTTCAAAAGCACTTGCCCATAGGGCAAGTACAGGTAATGTTTTACTTGCCCGAATGTCGTGCTCACTTGCCCAAAAAAAATGTTAAACAATGATATATATAGACTAATTAAATTATACAATTGCTCTGAACAATATCTCTTAAATGCAAACACAGCTTACTAGTCTCATCCTGACCACATACAACCAACAACAATTCATATAAGCCTAGATATCGTGACATCACACTACACCAAGAGCTTGGTCCTGCTGCAGCATCGTAAAAGGGCCTCTTTTTGCCAGGCACCTGGCCTGGTTTTGGGGGTCTCAGAAAACTCAGTCTAGCTCAGAGTCAAGCTGAAGGTAAGCTTCCACACAAAAGTGTTCAGAAAAATGTAACTTATTTTACTTATTTAAAACGGTCACATTGTGCGAAAAAGTGATAGTCTGCCATAAAATGATTCAAGTCCACCATGTTAAAGCTATTGCCCAGTTATACTGTAAGCAGGGAGGGGGATCATTCATTTCTATTCATATTGATACCATTATAAAGACTCCACAATCCAAATCTTTATCGATACTTTTCTATTATTTTGTTAAAAGAGAACTGGTATTATTGCTTTAATTGCTTATAAGATTAGAAGAGCTAAGGATAGGACAGGTCATAATTCCATATTTAGGCCTACTAATAATTTTATATTGCTGGGGAAACAAGTTTTTCACCCAAACTGTATTATTCAAGCTTCTCACGAAAAACTTACATTTATTTTTTTCTTGATGTTACATTTGAACACATCATGATGTCATTTTACTGACCTGTGCCTAAAAATAATTTTACTGAGCTGACCTGAACACATCACATTTGAACCGTTTGTGATTTTTTTTTAAAGCCAACTAGTTCTTATCCTGCAGATTTTAAATATGGATTTAAAAACTATCACATTTTTTAACTGCGGGACTTGCTACACAGTCTCTCGTTTGCGTTTGTTGATCACCGCTGCTTTGAATGAATGATGAGACGGTGCCGAGCCCGTCTGCAGCATGGTCTGCAGCGGCAGCGACTCAGCGGACGTATTTTTTTTTTTTTTTGGAGACAGAGTTGAAGCGGGTTGAAGGAGTTTCTTCAAGACAGTCGAAGGTACAACACTTTTACAGTCTATGATGCAGACTACTGATGGAATAATTCGCCAAAGTAGGCCTAATTAGATGAAGATGACCCGACTCGATATTTAAAATTACATCATGTGACCTACTGGACTCCATAGCGGTATCGATAAGCTCAAACGTTATTGATTTCTGGGTTTGAATATAGCGGAACCAGGTCCGTAGCCTAACAGAGCCGGCTTTCGGAACGTAGACAGCGAAACTGCGCGCACACAGGCTGTTGTGTGTGTGTGAGTGAGTGAGTGAGAGAGCGTGATGCTGCTGGCTGCCGCGCGCAGCTGCTCAATATTGAGATAGTATAGATATATAGTAGATATAGCCGATCTATTTTGTGTGAGTTAGCGGGAAAAAATTGTTTTGCGGACTCTAAAACACATGAATACATAGCTTAGACTACTGACAACTCATTTAAAATCCACTTGCCCGGTCGGGCAACCAAAAAGCAATATCAACTTGCCCGAACATTATTTTCACTTGCCCCGGGCAAGCGTTAGTGTCAACTACTGTATCATTACGTCCCTTTTAGATATTAGATAATAATAATCAGTGGCGGTTCTACAATTTGCAAATTCCAACATAGTGATATGATACAGAAAACCGCGGTGCAGATGATTTTTTAAAAGCTTGTGCCACCCCCCACGCATCATGAAAAAATGCCGCCCGTCCCCAAAACCGCTACTGATAATAATAATAAAGTAATAAATACATTAATTGATCAGGTAGATGGGAGCTACTGCAACAGCAGAACTACTGAAAGGATCAAGAGCTGGGGGGCGATGACAGTGAGCAGAGGTGTTATTCAAACAGTATCCGTCCTGTTAGAATAAAGACCAGAACAGAGCTGATGATGGGAATAGATAGATAGATACTTTATTGATCCCAAATGGAAACTCTGACATCCAGTGGCAGCAAACATACATAATAACAAAAACAGAAGGAATACAAGTTGAATTATTTCTTGCAAAAAATTTAAATAAAAACTAAGAGTAAAAGAATCAAACTGGTGAAGAATGTGAGTGTTAAGCGTTGGTACCTTGAGTGTCTTGTTGTGTCTCTGCAGCTCTCTACACAGACTCTCCAGCTTGCTCCGGGCCAGGATGGCCTTGCTGTGCTCCCCCTGCAGGTGAACCTTCTCCTTGACAATCTGAGCCTGCTTCTTCTGCAGGGCCTTCAGACGCTTCTGCATGCAGCGGCTCTCCTCCAACTAGACATACAACACACAGGCAAGGCAACAGAAGAAACATTGCATTATGGGTTAACCTTGTACCTTTCTTGAATAGATGAAAGCAAGCACACTAGATTTACATCTCCAGATGTAATGTTTGGGTTGGCTTTTACCAGAAAAATCACTTTTCTTGTGGCACTTGAGGATATTTTTGAAGGAAGTCCACTTCTAGACAGATGTTTAGTCACTCTTAAAGCTCTCCATTTGAAGATGATTTGCCTCAAGGTGGACCGATGGAGCTCAAACTTTTTTTATATGAATTTATAGCTGTCCCCAGACAAATGTGCAACATCACAACTCTATTCCTGAGATCCTCTGAGATTTTTTTCCCCTTTTAGCATGTCTGACCTGTATGGGTTCACTTTGGTGAGCATAAACTGACCTGGTTTTATCTTTGTTTTATCTAGTGCCGCCCAATTTCTTCCCTAAAGATCTCTCATTACATTGGTCTATTTCATCAATCAGTTTGGCCCACCTGATTGTTTTTGCCTGCTCTATTTAAGCAATGCAGCTCAGGGTTCACAAACTTTTGCAGATACAACAGCTGGCAAATAATTTGTTTTATCTCTTTTAACAATTGATTTCTGGAAAATAAATGTTGAATTGATAAACATCTGTTATTTCATATAAAAATAATGGTATTGATAAAAATGAATTAATAACACGATAAAATTCCAAAATGCTCAAGGGGTTCACAAACTTTCAAACAGCACTGTATACAGGATTGCATAACGGAGTTCTCGTTCTGCGCTTGCTGGAGAATCCCTGCCAGGGATTTCACATGGAAGGGTAAGGAGGGTTCGGCCGATAGTCGAACCTCAGATTGAAGAGGAACAATGCGGATTCCGTCCTGGCCGTGGAACAACGGACCAGCTCTTCACTCTCGCAAGGATCCTAGAGGGAGCTTGGGAGTTTGCTCATCCAGTCTACATGCGTTTTGTAGATCTGGAGAAGGCTTATGACCGGGTTCCCCTCGAGATACTGTGGGGGGTGCTGCGGGAGTATGGGGTGAGGGGGTCCCTTCTCAGGGCCATCCAATCTCTGTACACTCAAAGCGAGAGCTGTGTACGGGTTCTCGGTAGTAAGTCGGACCCGTTTCCGGTGGGGGTTGGCCTCCGACAAGGCTGCGCTTTATCACCAATCCTGTTTGTGATATTCATGGACAGGATATCAAGGCGTAGTCGTGGTGGGCAGGGGTTGCAGTTTGGTGGGCTGAGGATCTCATCTCTGCTGTTTGTGGAAGATGTGGTTCTGATGGCATCATCGGCCTGTGACCTTCAGCTCTCACTGGATAGGTTCACAGCCGAGTGTGAAGCGGTTGGGATGAGGATCAGCAACTCTAAATCTGAGGCAATGTTTCTCAACAGGAAACTGATGGATTGTCTACTACAGGTAGGGAATGAGTCCTTACCCCAAGTGAAGGAGTTCAAGTACCTCGGGGTCTTGTTTGTGAGTGAGGGAACAATGGAGCGTGAGATTGGCCGGAGAATCGGAGCAGCAGGGGCGGTTTTGCACTCGCTTTACCGCACTGTTGTGACGAAAAGAGAGCTGAGTCAGAAGGCAAAGCTTTCGATCTACCGGTCGATCTTTGTTCCTACCCTCACCTATGGTCATGAAGGCTGGCTAATGACAAAAAGAACGAGATCGCGGGTACAAGCGGACAAAATGCGCTTTCTCAGGAGGGTGGCTGGCGTCTCCCTTAGAGATAGGGTGAGAAGCTCAGTCATTCGTGAGGAACTCGGGGCAGAGCCGCTACACCTTTGCGTTGAAAGGAGCCAGTTGAGGTGGTTCGGGCATCTGGTAAGGATGGCCCCAGGGCGCCTCCCTAGGGAGGTGTTCCAGGAGCGTCCAGCTTGAAGGAGACCTCGGGGAAGACCCAGGACTAGGCGGAGAGATTATATCTCCACGCTGGCCTGGGAACGCCTCGGGATCCCCCAGTCAGAGCTGGTTGATGTGGCCCGGGAAAGAGATGTTTGGGGCTCCCTGCTCAAGCTGCTGCCCCCGTGACCCGATTTCGGATAAGCGGTTGAAGATGATGATGATGATGTGTAAGGAGATAAATAGTAGTGTTGTAATAAATAGTAGTGTTGTTGCCGGAAAGGAACCGGACGTGGCTCTATAACCACTTGTTAAAGGGCTACAGCGCCACGTAGTGTAGCAGAGACAGCTATGCTCCAGCCATTTATCGAATCTTTGAAAGGCCATGTATACTCAGACAAGTGACGCGGTCCGTTCGAGTGGCAAAATCGGTATATGGCTTAATCCTATCCAGCTGTCCCATGGACACGCACTGACTGTGTGTGTGGCCTGGTCAAATGAAAGCTTACCAAGTCTGCGTATTTCTTGCACAGAGCAGCAAGTTTCTCCTCAGGAGTAGCTAGGGAGTTGAGGGCGTGCATCAGTAGAACAACCTCCTTCCCTGGAACACAAAGCACAACCACATGAGCTCAACCACTTCTGAAAAAGAGTCATTTGTTAATGTGTGTCGTCATGCAGGTGCACTCTGGTACTAATACAAATATCAGCACTACACCCCTTTGGGTAAGGTAACCTGTAAGTACATTGAAAGTGGCATTGTGGGTAACGTAACTTAGCTTATCCTGTGCACAATCTGTGTGGGTGAGTAATGTGCATCGTGTGTTTTGGCATTTAAAAATGTCCGCAGTAAAAACAAAATGTGTGGGTGTTTATGACATCATGGCGGTATCGTCAAATCCATATCATTAGGTGACACCTGTGTACCGCCCAGCCCTAATATTAAAAAGGCAGCATTTACTAAATATAGCATTAAACATAGCAGTTGTGTACACAGAATAGTTGTGTTTTAAACAGCCCAACTGCCTACAGGAGTCTTATCCCATGACATTAATGGGTGAACTAATCATTCGAGAACACAGGTGCTATCTTAATGGTAAACTGCAGCGCTGGTACTTTGTAATGTTCCTACCAAAGGCGTCCTCTCCGGCCTTGAGGTCTCCTCCAGGGTCCAGCTCACTGGGACTGTCCTCTCTGCCTGGAGTCTCTCCCCTCTCCTCCTCCGCACAGCACAGGCCCAACGCAAAGGCTGCAACCTCCTCCTGAGAGAACACACACACACACACACACACACACACACACACACACACACACACACACACACACACACACACACACAGTCTAATTGAACAGCTCTTTCCACCATGCTTGATGACTGCTGGAGAGACATTTTACTCAGGACAAACTTTTAGTTTACTGGGCTTTTGTTTCAAAAAGATGACTTTTGTCACCCCTATGCTACCACAGGACTGAGTATAACCTCAATACTTTTTTAGCAATGGCAACACATAAAAAAAAAAAACATCACTGGCCAGATATGTCTGGGTGGGGGAGCTTTGAAATAGCCATACCTTTGATCTTTCTTGTATAGCTAGTCACATGAATAAACATTTAGAAAACTGTGTGAACATCCAAATATATCCCTTTAAACTACTTCCCTTTATTGAAACATATCAGTGGGGGTGCAAGGATGTTTGGAGATATTTGCTAATGAACACTGAAACCATCCCATCGGCAGTAAGAACAAGCCACACACACACACACACACACACACACACTACCTGACTTGGGCTGTTCAGCTCAGGTGGAGAGTCACTGCCTCCCACTATTCTTCTGCTGGCCACATCCATTTCACAAACTCCTGTTGGCTCCATTGGTGCTGATCACAAGCTAGGAATTCAAAGTAAATGAGAATGGTTGGATGAACATATGGCTTAATACTTCTATCTAGTAATGGGTAGTGGAGGGGCATGTCAAACAAAGCAGAGGGCTTGATGGCATGGCTGGTCTGATACTATTGGATCATTACATTAAATTAGATTCAGGAATGTACTTTGAGTAACATCCATATGGCCTACAGAGGCCAAAACACTACTCAGTAGTAGTCTGTTACACGGAAATGGCAGTTTACAACTATGGACAACTAAGTTATCCCCACAAGAATGTTGACACTGAGAGAATAAATAAGCGTATCGTACCGTCTTAAAAAATGCAATGAAGACCTTATCAATATCTGAAAGTAAGTCACCCACGTGTGGAACGTTCCACAGCGGCATGTTGTCAGTAGTCAGGCCCATATGGTCAGGCCTACAAACACCAACGTTACCCGCTTTGCTGTCCATCCAATACTTTAATGTGTGACCAAAGATCATACAACCACACCACACCACAGCTAGTAGTTTAACAACGATATTTAACAGGTTGAGGCTCGTGTCTTATTTCGCTAGACAGTTCACGTTAAGCTAACACTATAATGTCATGGCAGTGACAAAAGACAGGTAACTTCATAATATTCTAGCTCGCTTACCTTGTCGGCTGATAAGTGTGTATGCAAGCATTTATAATGTAACTTACAACAACAGCCAGTCAAACGCTGGCATCACGTTATACAATAGTTGCTAATGAGAATCTTAGAATTTGATTGTAGTGAGCGGTGTATCGTGCAATGAACCACTTCGAGTTGAAGACAGTAAAATCAGAGATACCCCTTTCAAGCAGTTTCCTGTCAAAGTAGCAGGCACGCGAGCATGGAACCTAGCGGCTATAACGTTAGCTAGCTGCTAACTTACGTCTTGTTCTCTCAAGATCAAGAAAACTTCAAGACAATCTTAGAGGAAACTAAACAACTTTCTTCTATCATATATCACACACAACATGCCTGTAGTACACAGCGTTGGGGTTTCTGTTGATCTCTGGTAGCAGTAAGTAGTAGTACTTCAAAAAGTTCGAAGAATACAGAGTCAGGCACCAATTTAAGAATCTTACCCGTACCGACTTGAAACACACGCCCTTCTACATTTAAAAATGTATTCAGTGATACATTATCAACACAGTGTGTTTGTCAGGTTAATAAAGTAAGCGTATATCTTGGAGGTTGTAAAGGGACTCTGGTGTGTCGTCAATCGGCGCGCGTTTCATAGGCATGTTATAGCTACTTGGCTGAAGGCACAGCAATTATCTCATTGTTTATCACATTTATCACACGTCAGCTGTTACCTGGGCTAGTAAAGAGCACAGCTGGTCATCAAACACTAGTTAGCCGTGGAGGTTTAGAGCCAATTTGAGAGCCAAATGTATGCGAACACTGGGTTGCTATTGTTAGCAGGGCTAATCCCTTGCTAACAGCTATTTGAGGGCTAGCCTAACTCTAGAAGTGAACTTTATACCAAAATACCGAATGTGTGACAGTGGATGCTGAACTACACGGTGCGACTGAAAGCGGCAGGTCACTTACTGCGGTGGAATGATGAAAAATCAGCACGATACAATCCCAGTAAAGCGATTTTGTTGCACTTTACCTGTGTTGTTACTGATAGAAGCACGACAGTTATCAAGCGTCTTCTTCTTTAGTTTGGCGGACTAGACGCAGAGCTATGGTGTACTGCTGCCCCCACTGTCTGCTATTAAGACCTGCAGACCTACAGAGAGTCAACCCTGGAGGAGTAGTTTACTTATCAGAGCCAGCCCACTCCTCAGCCCACAGTGTCTTGAGATGACAACAGCATCTTTTCTAATGCACCTGCAAGTGCACTTGTCTTTACTCACAGTTTCCTGCACTGAAAACCTGGATCTAAATGCAGGGTGTAACCTTTCACATTGGACAAAAAAGCTGGATCGACGTGTGTCATCGCAGGGCATCTTTGGTCAGGGGGAAAGGGGTAGCCTATTATTGATGAGCCCAGACCACGAGGGAGGAAGAATCTTCTTCATTTAGAAGTTGTAAAATGCAGAAATGATCCTGTAGCCATTTACGCCCACATGTTGGTTCACACGTGCCAAAGGTTTTCAATGTCCCCTCTTCTTTACTGTGATGTGTTTTGGGGTTGTTTTAAGCATTGGCATTATTAACTATGGCTGGCTTTATACCAGGTAAGGTGCCCCCTCCACCAGATTTACCAATAATACATACATAGCCTACAATATTTAAATGAATGTGCCAAGTACAGGAACACTAAAAACAAGAACAAGTATTCAATTATGCTTTTTCCATCACCATAAAACTAGTTTAAAATCCCGAAGTGGGATGGATTTGTAGATGAAGTTATACTAGTGTAAAAGCCTTAGTATGGGTAATGATGGCCAATTGAATAGAGCGTACGATGATGAGTGATATAGCCCACCAGGCTATAGGAAAAGTTGTAGGCAGTGTTCATTTAGAGCCTCCTAAATGTGTTTAAAAAAAATAAGAAAAACATTTCAGTAACTAACTAACTAATCATTTATTTGAGTACTGTGATCTGTCGCCACTGCTGAAAGAAGTGTGTCATCTATTTATTTGTTTGTTTCTATTTTATTTTGTTGTTGTCTGCCACTACATCATTATGTATATCTTTGAATTGTCATGTCTGATTGTTTGTTCACTTTATTGTAAATAAAGTTATGCTAAAAATTGTAGCCAGTGCTACAAATGGTCCTGCTAGTATTTGCAATGCCCACCCTCTGATGAGAATACTTACATCACTTGATTGTGACTACATTTTAAGTAGTCTTAATGCAAAGTAGGCCATGCTGAGAAATAAATAAATCAAACCAAAATAAATGATTTTATTGCATTGAATACAAATATAAGTATCTTATAGCCTAGGTAGGCTACGGCTAAATAATGTATCTCAGATAACTTAAATTAACTTTCTTCAGTTATCCCAATCTTGGGTAAATAATGTGTACACCCGTATTTTTTCCCTCTTTCTCATTCATTCATTATCTTCATGGTGTCATTTTCAGATTTTTCCATTGAGAAACTCCTCAGATGCCAGACAACAACCATTATGGTTAAATGAGAGTATTTGTATCGATAATAAACCTGTGTCCTTGCCTCAATTTTTTAGAATATCATATTTATTATTTTAAAGATATAGGCCCTATTTAAGAATATAATGTCTCATCCATATCATTTTCAAACATATTGGGAACACGTTTTTGATTTTCCTCTCCCCTTTTACAATTTGTTGCCCATAGGAAAAATACTCAAATGGAAAATAGCTGATAGTTATCTCTGTAGATGTTGTGATGAGGAGGTGGAAGATATAATGCATTGATTTTGGTATTAAAAAATTGTTGCATGTTTTTGGCAGCAGGTGGCAGACTGGTAAGCTGAACAAGATATATGTTTACATTAATCACCATTTAATATCATTTGGGGCTTCCAAGCTGGCAACCCATCGCTTGATGCTGTTGTTTTGTTATTAACAATACAAAGACATAGCCTAGTTTCTGAGTTCATTTATTTCTTATCTTTGACATTAATATTTACAGGAAAGAATGTTTTTCAAAGATAAAGCTAAAAAACTAGATCAAAACACATGGGGAACCATGGCAACTACAAAGATAGGAGACTCAGTTGTCACTGAATGAAATGAAAGTTATTTTAGCCTACTCAATCCTGAATGGTTTATTCTTTATGTATTCTTTGGAGTCCTATATGATAAACGTATTGGCAAGACTGCAATGAAATGTTCATCAGAATAATTAACATTGAATGTATGTTATTATAGTGTTTTAATTGTATTTTTAACCTTTATTTATACAAGTAGGCTACTAAATGGTTCAAACTTAATAATAATAATTAATTAATAATTGCTTGGATTTATATAGTGCCTTTCATGATACTCAAAGCGCTTTACAGGGTTCCAGACAATTCGTTCACACACAGTCATACCGGTGGTGGTAAACTACCATAGTAGCCACAGCTGCCCTGGGGCAGACTGACAGAAGCGAGGCTGCCATTCAGCGCCATCGGCCCCTCCGACCACCACCTCAAACATACAGCAGTCATACACATTCACACGAGGCAAGGTGGGTGAAGTGTCTTGCCCAGGGACACAACGACCATGACACAAGTGGCCGGGCTGGGATCGAACCGCCAACCCTAGGATCATTGGCCAACCAGCTTAACCACCTGAGCCACGGTCGCCCCATGAATGGCTGCCCATGATTGAAGAAAACATTGAATAACAGGGTTAATTGATTGTTAATATAGACACACCTGTCAGAGGAGGATCCAGCTGTTTGCTGTGTGCGTCGAGGCAGACTTTGGGTGAATGGCGATAGCTGAATCACACTGAGATGCTGAAGAGAGGGAGAGTAAGATAGGTTCTTAGAAAGCGGTTGAAACCTCTCATTATGTGCTGGAGGACCATTTGAAATATATAAAAGAAACGGCTACCCAAAACACAGTGAAGACAGATACAGTTTAAGCATGGGCTAAACAAGTGAGAATAACAATCAAACTCCAGAGAGTTGCTGTATAATCTTACTAGATTCAAACTTGATTCTCATTATATCACAATGATATGCCATGATAATATAGAATATTGCAGTTTACAACTGCAAATTTAATTTAAATTTTAAATTAAAATTTAAAAAAAAAATTATTTTGTTTCATAATTTAGTTGCAGTGGAAGGATAAGTCTGGTGCTAATCTCTTATCTGTTTTATAGTCAACAAATCTCATGAAAAGACCAAAGGTATCACAGCGTCTATGTAGCCAAAGCCTGATGTATCTGATTCACCTTGCAACTGAGATCATATGTTTTTAAACTTTTTAACTAATAGAAACATATTAATGAGCCACGCTGCTGCAGAGATGGGCGATATATTTATTCATTACAATGAACACTGACGTTTATTTTCCTTCGATATATCACATATATGCTTATAAATGCTTTACATTAACTGCAAAGAAGCCTATTTTTTACCTACTAATAGCCTACTACTACTAGGCCTAGTAGGAATGACTGTCCCACTTTACCAAACAAACTGTCCCACATTATTATGTCCCAACATGCTGCCTGAGTCAGAGAGGGGGTCATGATGCGTTTGAATGTGTGCAGCTTCTGAAAAATGTTGTATTGCAATTGAAAAATGTTAATAAGGCTTAACATGATTTAGGCTATAGAAACATCACTGGAGTGAGATCATATATATTTTATACGTCTACCGGAGCTCCTACCAAAAAGCGTCCCCCGCATTTCCTAAATTCACCCTATGTAGACAATAACAACATAAACAGTTGTAAAAATATACAACAAGTAGGCTAGGACTACAAAGGATAAGATGTAAGCAGGCTAAGACAATCAGGCAGATAAATAAGTAAACGATGAAAATACTTAAATGCAATAATAAATTAACATCAAATTTCATTTCATTTTCATTTAACTTTTATTTATCCTCGAGAGATCAATTGAGGGGTGACCATAATTTACAATGACGTCAAGTTCAAACAAATTCAAAGGAAAAACAACAATACATACACAATATTCAATGCAAATACATCAAATACACAACAACAGGTGAAGAGAAAAAAAATTGAAACATTTACACAGTGGTGAAGAGTGGCATCAATTCAAATTAAATGGGTGAAAGTACAATATAGCCTAATTAAAACAGTTACAGGTAGAGTTTGGCAGATTTAAGATTAAGATTAAGTTTATTTAAATTGGTTAAAGGATATGAAGGTATTTAGTTTAATTTGTTGCTGTAAGTTGTTCCAGGAGTCAGGGGCACTGAAGCTAAAAGCTGTCTTTCCCAGCTCAGACCGGGCTTGTGGGACATAAAGCATGAGCATGTCAGTGGAGCGGGTCTGATAAAGCCCATCTGAAATTTGCAGCATTTCTGTTAAATAACAAGGAAGCTTCCCGGTCAAGGCTTTGTAAATAAAAATGTGCCAATGTGTGTCACGTCTCTCTTTAAGAGAGGACCACCCAACCTTTTCATATAAAAGACAATGGTGTGTGTCATAAGCATCTCCTGTGATGAACCTTAAAGCAGAGTGAAAAACAGAGTCCAGGAGTTTAAGACATGAATAAGATGCATGCCGGTAAACCACATCACCGTAATCAAGGACAGACATGAAAGCTGCCTCAATAATCCTTTTCCTACTAAATAAAGGGAAGGTGGTTTTGTTCCTATAAAAATAGCCAATTTTTTGTCGTAGTCGACAAACAAGATTTTTTATATAAAAATTAAAAGTGAGTTTATCCTCTAATCAGATGCCGAGATATTTGTACTCTGTGACTCTTTCAATTAAAAATCAATTCTTTGTAAAAATATTAAAATCATTAAAATGTGTAGTTCTTGCTCTGGAGAAACACATATATTTGGTTTTGTCTGTATTTAGAACCAGCCTGAGGTCTACTAGACAGTCCTGCAGGGTGTTAAGAGAGCTTTGTAGGTTCTGAATAGATTGGTGCACCGAATCGGAAATGCAATACAGTACAGTGTCGTCAGCGTATAGATGGGCGTGACAGTTTTTTAGCGATGAAACAATGTTATTTATATAAATTGTGAAAAGAACTGGACCTAAAATTGAGCCCTGTGGGACACCATTTGTAACAGTTAAGAATTCAGATTGGTATCTTCCCAGTTTAACTGACTGCAGTCTATCAGAGAGATAGTCCCTAAACCAGCTACATGCAGAATGATCAAAGCCAATGTCATGCAGCCTCTGCAAAAGCAAATGGTGGTCAACAGTATCAAAGGCCTTTGAAAGATCAATAAAAAGTGCTGCACAGTGCTTTTTCTTGTCTAATGCTGTAACGATGTTGTCTACAACCAGTCACAGCAGAGACAGTCTGTGACCTGCCCTAAAACCAGATTGAAATGGGCTCAAAATGGAAGCACTAGTTAGAAATGTTTTTAACTGATTATTAATAAGTGATTCTAGATTTTTTATATATAAATATAATAAATATGCCAGGAGTCACCATAAATAAATACAAAGAGAAGCGAAACTGTATATTTTTTTGTTCTTTGCTCAGTGGCTGCAGGCAGGTAATCACATTCCAGCAGTTCTACTCCCGGTGCTCTGCTGGTTTCAACTGGGAGGTCCTCAGTCAGTCGACCAATGGGCATACGGCTTTGTGTGAGGAACGCCACCTGATTGGACCAAAGCCTCAGCATGACAATTGATTGGTCAGACGGCTCGAGGAGCAACACGCTCTCGACCCGCCCGTTCTCTCTCCTCAGCGGGGACGACGTTTTCCACCCAGAACAGAAGAGAAGAGAAAAAAACTGAGAAAGAGAGGAAGCAGCGGGCGGAGGTTTGGCAGGAGAAAAGGGGGAAACCTCAGCTGCTCCAGCGGGATACAAATACTTCTCTCTTGAGGATCTATTAGCCTGTAATAGCAGTCTGCACGAGGCTTCATTCACGGTACGTTCTCTATCTGCAATTGTTGTCAGTGTGGCTCATAGTTTGACTATTGAGTCCACTGTCATGAGACACGCTGGTGTCAAATGACAAGAAAAACCATCTCGGATCATCTCATTTCTCTTGTACATCGGCTTTTTTGTGTAGACTATATGAACGACCATTGCAGATCAAAATTGTAGCCTACTTTGAATGGATAGTTAACGTGTTGCTCTATCCATTGTGCTTTCAGATACATTGTTGCTATAAAGAAGGAACACTGTTGGAGCTGTTGAAGCACGGTGAAGTTCCCACAGTGGGGCATGTTCATTGACCTTTGTCAAATGTTCAAGTGTTTGTAGATCTCTTGCTACCTGACTGGGATCCAGAGTATAGCCTGTAGCAGGGTTCCCTCAGTGGGGAATTCCAACGGTAGGCCACCTAAAGTCAGGATTGGCTTCTCCATGAATGATGAATATAATGTTTCAATTCTGAGAGAGAGAGAGAGAGCACCTGAAACAACCTTTCCAGATGTTCAGTGGTGTAGCCTAACCTTATTTAATAGGAGCACTCACACCAAACCCCAGGGACCATAACGCTATTTATCAGGATGGGCATTCAGGGGGTTACTGTCACTACACTTTGGGGTCACAACCTTTTGCAACAGTACAGGCAAGTCTGTGTTAACTTATTTGCTGATTATTTTTTTCTGTTTTATTTCTTACAATTTTATACAAATAAATATCGGGAGCAATGTTCTGACATGACAGGATAAAGAAGCCATAGATATGAAGCTACATTTTTTGTACTGAATAAATACCTGTTAAATAAGGCTAATATTCATAATTGATTCAGACCACGTTCTGGAGAATGCTTGTTCAGTCCAATCAGTGAAAACTCGTCATCCCCTGTCTGTAGCCTACTGTGTGCGGCGCGCTGAAAAAAAAATCCTGTGTTAAAACGCATTCCCATTATTTACATACTCTTTGTGCCGTTTACAGAGGCTAGGCTGTTACACTGGATATTTTTGTCAGTGCACACAGTATGGGCAGGTAGCTGATCGCGAGGAGATATTTAATGATTTTGATGAGCGCCCTCCAGAATCGCCGACTGCACCTTTTAAATGCTATCAAGTTCATCATCATATGTTTAAGTAAAATACAATTCCGATATCTGGGTTTTGAATAACGGCTGGTTCCAATACTGTCCCATATCATCATACTAAAAAAATTTTTAACCACTACACAAGCGCCCCCCATCCGATATACATTTCTTTGTTGGTGGTGATGGTATGTGTTGGATAGGGATGGGATCTTATCAGTCTCATCCTTATCTGCAAACCACATCAAGGAATGAAAGTGTAACTGTAGACAGGGAATGTAGTTGAACGGCAGTGTGAGTTATGATATGAGATGTTGAGATGTTAAGGTGTTGAGGGCTCATGGCGTGGTGAGGGCTTTCCCTGTATTTCAATCATTACACACATGGCCACCACAGGCTTCACACAGCTGACACCTCCATCTGCTACATGCCCTCTCCTCACTACTGTCTGCTTATTGGTGCTCAAACACACACACACACACACACACACACACACACACACACACACACACACACACACACACACACACACACACACACACACACACACTGTAGCCTAAACTGAAGGGTGAGGTTGTCATGGAAACAAAAGGTTTCTGGAGGCAAAATAAAGAACAAGAGCCATGTGCTCTTGATTCAGAAATTGCATGTGTGTGTGTGTGTGTGTGTGTTTGTGTGTAAAATCATACTGAGTTTGTATTAGAAATTGGTGTACTCTTCTTTAAATGTACAGAATATGCAACTGAGCCTACACCAGTCTAATGAATAGTATTTCAGAGCTAATGAGCCAATCCTGTTCCACCTTTTTATATTCAATGAGAATATAAAAGGTGGAACAGGATTCATTACTGTGGTTGAGAAATGTAGTTGTCTCTTTAAGGATATTATTTCCATCATATCATTTTATGTTCAACCCTAGAGATTTGCATTTAATTGAGGCTATACAACTACTAATTTTTTTGTTTGTACTAGATGAATGCATAGAGACAGTGCATAACGCGTCATAATCTGAGGCCACGCCCATCGTGGGGGAAAACAATACACAGCGCTCCATCCACTTTATATTGAATGACACCCGTATTCGGCAAACAAACTTAATAAAAATGTAATACGACATGCCTTTCACAAATACACGTTACTTTCTTTAAAGCCACGACTCTTGTCTGTCTATACGAGCTGTTTTGGTGAAAAAGTATTGAGTAATTTTCAATATCGAGACAAAACTCTTAACTAATGTATGCTGTATGCTAGGCTAATGTTAGCCTTCTGCTGTAGGCTAACCCTCACGGATGGGAAAAAACACCTCAATATTGAAAATTACTCAATTATTTTTCACAAAACAGCTCGTATGGACAGACAAGAGTCGTAGCTTTAAAGAAAGTAACGTTTTTTTGTTAAATGGATGTTCGATTACGTTTTAATTAAGTTTGTTTGCAGAAGACAGGTCTCCTTCAATACAAAGTGAATGGAACGGTTTTCAACGGTTTCCCCCTCGATGGGTCCGACCCGGTCCGACCGGACAAAAACACCTCAATATTGAAAACTACTCAATTATTTTTCACAAAAACAGCTCATACAGACAAACAAGAGTCGTGGCTTTCAAGAAAGTAACGTTTTTTTCTTAAATGGATGTTTGATTAAATTTTAATTAAGTTTGTTTGCAGAAGACAGGTCTCCTTCAATACAAAGTGGATGGAGCGCTGTTCAATGTTTTCCCCCACGATGGGCGTGGCCATGGGCGTGGCCTATTTCATGCACTGTCTCTATGGGGTCATCCCTATGTTCCCACAGCCTGACGGTCCTGAAATTAGCGATTAGGTTCAGGCATTACAGCTGGGTGGTTAGGAGACAGGGATAAGTTAGGATAGGAGTGATACACACACACACAGACATACTATTCTCTAGGCCAGGGGTGTCCAAACTTTTTTCACTGAGGGCCACATACTGAAAAATCTACGAAGGGCCGGGCCACTTGGCAAAAATAACACATTTATCAGGACATATAGCTGCTCTTATGTTTAGTTTCATTGTGTCTTCGTAAATTGTAATCCTTCTTCACGGCAACACTTTCCTTGCAAATTAAAGACACACTTTCCCTCAGAGCCAGCCGAAGCCTCCAAGGGGCCCTAAGCAGAATTTGATTAGGGGGCCCCTCTCCAATTTTAGCGCTGCCCAAATCATTGACTATTGTTAAATGCCTTCAGACACCCAGTGTTTTCTGCTATTGCCTACAATGAGCAGCTGGGTGAAAATAGTAGCAAGCCAAGTTCCCGACCCTCCTAAGGGGGTCCGGGGATATGCCCCCCCGGGAGATTCTTTTAACTTTTTTAAGTGAAATGCATGAATCTGGTGCACTTTGAGAGGAAAATTAAGAAGCTTAATCTGAAGAATTTTGTGTGAAAAAATTATTTGGAGACACTGTGTCAGATGAATTACAAGCTATTGAAGGACACATGGAATTTCCATAATAATATTAATTTAAAATAAAATATTATGCAGGGTCCTCTGGGATGGGCTTGGTGCTCTTTTTCTTTTATTATATGGGACATATTTCTTTGTAATATAATGAATGCATTTAAATGATTTAAAAACTAAAAGTTTTGACACCCCTGCACTAGTGGGTTAACTAAGATTTTTTTATTTTTTTAAATTAAAAGGGCCATATTACATTATATTTTTAAAATCGGCCGCGGGCCAAATAAAAAGCGGGCCGCTTCAGGATATTGTTCTGCTCTACTATATGTAATGTGTTCTTGGCCTTTCACGTGTCTGTTGTTGGTGGGCGATTATTCTAACCTTTATTTATACAGGTAAATCCCATTGAGAGCGGAGACTCTTTTACAAGGGAGACCTGTTCCCATTCACACGTTACCATTCACACACACATTCACACACTAGCCCCTTTTACACAGAGATTGCGGCATATTGACGGAACAACATCACTCCAAAATGCCGGCTTTGCTTGCTTCTGTGTTATTTACACAGAACTTTTTCAACATGACTTTGCATGTATCAGTTAATGTCCGACAGGAATCCAGTTAAGATGACGTGAGTATGTTTGGCTGCATATTGACAGTTAGACAGTAACTTCAGGCTGCAGCCCGCAAAGTAAAGGTTCCGCAGTAATTTTCTCCGTGAATTGTGTTATTTATGTTGGGGGATAATGCTTTGTTAGCTAGATGGAGCTCTTGTTAAACATATTGGCCGATTAGAATTATTATTTGTAGAGTGTGCGAGTCTTGTGTTGTGTTAGCAAAACAGTAGCTCTGTGGCCCGTTCGCTATACTTTATCCCTTAATTAGCCTAGCCTAGCTTTCCCATTGTACAACTTCTCCTGGGCAGAAATAGACTCATACACTCTGCAAAATGAAGCGCGGGGGTTTGGATTGAGCAACGGATCTTATGATCAGCTAGATTATACGCCGTTCCTTTTATTTGGTGATTTTTATGGGACATCAGGCCGCCGTGGTTAATAAACACACGTCCTTCAACTGCTAACATGGTCGCATGTTTAGAACGTAGGCTATGGAACGTCAAACGCCCCCCTGTTCCGCAACAACAAGCTGGAGCATTTAAACAGAGAGGCGCAACTGATTTTGTCGGGAATCTTACTACCCCCCGAGGTAGTAAAATTCCCGGAACAATCTCTCGCACCTTTCTTCCCTCGTTCCGCAACTGTCGCATTTATACAGCAGGGCGGAGGGCCGAAAGGCCGGCATATTCCCGGCTTTCACTGGCTGTGTAAAAGGGGCTACTGATAGCAGGCTAACTATCGACATTCACACAAGGCAAGGTGCGTGAAGTGTCTTGCCCAAGGACACATCAACTCTGACACAGGTGGCAGGGCGGGGATCGAACCGCCAACCCTCTGATCATTGGCCGACCCGCTCTACCACCTGAGCCACAGTCGCCCCAAACACCATACATTATTTTGTTGACCATCTGTCATCTCAAACCCCAGATACTCCCTCAAGTGTCCGACGCTGCTTCAGGATATTTTTCTGCTCTATTATATGTAATGTGTTCTTGGCCTTTCACGTGTCTGTTGTTGGTGGGCGTATATATTCACAGTCACCTGGACTTCCGATTGGTTAAGATGACTGAAACATGTGTGGGCACAGCACTTCTGATCGGTGTAGAGCATGTCTTCGGCACATGGGATACAGCATGAATCTGTAAAATTCATTTGAATGACAGTTTCAACCTTGTGTCAGACACACTGCTTAATGTAGATGCTAAATTGTAGCCTTTGCTAATGGCGTTGGTTGTACTTAATCTTAGGATTTGGATGAATCATCAGCACTACTGCATCATGGTACAAGTGCTTTGGTGGGATTTTTTTCTGATTGCTGACCACACTATGGTCAACTGTCAAGTACTTCACCTTTCCCCCAAAAGCTTGGTTTTCTTTGCTTTATTGTTCGATCAGGTGTTTCCTGATTTTGATTGATATATTTCGGTTAATATTTTACAGTGTTTGATTCAGATTATAATATATTCATAATATTCATTTCAATGGCAATACATGCAAGGCTACATGCAAGGCTTCAAAAGGACTCTAACTTGTGGGTTCAGTGTTTCCCCTAGAATTTTTTTTAGGCCCGGTGGTAAGAGCTGATAAAGAGTATGCGCGCCGCGTGCGTACCAAATTTCTAGAAGAAATTGACCAAAACGAACCCCATTTGGGATGAGCCTCTTTTGACAGCCCGTTAAAAATGAGAGCATAGGGTTATGCTTTCACATTCAGTACGTTTGTACATGTGGTGTTTCTCATAGGATTTAGATCAGGATAGATCCTGCTGGGTGAGAATGGACCTTCTAGGGAGGTCTGGGGGCATCCCCCAGCAGAAGAAACCTTATCCTTTTAAAGTTAAATACATCAATCTGGTGCACTTTGAGAGGCGAAATCTGTTTAATTCTGTGCTCTGTAAACAACTGTCATATGTCCTGCCTATAACTATTTCCTGTAATAATTTGGAGTCACAAGCCATGTAAACTATTGAAGAAAAACACGAGGATTTCAATAAAAAAAAAACAATAAACACTAAGATCTAATATAGACAGGTCCTGTCTAGGACTCATTTCTGGAATAATCTGAATCACCTCACCTTGAAGCTAGCCTACTGAAACATTTTTTTAATTTATTTTTTATGCAAATAGCCTTGTTGAAAATTAATGAATCAACAGGCTACACATCATGACTAACATATCAACATGTGTGCTACATAAGGCAACTTCCCATTATATTTCATCTAGCCCAGTGGTTTTCAAAGTTATGGCAGGGATGAATATGTGAAAAAAAAGAAAACTGAAAAAGAAAACATTTTTTTTTCTTTGTTTTTAAGTTTGTGTTTTTGATATTAACATCATATTAAGCAAATGTAAGTTATCTTACAAAAAAAGGAATACAATGTTTTGGTCTAGATAGTTAATAGCCTAATAATTGAATTAGATCATCTGCCCAACCCAGAGGACCCTGCATAATATTTTATTTTAAATTAATATTTTTATGGAAAATTCATGTGTCTTTCTTCAATCGCTTCTAATTCATCCGACACAGTGTCTCCAAATTATTTGTTCACACAAAATTCCTCATATTTAGCCTCTTAATTTTCCTCTCAAAGTACACCAGATTCATGCATTTCACTTTACGATTATTACGGAATCAATGATATTTTTATTTATTTATTTTTTTAATATATAATGGTAGGGGAAACACTGGGGTTAGAGTTTCACCGCTATACCTCAAAGGCCTTTCCACAATGAAAAGCATGCAGTTCTTTTGGTTAAACAGTGCTGTGTGAGCCATGTCAAATCTGCTTTTTTGGACTGTTCTCTCTCCAGCATGTGTCTGGTGTCATTCCACTAGACCTTTTGTTTGTCTGTCTTCCTGTGTGGAATATCAACATCCTCTCATTAGTCGCTCCACCCACTTAACCAGAAGAGCCCAATCACACTGCTATGCACCTCACTCTTTGGCTGTAGCTATGTCCCATTACAGAGACCACGCACTTGGTAGGACGCGGTCTATGAAGGCTATAGCCTATGAAGGCCGATTTTAAGGCCGATTCCAAGGCCAACGAGCCTTGTTAAATGAGACGGTCTCCGCAGGTCTCTGTTTACGAGCATTTCCGGTTTACGTAACAAGCCGTTACCTTGCGTGACGACTCGCCGCTCCTGTGCTGCCTAGCAACCCTGATTGCTGCCAACGGAGACAGCCCCGTCAATGGAGGAAAAAAGAAAAAGTAGTTGCCTACCAGACGAAAAGAAAAAAAAGTACAAGAAAAAAAGAAAGGAAGATAAAAGTTAAGAAGATGGAGCAACACGTTGCTATTTTGTTATTTTTTATTTTATTACACAGCCCGTGTCTTGATTCAGGGGTTGCAGCCTACGTATACAGGCTGCATTTGAAGACCGATTGCGTCATAGCGGCGCGCAAAGGCTGTCCCATTTGCAAGGCTCCTCATATGCGGCCGAGAAATGCAGCCTTCGTTTCACGGTTTTGAAGGCTGCATCAGATGTATCCTTCGTGGCCCAACATATCCCAAGATTCATTGCGTTTTTTTCAGAGATTGCATAAAATAAAATAAAAAATAACAAAACAGCAACGTGTTGCTCCATCTTCTTAACTTTTATCTTCCTTTCTTTTTTTCTTGTACTTTTTTTTCTTTTTGTGTGGTAGGCAACTTCTTTTTCTTTTTTCCTCCATTGACAGGGCTGTCTCCGTTGGCAGCAATCAGGGTTGCTAGGCAGCACAGGAGCGGCGAGTCGTCACGCAAGGTAACGGCTTGTTACGTAAACCGGAAATGCTCGTAAACGGAGACCTGCGGAGACCGTCTCATTTAACAAGGCTCGTTGGCCTTGGAATCGGCCTTAAAATCGGCCTTCATAGGCTATAGCCTTCATAGACCGCGAGACTGCGTCCTACCAAGTGCGTGGTCTCTGTAATGGGACATAGCTTTTGTCTGCTCCGACACAACTCTTTATCCCAGCAAGTATCTCTGTCAGACACAACATTTGTGTTTTGAGCATAAAAGATGACACTGAATTGAGTATTTACTTTTTGATTTTCAATCTTATCCAAAACAATGACATCTATATATAAAGCAAGAAACGTCTGTCTGTCTGTCTGTCTGTCTGTCTGTCTGTCTGTCTGTCTGTCTGTCTGTCTGTCTGTCTGTCTGTGTCTGTCTGTCTGTCTGTCTGTCTGTCTGTCTGTCTGTCTGTCTGTCTGTGACTCGCATATCTCTCTCACTGTTAGTCAGATCGGCCTGAGCTTCCGGATATTGCTTGCGCACGGCACAAAGGTGTGCATCCTTGATTGATTATGAAGTTTTGGACCAGATATGTAGAAGTTATCATATTTATATCATGCTGGCGGCGAATACATGCGCACACTGAAGGCCACAGCAATGACGGGCATGAAGCGGCATGAAGTAGTCTCCAGCTAAACCCCGCCTCCCTCTGGTTTGATTGGCTGCTGCGACCAAAGCTTGAAATGAGTGACGAGCGGGACACACACAGCAGACCTGCTTCCTACGGGCACTGCACTAGTATTATTGACAAAGAAAGAAAAGCCTCTGTTCTGTTTATTATCTATATTGGGTTTATTGTTTTGTATGGTGGGAACAGAAATGTTAGGCCTACCTCCCTGGGATAAAATGACATCATTGATTGTATGTGTGGCGCCCATGTTCTTATAACCATAGTTTCAGGCCTTGAGTTACGCTACAATAAATGGCAGAAATGTTTCTGTGTGTGGAATAAAGGGATCATCTTTCCTTACTATACTATAATACTATGTTACTCTTTAGGGACTGTGGTTAGAATGCTATCATATTTGTTCTGGTGCAGTTAGAAAGATTTGGTGTGTAGCTGACAGTGTGTGTGCCATGGGGCTGACAGTTTACCTTCACTCACTTCAGGCTGCTACAACACATTCCAATCCCCTCACATTGTTTACTTTGCTCACACAATCTCTTTTCTACTTTGCTCTTTTTTTGTCAGTTCACTTGTTCTTCCTCTTCTTCTGTCTTCTCAATCTGTTTCTCCTCTCTTCCTATACCTGCTTCGTCTTGCAAAAGAGCCGGTGTCTTGCCAATTTCTGCTACCCAATCAAATTGTGCTATAGTGTTTCTGCGCATGCGCATTCCGAAAAATAATGATCCTGCGTGCGCATCCATCATATTGTGCTATCTTTTTGGCTGATGGCGAGTCTTTTCTTTAAAACATGTTTATAACCCTCTTTTGCATAGCTATGCCATATGGCAACAATTACTTTATCTCAGTTTGACTAAAAGGCTGTAATATAAAATCCCTTTATTCTTGATTAGTTTAGAACAGGGGCCTTTTACTTTGAAGAACAAATAATTCATGGCATCAGATAACCAGGATATCCTGAATGCCACTCCTCTTTTCCTTTAACCTATGAGGCAGTGAAGGCCCATGTGAAGGCCATGGCCTGGGGGCTCCCAAAGTTGACTTATTGTTCAATATTTAAGCAAAATTCCAACATTAAAAAAAAGTAGATGCTATCTCAGGATAGTTATCTTTTGATTGTTTCATCATTAAAACCAGTTTAGATTTAATTAGTTTGTTAGAAAAAATATTAAATTCAATTTATTGCTGTATGGCAAGAATATGGAGGTGATCTATGTGCATTCAACCTATTGGACTGCAATTGACCTACATCGTCATATGCACTAGTCTAGGGTAGCCCGAGATTATGTTCACTACTTTTATTTGTTTTAATAAGGGAAAAACATTTTATTTATGTATTGTCATTTTAGACATTTTGGAATAAACCTATATTTATCCATACAACATGCAAGCTAGATAGTTCATCCTCTAAGGAGTGTACAGTAGGCCTATGTGTGCGGCCAGCGTGAGGGACTTCTGTGCAATATGCATGTTGTCTAATCAGCATCTTGATATGCCACACCTGTCAGGTGGGTTATCTCAGCAAAAGAGAAGTGCTCACTGTCATGGTGAGAAACCTCTGACAGAACCTGTGTCAATGTGAAACCTCCATGGAGGGCGTGCTCTGGACTGTTTGACTGTCTACATGACATACTCTGCTATACATGTATGCTAACAGTACACGCTTACTCGTTTCCTCAGTGTCTATTCATAAAGCTTTTCTACTTCACTGGGCTTGAGGCCACTTTTCAAACATGAACCAGTAAAGACTAAATGTAAAACATGTATGGGCAGATGTGAGAGTGAGGGGGCGGCCTGTCTCATAGGAGGGCACCTTGAGCAGTCAGGGCTTCTATTCGGTGCCTTGCTCAAATGGAGCTGAACAATCAGATCAGACTGGGGCTTTTTTGAAGGGTAAAGAGACAGCAGCTAAATCCTACTGTCTCACACTGAGGATAAAAAGAGGTGGTCCAGGCAGTGCCCCACCAATACAATTTATAAATGTGGAAATTAGCATACTATAGCTGGCACCTTTCCAAGCTTTCTACATCAATCTGCTGAACTTGGATCTGGATGTGAAGCTTATCACATGTTCCTTGGCCACCTTTTAACCTTGTATAAGCTGTCATATTCATATGAAACCTGCTGGGTGTTCTTAAGGTCTCTTACCAAGCATTAAAACAGAACGATGAAACTGTTTAAAACTCTAAACTAGACTCCGGCTAAACAAGGACTGGTTAGGGCAAAGTGAGCCTCATTGGTTGTTATGCATGTAGTTGGTTCAACATAGACAGGAACAGGCTTTCAGATTTAAACCCAGAACGTTGGTGTTGTAAGCTGTGCTAAGTTAATACCGATTGACCCTTTACCATTCAGACATAACCCCAGACACTATAGCCAGAGTAAATGCATGTCCTGAAACCTCCACAGAAGCAGTAGAGAGCGCCACCGTAATTTGGAGGGAGTGTGTTTCCATAGTAGTGAAAAAGTGTCTATGTGTGTGTGTGTGTCTATGTTTAGCTGTGTTTGTTTAGGACTAGGTAATTATGGCTGGCAGCAGAGTTTAAGATAGAGCAAGCAGAGGAATGCCTTCAGTCTACTGCTGTCACTAGAACTGTGTGTGTGTGTCTCTTTGTGTGTGTGTGTGTGTGTGTCTATGTGTGCGTGTGTGTGCGTCTGCGTGTGTGTGTTCACCAAATATTCCCATCACAAACATTGTTTTTTGGCAGTATGCATTGTGATTGATTGTTCCAATGTAAGTGTGTTTATGTGTGACTTCTTGAATAGCCCAACCTAAAACCAAAGTGAGCATTGACCTCTTGAACGTACACACATTCTCTTTCCCAGGCTCCCTACACTAAGAAGAAGCCCTAGTGTGTAGAGTGTAAGCCTTCCTGTGTGGGTGGAGCTCTTAGCTACTGGCCTGTGTGTGTGATGTGTGTTCCAGATGTAGAGGAATGGAGCAGCAGATGGGCTCTGCTACTGGGGTGGACTCACTCTCAGTCGGGGGTCACAACAACCAGCCCCAGTGTTGGCTCAACACAAAGGGACAGAGCATTCTACCCTGCATTCCAAATCTCATACTCGTTCTTTTTTTTTAATATATTCTACACATACTACAGCTGAACATGAAGATAATCTAGTTAGCATGCAGTGTACTACTACAATTAGGACATACTTTTATTTCATTATTTCATCATATTGAATTTACCTCTTACTTAAATAACAGGCACATCCCAAGTTGTGCTCCGTCGATGTGACGTCACTTCTGTTTCGCAACGGATTTTGGGTCAAAACACTTAGAATCTCGGCCGGATGTAGTAGACATCCGGGTATTTTTAAGCATGCTAAATTTGACCACAAGCGTTGGGACATCCTAAATCTTTTTTTTACCATACTAAATAGCAGAAAGTATGGGTAATGGAATGCAGGGTATGTTTTCTTCTTCCATTTAATGATATTTGGAGCTGATGTTCAATGTTGGGGCAAAAAAAAATAAAGCATAACTTAGCAGGCATTTAGTCTATCAAAACTGCTGGTCGACCCATATGTTATTATTTTTTTTCAATCCCCAATGAATACTTAGAGAGCAGGTGGCCAATATATAATGCTGATGTTTTGTTTTGTTTCACAATTAATAAAATACAACAATTAACTAAATATTAACAAATGAACAATATAACTTGAATTAAACGAATGCAATTGATGATTGATTGCTTCCATAGACATCACGTTATTGCTGCGAAATTCATTTTTGTCTATATTGTCCATTATTTATGATTTTGGCAGAGGAGGACCATTTCCATTTTCGTCGTCAACCATCTGGTCGGAAAAGTACAAGGGCTGTGTGTGTGTGTGTGTGTGTGTGTGTATGTGTGTGTGGATTAGTGCCTTCCCAGACCCATATCCCCCCTCTTTGAAGTTCTTTAAGACACTGCATAAGCTTGTGTGTGTGTGTGTGTGTGTTACAGTTTAAGCTTGTTTGGCTCATTTGCTTGCATTTAAAATGTGTTTTGTTGGCTGATAGTGTCTATTGACCCCCTTTATCCCTCTGTGGCCGGCTGCCCGTCAAGCTTCTTGTCACCCAGGCTGTGAACTCTGCTTCCTAGTGGGGACAGATTACAGCAAGACATATTTCTACGCATGGAAGACCTTTCAGACAGAATTAGACCAGAACTCAAAACTCCTCAGCCATTCCTGTAGTGTGGCTCTGGCTCATGCACACATACTGTACACTGTTAAATGTGCTTTATTGCTGCTAGATCTTCTTCCAACTTCTGTGCTAGTTTTGGTGTAGTTTGTTGGGGGCTGGGTGGAGGGGGTGTCCTCTGCGCCATCGTAACCCACACAGGAGCTTATCAATTCATCCAGGAACGTGCATCTTTTCGGCGATTTATAAATCCATAAAAAGATCCAATATTGATAGTCTTTTTTGTCCATATTATATCCATTATTGACCGCCTATTCCCATGATGCAAGCAAGTCACGGTTGATGATGGCTGATGTAAACAAACATCTGAGCTAAGCTAACGTTAGCATTACGCCAAGCATAAGCATTACATTTCCTTCCGAAATTGCGCTAATGTTGTGGTAGCCTATAGAGTTATTAGGAACACAATCTATTCTTCCTCCATCTCTCTCTCCTTCCTGCGCTTGGTGCCGCTTTTAGTTTGCCTCACTCTTGTAACATCACGTAGCCTACTACATCACCGGTTGCGCAAAGGCAGCGGCCAACTAGGTCAAAGTTCAAATAATTCGATAATATATTTTAAATGAACGTCTAATTTGTATTTTACAATTGTTTTATAACTTGTGTATCCAAATATTGTTTGCTGACAACATATACTGCAGTTTGAGCTACTTTTGCAAAAAAAAATTTAAAATAAAAATTTTTGAAGAGAAAAAAATTAAAAAGAAAATGAATATCCCGAATACTGAATTGAGCTCCGAATACTAATTTAACAAACGAATACTCGGATATTCGAATAATTCGGGCCAGCCCTACAGACAATCATTTAAAAACAACAGAGAACATAGAAATAGAGTCACAGTCGGAACATCATCAAACAAAGCATGTACAGACAAAAGAGCTTCAACATCATTAAGAAGGGGTTTGCATCTTTTGCATCTAGAGAAACCAGCTCCTTACGTTTCAGTTCATTCTGCATCTTGTTCCATGAGAAGGGAGCAGCATAACTAAATGCCCTTTCCCTAGATCAGTATGGACTCTAGGCACAGTCATTAAGAACAAGACCTCAGAGAACCTTTGTGTACACATTAAGATATTAGTATACTGTAAAAAGTAGCCGATGGAATCAAATGAAAAGGCAAGGCTGAAGCTGTGAAGAGTCAACGGTGAAGGACCATACCACTTCTTTACTTTACCTTACTGATGACATTGTAGATTTTTGAATGCATTATTGGTATTGATCCAAGCAGCCAGTTGTTACCACATTCAGACAATTAGACTTTTAAGATTTGTTTTGAAGTTATGTAATCCATCATCATCACAGTGAAGGAGGTAGATGAGAGCTGTGAGACTAAATATGAGAGCTTTAATAACCAAAACCCAGTGAAGTTAAAGTGAACTGCACGGATGGGTGATCATTCCTGGTCGTGGGACAAAAAAATGTGAATACACCTTTAACCCTCCTACCCTCGTGTCCAAAGTCCAGTGGGGAAGAAGGGAACTTTATCCTCCAAGTTATTTCATCTGTTTTCACACAATACTTAGTCTTTGTATCTCTTACCATCTCTGTCTTTGGATTTCATCATCTCCTTTTTCAACCCCAGCAGCTTCTGTAATGAAGAAGAAAAATGGCTGCGTCCTCCATATAGTGACCTAATTGTGCACATTGTGCAAACCTCGCTCAGCGCTTTTAGGTGGCAGTATAGCTTTGAAGACGTTTCGCCCTGCGGAAATGCACCTTTTTTTAGCTCTTGTGTTCTCAACAGCTGAATCAATAACCTTAAAGGGGACATATAATGAGAAATCTCTCAATAATTAATCTTTTTTCCTTGAAGAGACTGGCTCTTAGGGGGGCATTCACACTAGGCAAAGTTGTCCAGTACCGTGCCAAGGCATGATTGCCCCCACTCCCCCGCTGGCCTGTACTCACGCTGCTCCTAAAGATCTGGACCTATAGGCACTATTGCTTCTTGCACTACTTCACCACTTCTTTATGTACGCGGCGGGTCTGGGATTTAGAGTGTAATTGTAACCGATAGTTTTTGAATTTTTTCGTCCAGACAAATTTGCAGCAAACATTCCACTTCCATATCAGACCAACTCGAATCCTTCGACCAATTTCTTTTTTCAAATATCTGTATTTTGTGGCGGGGATTCAGTCTCATATACGTATATTGCCATCAGGATCGCCGTCTATGCACGTGCTTGTGCGCGTGTCTTCTCATTAGCATCTGTACTGTGGCCTGAGTACACCTCTCCCAACTGTGCCGTGGCCGAGAAAGTGTACCGTACTTGAATATGGAACGGCCCACTTATGCTTCGTTCCCACCGAGCAGAGCAGGTCGGGTCGGAGCGGCTCAGAGCATGACAGCTCGCTTTTAAGAATCTGGGTGGTGTTTCCACCACCAACCCTACCCTTACTGGTAGGGCGGGGTTTAGGCTGGACTGCGATAGCTCCCACCAGAATATGGGTCAAAGTATCGGGCTGTGGAACAACTGTGGTCAAGCCAGCGGTCTCTCCTTTTTGCATGGGATACCGGCCGCTTATATATTTATTCCCCCCGCTCACAACACAGAGACGGCTCGGTGCAAGCCAACAGAGACAGTGAGCGAACAGCAGTGTTGGGAAAGTTATTTTTCTACGTGAACTACACTCAACAAAAATATAAACGCAACACTTTTGTTTTTTCTCCCATTTTTCATGAGATGGACTTAAAGATCTAAAATTCATTCCAGATACACAATATTACCATTTCTCTCAAACATTGTTCACATATCTGTCTAAATGTGTGATAGTGAGCACTTCTGCTTTGCTGAGATAATCCATCCCACCTCACAGGTGTGCCACATCAAGATGCTGATCTGACATCATGATTAGTGCACAGGTGTGCCTTAGACTGTCCACAATAAAAGGCCACCCTGAAATGTGCAGTTTTGTCTCACAGCAAAATGCCACAGATGCCACAAGAATTGAGGGAGCGTGCAATTGGCATGCTGACAGCAGTAATGTCAACCAGATCTTTTGCTCGTGCATTGAATGTTCATTTCTCCACCATAAGCCGTCTCCAAAGGCGTTTCAGAGAATATGGCAGTACATCCAACCGGACTCACAACCGCAGACCACGTGTAACCACACCAGCCCAGGACCTCCACATCCAGCAGGTTCACCTCTAAGATCGTCTGAGACCAGCCACTGAGACAGCTGCTGAAACAATTGGTTTGCATAACCAAACTATTTCTGCACAAACTGTCAGAAACCGTCTCAGGGAAGCTCAACTGCATGCTCGTCGTCCTCATCGGGGTCTTGACCTGACTCCACCTCGTTGCCGTAACAGACTTGAGTGGGCAAATGCTCACATTCGATGGCGTCTGGCATGTTGGAGAGGTGTTCTCTTCACGGATGAATCTCGGATGTGTTGACATACTTATTAACACAAACACAATCTGAGGTAGGTAACAATCATACGAAGAAGAGGTAGAACCTGAGGCTAGGTCCATGGTCTGAGTCATGGGTCTGAGTAAGCGCTGCTGCATTCATTTGTTTTTTTCCCGCGGTGTTTCGCATTTTGATGACGCAGTGGCGGTGCGACGCTGTGGTGGCATGTGTTGTAAGATTGGGTGTTTTTCAGCTACATATTAAGGGCTGTTTACGATGTCTTTTAGCGGGGGTTTTCTATGGAAATCTGGCACTTGATGAACGATTGAACGACTGTAAGAGCGCCATTCACAAACGCCAGAATGAGCGCGTTCACAAAAACTTCATGAGGCAGAAATACATACGTTTAGTTCACGTTCGCCCCCAATATGAACGAACGTTCATGAACGAACGTTCATTGAACGCGTTCAGGCACAACACTGGCGAACAGCGCTGGCTGTGGCAGCTACAGGCTAACTATGATGACATCGTAGTAGCTGGACACAGTGTAGACTTTATAGGTCCGTGAGTGTAGCCCCTTGAACTTTATTAAAAGGAAAAACACCACACAATAAACAGTGCTGCATTTTACTCAAAAAAAGACTCTCTTCACTCTTGACGAGGTGAATGCACACAACGATTTATTGCGGCAATGATTCTTTCGACCAATCAACCGACGGCAGTGTGTAGCTCCACCTTTTCGGCACCCTTTCAGACGGCTGGTACCCCAACGGAGGAGTACCGAAAATAGAAGCGGCTTCGAGTGGTTAGGCTCGCTTATATCCGTACCCTACCCAACTTTTGACAAATGAAAAGCCAAAATAACTGACCGAGCTGCTCCGACCCGACCCGCTCTGCTCTGCGGAAACAAGGCATTAACACTGGTCAAACCAACTAGACTTTAGGAGGCAGTGGCACACTTACAAATTAAATGTTAAAAGGACAAAGAGCATACGACCAGATCAGCCAAACACTTGAAACAGTCAGAGACACACAGCGGCACACAAACACATTTTCAGCACAGTTAAAAAGACAGCAGATCTGATGGTCATCTTCGGACAAACTGAAATATGTCAGCTGTTTCCTCTCTTGTTTAGCACATTTCAAAGGTTCGGTGGTGGATACATATTATATCGATGGAATTCACTACAGGGGGTCCCAACAAGATACCAAGCTGTGAAGCAAGTGAAAGTGTTACCTTATCTATAGGTTCCTCCTCCACCACCTGATATCCCCTTCCTCCATCCATCCATCCATCCATCCCCCCCTCACTGCTTGCTTTCTGTCTGACTCATGTTTAATAAATGATGGCAATGTGATATTGCAGCACCAGTGCTGTGCTGAGCTGGACTCTGAGACGCGCGTGCGCGCGCACACACACACACACACACACACACACACACACACACACACACACACACACACACACACACACACACACACACACACACACACACACACACACACACACACACACACACACAGACTGTCTGTCTTGCTCTTATAGAAGAAGTTGCAGTCACTTTGTTAATCAATTATAACTTTGTCCTTGCAGAAGTCCATTCCCTCACATTCATGTTTGTCTTCATTAAAGGTGCTAAGAGGAACTTTTAAAGGATTCTGAAAAAGTCTAACGATCATAAATGACAACAGCAAACGAGACCATCAGTGAAAATAATGCATGCAATGTATATAGTTTTCTTAATACCTTTGTCAGGGGTACGCTCACACAGGAACTACAGCTGCCGTAGTAAAAACACTACCGCTTTTGTCCAAATGGGATGCTAGAGTTAACAAAAAATTAAAGTTCCTCTGAGCAAGTCAAGATTAGATTTGAAGCATAGTTGTAGCATTCCCCCGAAAGATGGTTTTACACTTGACTGATGGTTTTAAGATTGATTGAAAATCCCCAAATCCAACGTAAGAGCTGGTTGCAAAACACAAAACACATTAGCTTACTGTACATTCGATTTTCACGGTCTTTTCATCACATTAAGCTAGCATCAATTAAACTTATACCAAGTGCTAATAAAGTTATCACACAAATGAAATTAAACATAAGCCATATTTTTCTATCACAGTATAACAGTATTACTAACCTTGTGCCTCTTAGGAGGGTGCTAAATATCTTTAACTGTTGGCATATTATAGTTATATTGCCGTATATCTCCGTTCAACTTATTATTGCAGTCAAAACTCTGCAGGATAACAGGAAATACAAAAATGCACGCTTCAAAATAAAAGCCTTGTGCTAATAAAACAGGAAGTGAGACAATAAAAGCTTATACCAAGCACAACTACACTGTGAAGCAACACAAAAACACTGTCTAACAGGGCTTTCTCTTGTTTAAAGCAAAAACACGATTTGGGTCAGTTACAATACTAGTAGGCTACAGTGCATATTTGAGTTTGCATATTGGTATGTAGGAGCTATGCTGTGTGGGAACCAAATAGTGAGAGTGTGTGTGTGTGTGTGTGTGTGTGTGTGTGTGTGTGTGTGTGTGTGTGTGTGTGTGTGTGTGTGTGTGTGTGTGTGTGTGTGTGTGTTGTGTGCCCGCATGCGTGTGCACATGCTTGCGAGCGAGTGAGAGAGAGTCATGAGTCATGGTTCAGGAATGTCAGTAACATTTTTCTATGGTGGAGTCTCACACTGTGATAACACCTGGGGCCTTAGGGGAGATGAAGTGCTCTTATTGATCTAAGACGGAGTAGGCCTTATTGTTTTATTCAGCAGAGTAAACAGACATTTTAAGTTAGACCGAGCACAGTGTCTGAGGCATAGATAGTAAATAATATGGATGTAGCATCTGGGCTGACCTCAGTTATTCACACGGCATCCAATAATAACTAGCGTGGGCCAAATAAATTCACCCCCCTCAGTGTTGTCATGGAGATATGACCTAAACATACAGACTAAAATGGTTTTGTGGCGCAGGCTGTAAATAGGTTTAATAAGACTTTGAAAACGGCCTATCAAACAAGTGAGTCAAAGAAAAACAGCTCGTCTTGGCGCCACCCCCAGTGGCACTTTCTGGTTACTACAGTTGTAGGTCACTTCCTTATTGGATGTCGGTAAAAATCGCTGAGGTTGGGGCTTGGTCTGAGGTCCAAATCCTCCAAACTCAAGCCTTTGAAATCAGGTTAAAGGTTTTGACAACAAGGTTGTAAGGACAACTTCCCTAATCTCCATAACTCTTTTATTTATGTAACTGCCAGACTTTCTTTGTTTGCAGTGGACTGGGTGAATACCAGCTCATGTGATTGATGGCAGTAATAATACTTGGCAGTACCAAACCACCTGTTTGACCCTTTCTGTCTCTAGCTATGTTTCCATCCATTTGTCAATGAAATGGTGTTGGTTCTCGAAGAATTTTCATTTGAATAAAGCCAGTGAAAGTTTGTTCCCATCCGTCCGCTGAATTAAAAGCTGTGTTTTATGAAGTCACATGCCATTCATTTTTATTAGCCAAAATGGATGGTGCTGTCTACCAAGAAATGATTCATATAGCCCAATTTGTAATAGTGCTAATGTGGCAGATAACAGCCACATATCAAGTAGGGCTTAGCGATTAATCGATTTTACATCGTAATTCGAATTCATATGTCCGGATGATGTTAAAAAAAATTAGGATCCGAAAATGAATATACCCTTTGACTAGAATAAATACGGTAGCCGACAGGTCGTTCTCACTCTGGTCAAGTGAGCCGGGCACTTACCCAAATAGCACTAGGGGGGCTTTCAAACCTACCTTGTTTGGTCTGGACTTTCGGACTTTCCTGCTTGATCCAAACTTAAATTGCAGGTGTGAAACCTCCTGTGGACCTCTGTCTGGACTAAACAGGCGGACCTTGGTCTGACCTAAAGAGGTGGTCTCCTTGTGGATTATACTGAATCAATGGTCAGTGTCCAGTATGAGGGCAGGTTTTTGATGGTTTGGACCTTCAGACCATGTACAGGAAGTCCTGACCGGCTATCACCAGTCACAAAGAGGAGAAATGAGACCCTAAGGGGCGAAAGCCCTGTAACACGTGCACTAACTTGACCGCAGTTTGTTGTTGGCTTGTCTGCTCTGGGCTCCGGCGCTTAATTTTCTCACAGTATGCTCCCCCATGACAGGAAAGTGCCCAAGTGGAAACACATTAAAGATGTGTTGGCGTTTCATATTTCCAAAGAGACAAAATTAATTAAAATCAAAAAATCAAGTGTGGTATGAAAAAAAAAAAATCAGGGATTTTATTTTTAGGCCATATCACCCAGCCATTACATCAAGCTAATTGTCAGACGTCAGACGACAACGACACTATCAAATCAAGCGTTTATCACATAAGCCCTTTTCCCATAAGGAGGAAATCTAATTCCAACCTACAACCTTTGTGTCCATATTCATGTTATTAAGTCACATTTGACTGGTTCCATAAGACCTTTTTAATTCAAAATTACTTAATGCACATCAAAACATATTGAAACATATGTTTCTATGTCTCTGCCTGAGACTCCAGATATTCACCATTGTTTTGTTGCTTGGTATGATTACCATTCATTGGTTGCAATGTTGGCAGTGGTTGCTATTGAGCAGGAGAGTTGGTAACAATCTCTTATCAACCTGAAACAAAGCTGGACCTTATTGGACTGAGACACTGAGTACCTATTTACTCATCGAGTTCCGACCACAGTATGTGTGTAGCAGCAGTGGGGACTTTAACTGACATTAAATGCTCATTATGGATCACTGGTCTTGTTTTAGCCAGTAAAGCTTTGGCATTGTTGCTCTGTCAGTCGGTCCACCACTCCAGACTTATGTGTTGATGGATTGCCATGAAACAGAGAGTCATGATCCCCAGAAGATAAAGCCAATTCAGGTGATTACCTGAAATGTCCTCTAGCATCACTCACCAGCAGCCCAGGTGTAGCCTTTGACTTAATCCTAGCAAGATGAATGACTTGTTGGTTAGCAATGCTAAAACCACAAGAACTATGATGTGTCCATGGTCAACATTATACCTGCTAAATGTATCTTTGTATTGTAATCATTAAGCAATGATAGAATGCTAACATTAGCATAAAAATTTGCCTCACGAAGCTGTTAGCATGGCTGTAGACTCTTAGTTTTGTTTGATTATAATTTATGAAGTATTATAGATTTCAGATTTCAGACTTTATTGTCATTGTGCAAACTTGTACAACGAAATTAGGGTGGTGCTAACCACCCACAGTGCAGAATAAAGCAGTGCAAAATGCAAACACAGACCACAACAATACGCAACAATAAGTTAATAAATATGCAAATAAAAATGAGTGTCTCTTATACGGTATAGGATTTCACATGTATAAGTATTAGTATTATTAGTATGCATGAAGTTTGGCTTATTTTGTAAATCAATTTCCATAATAGGGATATTTGACCTCAAGGCACACTTTACCAGAGTGACTGACAATGCTTGCTGGCTCGCTATTCAATATACATAATAGTTACTTTTCATTTTTTATCCATTGTGCTCAAAACGTTTTTGCCGCTAGTTCACCCAAGCACACAGTCACATCTTCACAAATTGTTGCGAGCAATTTGGGGTTCAGTGTGTTGCCCAAGGACACTTTAACATTTTGTCCACATGAGCCAGCCCAATAATGTTAAGTTGGACACTCTTTGCTTTATGGTTTTTTAAGTTAATACTATGGAGACATGGTTTTAAGAGGCATTCCTGATGAGATAATTAGCAGTGATCTACAGCTACCCGTCTCTGATCTTTTACTTTGGTGGTCTAATGAAGATAATTCTACTTGATGAGATGCTCACATAGCAGACTGTTTACAAGCATACAGATAGATTTTTTTCCTGTGAAAAGCTGTGTTTTTTAAAAATTTGGGCTGGAAAGAGTGGGCAGATTATCCCGAGCTGCTTTGTAGTTTGGAAATCTCCCACTGGCTTTGTTTCAAGAGCTCTCTGTTCTGGAGAGGGTTTGATGTACCAGTTTGGAGCCAAAGCTGAAATGATTAAGCTTGCATTAGAACTGCAACATTGTACTTTCAGACATTTCTAATGTAATGTCAAAGACATTAACCACCTGACCGTGGCTCAGGTGGTTAAGCTGGTTGGCCAATGATCCTAGGGTTGGCGGTTCGATCCCAGCCCGGTCACTCGTGTCATGGTCGTTGTGTCCCTGGGCAAGACACTTCACCCACCTTGCCTCGTGTGAATGTGTATGACTGCTGTATGTTTGAGGTGGTGGTCGGAGGGGCCGATGGCGCTGAATGGCAGCCTCGCTTCTGTCAGTCTGCCCCAGGGCAGCTGTGGCTACTATGGTAGTTTACCACCACCGGTATGACTGTGTGTGAATGAATGGAACCTGGAACCCGGAACCCTGTAAGCGCCTTGAGTCACATAGAAATAAAGCGCTATATAAATCCAATCCATTATTATTATTATTATTATTAATGTTACAGCTATAGCCTTTGCTCTTTATATCAAAAATAAATATTACTAAATGAATATATGAATACATTTAGGGATGAAACGGCACATTAGGCTCTTTTTACAGTTATACAGTAACACAGTTTACAAAAACCAATACTTCCTGGTGGAATACATTCCTAAATGACCTCAAACATATGTTTTCCATATCTGTTTGGCAATTTAATGTAACTGATGGACATTATTCTTTAGCTAATTTTACTCATGTTCTGCTTGGCAGTTTATGATTAATGCAAATAAAGGCATCAGACCACGCTACAGACATTTATGGATCTGCAACAATTGTCACTATCCTAATCCTATGTGACATTATAAAATAAATGTAGGTGCCAGTCTAAAAAGAACAAAGCTAGCTGTGTGTAGAACACAGCATGTGGCTGTTTTGGTGTGGGCTTTTGCTTCAGGTCAATGTTAGAAAAGGAAAAATTATCCAGGAAGTCCAGCATGAGAAAGGGACTATTGTTGAGTTTGTTGCTTATCAGACTGCAAAACACTGCACAGTGCATATTGGTGCAGGACTTTAAAACTTAAACATATCTTGGCAACACAGGGCTACCCTCTGAAACTCCATGGTTCAAAACATCAGTCTGAACTCCTCAAGTTCGACGTAGATTCTTCAAGTCGAGCCGTCTCGAATTTTCTTTTTTTCAGTCAACATACATTCAATTTAAAACAGGATAAAAGCAAAACATTGACGTCATCACGCCAGGCCAGTAGGTGGCGATAATGTGTCACGTCTAACACGGTAGAAGAACATTGGGAACGTGCAATCAGCATCATCTTGAGGAAGAGGCAAAAAGGAAACCATACTGGAAATGGCAAAAGCAAAAACCAAAGCGGATTCATATGGTTGATTCTCCTCTGCTAGGCGTAGTCATTAATAAAATGTTGTAAATCTAATATGCTGCCTTGTAAACAATAAGGCGGAACCCCCTGTTTAGTCCTTAAACATCAAAGGTACCTTTTTATTTCTTCATTTTCTACTCGTGCTTCTCACACAACAGAAACCAGGGCTCCAGACTGACTTTTTCATCTAGTGCTGCACGATGTGGAGAAGTTGTGTATTTTTCGATTATTGTGGCCAATATTGCAGTGCGATTACGACATAATGAATAAATGGTATTTGTTAAAACAACAATTAAGATATAATCGTTGACGATGAATATCGCACACCCCTACTCTGGAAGCAGTTTTTCAGGCCGGTAACCGGCTCTCTGGTGGTGGAAAACCAAAGAACTTGTTCCGGACTGGGCACCGGCTCCGATCCGGCCTCCATTGTGCCTCTGTGGAAAAGGAGTATTTGAGAACACACAGGCGACGAGGTGGAGACCAGTTTACGCTACAATGCAAGTCCATGATAAAAGAAAAGACTTCGCAAAACTTTCTCCTGTGAAACATGCTATTTTTTAAAATTTAAACAAGATATTTTTTTCATAAACACAAACTATATTACAACCAACCGTTCAAAGTAATCCGTAGCAAAGTCTTTCATGGTAACCCAACAATGTCTAACCATTTCTGTCAAGACAAAGCAGCAAGGTGCATAAAAATTCATTACTCCACTCCCTTCCATTTCGGTTAACCACGTACAAATGCCTAAGTCACTCTGACTGCATATGAGCAAAGTGGAGAGAGCCTCAGTCCACCGCCCAGATGACGATAAGATGGCTGAGAATGTTTAAATGTTGTACTGGAGAAAAGAGTTGTTTGGCTCTGTCACCAAAGTCATTGTGAATCATCTGCTGGGAACTGGGAATTTCTGTCCCAAATGTCACGGCAATCCATCTACTAGTTGAGATATCCCATTCTGGTCTCAAAACTACACAAAACCCTGGCACAGGCCTTGTCCTCGCACTGTACATCACTGTCACCTTATTCCCAGCCAACTGTCCCTGTAGACCTGTGGCCTGCATTATAGAAAGAGATGCATTCATCTCTGCTTGTATCAACAACCCCTAACTGGGTGATAGGATGTCCTAGAGGAAGAGGGGTCGACCAGTAACCATGAGGTCGCTGGTTCAATCCCCAGCACCGGACAGGAGGGTGTTAGTACTAGTAAAACTAGTGGTGGCTGCTATTACATCTACGGTGCCCACTATCTCTATTGTGTCCTTGAGCAAGACACCTAACCCCAGACTGCTCCAGGGGCGCTGTACTATGGCTGACCCTGCGCTCTAAACCCCATCTGAAATGTGGTGACTTGATGCTGTCAGATGAATCTGCATGAAATGAACTTGGACGAGGAGCTTTTTATATTTCCCATGTTCGGACAATGTAGAGTTGCCAAGAAGACACATGCTTCTAGTAGTAAATCAGTGAAACCATGAAGACTGATTCATAAAACCGATTGTGACAAATGAATGGGGCCTTTATGTCAGAGACCAGCGCGGCACTTATTTTCTTACATGCACACAGCCAACCTCTCTGACACACAGACGGGTCCAGAGCTGCTTCTCATTAAGAGGAAAGCACACAAAAGCTGACAATAACACACACATTGGTCATACACACAGTGAAATATGTGAGCGCACTGGGGGAAGTCCTTTGTAGCGTCATGCTGCATCTCTTTAGGTTCACATTCCTCCTAAATCAGTGCTGTGAACACACAACCATCTGTCACCTATGGCGTTTGAGTGAGTGAGTGTGTGTGTGTGTGTGTGTGTGTGTGTGTGTGACTGTGTTCTGGCCATGACCCCTCTGCTTCGACCCTGACCTTTTGCTCAAACAACAAGATAAGCAGACATTAGTATTGACAAGTGAAATGTGTGGTGGTGATTGGGGGTAAGAATACTTATTCCCAGTACAGGGTCAAGTGTGTGGTCTGATGATGTGTATGAATGTTGAATGAATGAGAGTGGAAGTGGAACATTAGTGTAGAGTTTGGGCTGTATGGCATATAGTCGAGGGAGAGCAGATGTTTTGTCAAAGAGTTTATTGCCCCTGTAGGTTGACTGGCAGTGGCTTTATGGGCCTGTGATGACAGAGGGTGTGGTTCACACAGAGGTTGAGCCAGAAATGGAGAGAAAGAGGCAGACTGGGAGACAGCAGGACAGGGAATGAGGACAAGGACAGTTGGGGCGTACTAAAAAAAGAAGAAGACTTAGTTAGTTGAATGTTAGTTATCATCAATTATTCCTCAATCGTATAACTCTCTAGGTTGGAGATCAATGAATTCCTCTCTTAACTGGATGTGGTGCATTTTATTCCATTGACTGTAATGCCATAATAGAACATTTGAATATGAACTGCACTGGACGTAAACATAACCATGCTGCTCAGAAGAAACTATACTAGCAGAGTGCTACATTGTAGACAAGGGGAAGTTTCAGTGCAAGTTAGAACTGGCCAACAATGAATGACTATGTGTTAAACATTCCTACATGGATGTATATGAATCTATGTGTGCTCAATACTGGCAGCTACACACGTGCTACACACATATGCTCTCTCTCCACTCTCTTCCATTCATCATTTGCTCCGTGTGTGTGTGTGTGTGTGTGTGTGTGTGTGTGTGTGTGTGTGTGTGTGTGTGTGTGTGGTCAATAGAAGCTCTCCATTACAATCTGAAGTGTTTATAAAGGCTCTTGCTCCCGTCTGGTTAAAAAATGACAACTGATATTCAATCAATAAATCAACATACATTTCTATAGCGCCTTGCAACAACCAGAATATGTCCAAGGTGCTTTACATCTAGGAAACAATGAAACATAACATCCAGTTGAGCAGGTGGTGGTGCAGACATCCACTGAGAAATGTCAGCCTGACACACACTGGATTCATGCTGCCACCCAGATGGACTGAGTGAGTGGGGAAAAGACAGGATCCATTGAGTTGCTTTGTTTATATATGTACTAGTAAGTAGGCTAGATAGATGGATGGATGGATAGATAGATAGATAGATAGATAGATAGATAGATAGATAGATAGATAGATAGATAGATAGATAGATAGATAGAGATACTTTATTGATCCCGAAGAAAGTTCTGACATCCAGTCGCAGCAAACATATGTAATAACAAAAAACAAATGACAACCCTAAAAGTAGTGTCATGTTCTGTATCACTCTGGTAGTTCTTCACTGTTCAAGAACTGCAAGTCTGCATACTGGGACCAAAACCTCTTGTATGTTCTGGAATATTCCACCTTTTAAATATTCATCATGTTGTTTTTTGTTGGAAGGCTGCATTGGCTAACAGAGAGGCAACATTGTCACTTCCCGCCCCCAGCTACTATACTGGTAAAGCTGCTTCATTTCCTTTTCTCTTTCTTCTGCTTCCCTGCGAGTTGTTCCCACTGCTCCAAATGATCTGGGGAGCTTCCTCTGCCTCTGGAGGGGAACAGGAAGGAGAGTGGAGCTTTTCTTGGCCCAGACAGATTGAGGCCGGACTTCACCACAAAGCAAACCTGGCCCAGACACTGGAGATCCCTCAGGGAGAAGGCGTTACACCACAAATGTGTTTCATTATGATACTATCTCTCTGAACATTACAGAGTGTATACTGGATAGCTTGCAAACAGTGAAAATTGGAACACCAGAAAATATTGAATAGAAAATATGTGAGTGAAAAGTATAAAACCGCATATTCTATACTCATTGGTGACGTGTGCGGGGGGTCGATGTGGGAGAAGGTGATAGCAATTGTCATGGAAGGGTTTCTTCTTTCCAAAAGCCTTAGTTCAGTCAGGAATACTTTAGTCAAAATAGAAGTTTATTTCAATCAGCAGAATACTTTGCAGTAATTATGTTTGGCAGTATGGTTCTGATCTGGGATCTCCACACCCTCCACGCGCACACGTGGAAAGCTTTAAGGCAGAGAGAGCCATCCCTCTGTCCTCCATGAGCTACATGGAATTCCGAAATGTGAGGAGATCTGCAGCAAGGACCCCCTAGGGTTCAGAACATAGCAAGCGTCAATGACAACAGAAATGACATTGATAGACAAATACAGTAAACAAGGAGGTGGTGGGGTGGAGGTGGGTAGCAAGAGCTTGCAGAGGAAGCAGCACCAGTAGGCAGGCTAGAGCAGCTTAAATAAGGCGCCACTTTGAGTGGATGGCCAATGGGATGCTAGAAGCGGAAGCTGGCTGTCAGCTGACGTGCAGAGTTTGACAGCCCATTTGTACGCTCAATTACTACAACAGGAGTTTCATGACGTTTTTCTTCTGTGAAATAAGATGTTAGTGGAAGGCAGCCCCTGCTCTGATTGGTTCTTGTAGTCATGGACGTCAACATGGATCAACGAATAAGCTTGTGAGATATGGCTGGTCTCATGAAGCCAGATTGACGTCTACATGAACCAATCAGAAGCTGCCTTCCACTAAGGGAAAGGGTAAGGTCCAAACTTGGCTCCTGCTCGGCCCATGCATTTTGTGACCGGCTCCTCCCGACAGAGATTGGAGAAAGTCCAGACTGATCTGTGGGAGAGGAACGCATGTGAAGCTAGAGAGATCTGGCTGGTCTCACCGGGCTAGATTTGTTTTAGACCAGCACAACAGCCTGTAAAGTTTAAACTCAACATGTTAGCATAAGTTGCCTTCTTCCACTGCCAGAGCTGGTGATAAATCTCTGTGGGTTCATCACTACGAGCAAATCCCTTTAATATATTTTTAATTTGTTTACATTACATATACAGTATAATTCCTATTTAAATATTGATTGATTGATTGGCTGAAAGACGATTCTTAGCAGCCTTAATGCATGTTGTTACTCTAGCTTGTGTATGATCATCAGGTGTTGCTAAAGTTACTAACAGTTATTTTGATTATCGGAATTTAATCTTCAGATCATTTCTTTAAGCATTCGTAAAAATTAAATCACAATAAACCAAAAAAAAGTGTCCATAAATGCCACTCAAAAGTCCAAAGCCCAAATGTATTCCATGTACAATCATTTAAATGAGCGAGAAAGACTTTCTTGCCTAGTTCATTGTACACAGTTCACCTCCTGTTGTATCTGCACAATCTGAGTGTCTGTGTTTGATACGTTTCTCACTTTGAAGGGAGTGTTCAGTATTTTTTAAGTGGTTTAAGGCCCACTCACACTAGGGCCGCTCATTTGCATACTAAAGTCTAGAATGTTTGAGTAGTGTGACCACGCCATCCGAGAGGTGTGCCGTGGCCAAAGTACAGATGCTAATGAGATGACACGCGCACACGCACGGATACGCAACCTGAGCTGGATGACGTAGTCCATGCGCGACCCTTCTTCCCCACAACAATTGTAAACAATGTCGGCAAGAGTTTTGCGAGTGGGTTCCGGTGCGATTGCGAAGTGGAGAGTTTGCTAGAAAATTGGGCTGGCGACAGTATTCAGTCGCAGCTGGATAAAGCTGAGAATGTTCTCAATGTGCGGTGGCGGCGTTGAAAAATGCATAGGGAACCATTGGTTTAGGCGCGATGATCCGTTGGCCGCGGCAAAGCGGCGCTTTGGGCGCGGCAGCCGCGTTACCAAAGCGTCAACGCACCACCAAAGCGTCACCGCACCATCGCCCGAGATGAAAAAATTGAACTTTCAACGCTCCAGGGCGTGACGTTTAGCCGCGTTGGCCAATCAGCGGTGAGCTTGACCCGACGTCACGGACATCGGCACGGTGGGAGCATGGGTGGGAGGACAACACAGAGGCTAAGAAACACCGAGTAGGAAATGCGGCTGGCTGGTGATATGAAGCCGCTCGGGGTTGGGTTAGAAGACGTGGGGAAAGTGAGCCAGGAGAATGGGCTTCCTGGTTAATTCAGTGAATATAGCGGCTGTGCTTTAGCCGATAAACCAAGTTAGCACCGGTCGGATAGCGTTAGTTAACTCACCCGGTTGTGTGCGGCCCCCACCTCCATAATGAACCCAAACATAACGGCTAAGTCCGGGGAACTTTCACAACGAGTACAGCGAAGCACCGGTGTTTATGCCTATATCTACGCCAGCCACGGTCCCGTCACAGTAGGGTAATGTAGGCTACTTGCCTTTATTTTCTACTGCCCTGTGCACCATGCTGCTGTAAATGTGTTTGGTATGGTGCTGCCTTGCTGTTTGTGTTCATTTCCGAGTGGCGTGAATCTGCAATGCTGTTATAAGGCTATTTGTTCCGTTCAGTTGCTGTTTATTTGTCGTTTGGCACAATGGTTGGCCGTGTTGTTGTTGTTTTTGTGTTGTGTTGTGTCGGGTCGGGTCTGATCGCAGCCATGGTTGATTAGGGGAATAAATATATATCGGGGGAGACTAGCTGCGTAGCGTTGGGCGCGTTGAACCATTTTTTGACACAAAATGACCAAGCGCCAGATCAGGTGCGTTGGGCGCTTTGGCCACCGCACCCAACGCGTTTGGTGTGTTCGCACCTTAAGACCCACAAAAATTCGGAGGTGTTTGGGCCAATCTGCGACTACTGTTGTTCTCCATTGCTGTTCTACTAATTCCGGTAGCGAGTACGCTTGGTGATGACGTATGTATCGTATTACGATGTGATGACGAATGTATGATAGAGCAATCGTGCCCGGGCTGCGGCCTTTGGGAGCAGTGTGACCATGGGCCAGCGGGGGAGTGGGGAGGGGGGAATCTTCCTGCAGCACGGAACAGGCAAACTTGCCTTGTCTCTGACCTTATGGAGATGGTAGGAGATGTAGCAAAAGTCAGCATTTTAATGCTGCAGAGGGGGCCAGCACAAAAAGTGTTTCCCCTTGTACAGTGCTGCTTGAAAGTATGTGAACCTCTTGAGCCTTGTGGAATTGCATTTATTTGAACCATTATTAATTCATTTTTATCAATGCCAGTATTTTTTATGAAATAACAGATGTGTGTTATAAATTCCAATTTCAATGTTGGACTAATCTGTCCACATCATAGATTTTCAGAATACTTCAGGTCTCTTCAGGTGCTCTCTGGCAAAGTTGTGACAAGCAGTTTTGTTCTTTTTTCAGAGCCGAGGTACTAACTTATTGTTATCCACCATACTTTATCTTATTCTTCCTTCCCTTTTTTCTAGCTCTATCTCCTCCCACACTGTTGCACTTAGAAACGCAAAAATTTCACAGAACGTCCGTCCCCACTCCATGGGGTGTGCTATTATTCAGTTTTTTTGATTTTCCACAAGCGGGAGCTGTTATTAAGCCCCGTCTGAAAAAAGTTTGAGAGGCCACGCCCCTCACACTGTAAGTCCCATTGACTTGAAATTTCTCACACAGATACACTTGAGGGTGCTAACAATCATCACCAAATTGTGTACACGGCCTTAGGGGCCCGACATACACATGTGTAAAAAGTTATAGCGAGATAGCTCGAGAAACATCGTTGACCAAAACGTCTTCGCATGAGTGGGCCTTTGCTGCTGATTTGCCACGACTGCAACCTTCAATTGGCCAAAACTTGAGTTTGGAAAGCACGCAGCGGCGGTTCGTAGAAGTGCTCGAGCCTGGCCGACGGGTGGGGCGCCGCCGATGCGAAGGAAGTCCACTTCACTCTTAGAGCTCTCCGTTTGTAGATGATTTGCCTTATGGTGGACCAATGGAGCTCAAACGGTTTTGAGATGAAATTATAGCTCTCTATGCATAAGTACCCCATACAACCCCACTTCAAAAAAAGTTATCCCTTGAACATTCATTCCTGTGTGTGTTTCTGTTTGTGTTCTCATGGTCATTTGGTTGTTGTTGTACTGTGAGCTGTTCCTCATTTAGCAGCTCAAGTCATTTCTCCATGTCCAGCCTCCTTCTACATCTGTAAGCTTTGGAACACAGACGAGGGGCTTTCCTCCCCAAAGGCAGCGCGCCGGCTCTGCCATTGATTTCCTTCAATGTGTTTGTGTTCTAAAGTTAGATTCTTACTTCTTTTGATCATTCTTGAATTGTTTAATCCTAAAATAGGTCAAATTAATTTTTCTAGTCACATGTGGTCGACAGATTCTCCTCATAGATTACTTTTTATTTTTAAACCTTTAATTATATAGTTACTCTCATTCAGACACAGGGTTTCATTCTCAAGAGAGACTTGTTTGGGACAATATAATACAACAGCAATCAGTTACAGACAGACAGACTGTCCAGTAGTTCTTTCATACAATGTTTCAATGAAGTGCCAAGTACAGGAATACTTATAATACATAAAACAAGAACAAGTTTCAAAAGATGCTTTTTCCATCGCCCTTGACAATAATGTTAATGAGGGAACTCCTTCGTTTTGCTTTAATAATGATAATAATAGCTTTGTTTTATATAGCGCCTTTCAAGAAACCCAAGTACGCTTTACAAAAGTAAAGGATGATGAAAAGAAATTAGTAACACAAGCTTTGTCTTTCTGTCTGCAGTCTGATCAGCGCCTGGGGAGATGATGCTCTCCTGATCGGCCCTAGCCCCTTCATCCACACACACTGCCTCCTCCATCATGAACCACACCCCCAGCCCCCACCACCTCTCTGAAGGGGGGGGGAAGTCTCCTGGAGGGGGCCTGCTGTGCAGCCTGGCTCTGAGCTCAGACCGGGGGATCCGCTCCCCTGACAGCCTGACCCATACGCCCAGCCCCAGTGGAGGCACGCCCAGCTCCAGCCCGCCCCTGCTGCTGTCCCCCGGCTTAGGGTGCATGGGCCTGGGCCTGATGGGGGACGCAGGGGGCGCTGACTGGGAGAGCAGGGAGGAGCTGAGGCTCAGGGAGCTGGAGGAGGCCCGGGCCAGAGCAGCTCAGATGGAGAAGACCATGAGGTGGTGGTCAGACTGCACTGCCAACTGGAGAGAGAAGTGGAGCAAGGTGGGCTGCTGCTGCTTGCTGAACGTGTAAACTGAAATGTTCTAAATCACTAGATAGGTGCAACTCAAACAATTAGAATTTCCAATATATCCCAATATGCATTGTATCGCAATGGTGATATATTATCATATCGTGACACATGTATCGTATCGTAAAGTCCTTGCTAATACCCTATAGCCCTATATAAATGTATTTACATCTATATATATACTGTATATATATGACGTCTTTAAACTTGTCCTAGGTCCGTTCAGAGCGTAACCGTGCCCGTGACGAGGTGCGTCAGCTGAGGCAGCGGCTGGACACCCTGACCAAGGAGCTGAGCAGTGTGCGCCGGGAGAGGCAGGAGCTGGCCTCTGAGAACGAGACACTACGTCTGCAGTGTGAACACACTGGTCCTCCTCCATCCTCCTCCTCTCCTGCTCACCCCTCCTCCTCCTCCTCTCCTGCTCACCCCTCCACCTCCTCCTCTCCATCCATCCTTCAATCATCCCCCTCTCCATCCATCCCTCAATCATCCCCCTCTCCATCCATCCCTCCATCCTCCCCCTCTCAGCCCCACACAGACACACCGCGGTCCCCAGAACCAGATCCAGTGCGCGACTCGGACTTGGACAGACAACAGATGGGTCAAGAAAAGGTGAGTCTCTGTAGTGAACATTTAGAGGGAAGAGTTTCTTTCTACAAAGAAAAAGATAGAGAAAACGCAGTAAAGTGACATCAATCCACAGACAGCCTAGGTGAAGGTAATGGTATTGATTCAGCCATAGTATTGCCTGTGTATGTATCCTGTGGTCTTTAGCCTGACTTGTGCTGTGATGGAATGGCATCTGTTGCTCCACCCCAGGGCCGCCGCTCCCTATACGCAGAGGGTACGCAGAGCTCGTAGGACACCAAGTATCTGGGGGGCCCCACCCCCAAACATTATTTTTATAGGCCTGTATATATATTTTTTAGAGGTGGGCATAGATTAATTTTTTTAATCTAGATTAATCTAGATTAATTTTGGAATTAATCTAGATTAATCTAGATTAAAATGGCTCATTTGAATTCATTCATAATATGTGTGTGCTCCTAAATAATGACTCAAAGTAAGTCTTTGAGAACGTGTTTCTCAAGCCAGGTGGCGCATCAGACCAGGGGCTCATCTCCTGTTTCCAACATGCATCACAAACTGCTTGAGGAAGCTGTTCTACTATGATAATTGGTGATGAAAATAAATAATGTTCAACAAGATGTTACATAGTAACGCGTTACCGGCATCGGACCTCTTTTTTCAGTAACGAGTAATCTAACACGTTACTATCTCCAAACCAGTAATCAGATTAAAGTTACCCATCAAAGTCACTGTGCGTTACTTTTTCTGTCATTTTCCTTAGTGAAACATTTTACATAACTGCACAAGTGACTGCGATTGCGATTTTATGTAAATAAATGTGCGCGCATGTGTCTCTAAACTCTCCAACTGCTCCAACCGCTCCTCTCGTCTTTTTGGTAGCGCCCCTCGTCTCTGCCATGCAGCGTGTGTGTGTGCCTGTGCCTGTGTCTGTGTCTGTGTGTGTGTGTGTGCAGCAGCATTACGGCCGAGTCGATCTGTGGCGCAAAACAAAGTTTTCCCCCCGATGAAATATAGCGTCTGCTATGGGGATATTTAGGATTCGGGTACGGTGACGTTGACGTTGAAGAGATAGAAGTGTTTAAAACTTGGAAACTTATAGTCACGTGGCGACCGGTGGCCACACACACCCACCCTGCGTTCCAATACCCGATTGTGTCGTGGGCAAGTGATGGAGAGAGAGAGAGCGGCGGGTGTGTGAGAGAAGCTTCGCCCCTCGTCTCTGACGTGTGTGTGTGTGTGTGTGTGTGTGTGTGTGTGTGTGTGTGTGTGTGTGTGTGTGTGTGTGTGTGTGTGTGTGTGTGTGTGTGTGTGTGTGTAGCATTACGGCCGAGTCTAAGCTGAACTGTACAAATGACTGGCTCCCTGAGCCGAACAGGAGGTGGAATAAGAGATTAACGGCGATATTTTTTTTATCGCCGATAAGAGTCTGGCGTTAACGCAGCACGTTAACGCCGATAACGGCCCACCACTAATATTTTTTTTTATTAAAAAGGAAAAAGAGATGATCCGGCGGCCCCCCAAAATTGAGGTTTCTTAAACAATTTCATGATAATCATTACATTCCAAAAAATATATAAATTAATTATGAACAGGCCCATCGTTGTTTTTTCTTAATTGTGTAACCTATCACTCAATTTGGGCAAATTATATTTCCCCCAATTATAGCCCACCCAGCTTTATCAAGCTGTTTTTGAATGGCGATTCATAATGGCAAGCGGGGCCGGCGGCAGCCATGGGGCAAGGGTGGGCCTGCCCACCCAATCAAAAGTGAGCCAATTAAAATATGTATATTTACTATACCAGGACCATTCCTAGCTTCTGATTAGGTGGGCACGGCGACAGCCCACCTCCAAATTCACCCATCACCAGTTTTTCTTTGGTCAACGTCCACAGAGCGCAGTCTCTCCTTTGCAAAGGCAGTTAGTAGGATACTCGGCAACTTTTTTCACACGTTAAGCTGTTCTTTCTGTTAGTAAATGCTGTTCGCAAAAACTCATCACTGCACACTGAGGGATTTCCTTCAAATTTTGCACAAATGCCCACTCTGATTCAAGGAGGAACTGATTGGATGTTGGAGGTCAGACGTCAAAGTCACTATGATGTCATTCATTATGAACTCAATATCTCATGAACGCTTTGAGGGATTTTCCCTTAAATCTGGCAGAACAACTCACACTTTGACTGGAGGTGAAACTGATTACATTTTGGAGGTCAAAGTCACAATATTTGAAGAATGTATTGAGGGAGTTTGGTCAAATTTGGCACAAACTTACACCTGGACGCAAGGGTGAACTAATTACATTTTGGAGGTCAAAGTTCAGAGGTTACCTCAACCTCACACATTTTGAGGTCACAGTGGCCTTGTAGGCTTCCATAGTTTCTTAGGAGCTTTACCTTATTGCCTACCACCACTGGACTTTCACCGCTCTGCAATTATACGCCTATAGAGGCAGAGGCATATAGCTGCCAGGCGGTAGTTCTAGTAATTCTTTATTTCTGAAAGGATAAACATAATTTCTCATTGTCGATATTCAGAATTTTATCTTCACAAACAACCCAACCTTTTGCTGATTTACAAAAGCAATAAGGATGTGAAAGAGCTGAGTTCATTTTCTACTATTAAAGTTGATGAATGAACTACTGTAGATGGGAGATGTTTCCTGTTAATCAACTATTTGGATCACGTGATTCAATAAATAGTTAAAGTCCTTGATCACCAAGAACTACCAAACACATGGTGGTTCCAACTCACTTACATGAGAAGATTTGCTTCGTATTATACATCTCTGTATTATTAATATCCAGAAAGGGCATTTCTTCTGAAATTTTCTAAGGAAAGGGATTCATCCACAAATTACCTTCAGAATAATCAAGAATGAAAAATGTGCTGCTCTAGATCTGGAGAGCAGGTTTGTATGATTAATAAGCTAATGCTAATTTGCAATGTGTTTGTGTTCTTAGCTGCTGACTTGCTTTTTGCAGTTGAATCAAAATCTTTCTGTCTTTGTACGAGGGAGGAGGCTTGTTTGATCTGTGGGGAAACATTCTGGGTATGGAATAAATTGGAGAGAGAGTCACTGTGTTATAAGAGTGCTGCTGACCTGAGATCAGTGAATGTAGGTCAGCCTGTGTCTCCACACCTGTTGGATGGCTCACCTTCACTGTGTGCATAGGGGAATTGTTCTATATATAAGAGACGCACGCACAAACACACACACACACTTTTGGAGTCCGGCCCTAGGTTCTGCTGTTAGTGAGCACGTGGTGACTGGGTTTTAGGCCATGGTGATACCAGGTAAACCAGAGTAACATAACAAGTTATCCTGTCTGTCACTCACTCACTCACTCACTCACTCACTCACTCACTCACTCACTCACTCACTCACTCACTCATTCACTCACTCACTCACTCACAATTGAGTTCAATATATACAGTATACAGTGGAGGAAATAAGTATATGATCCCTCACCGATTTTGTATGTTTGCCAACTTACAAAGAAATGAGCGGTCTATCATTTTAAAGCTAGGTTTATTTTAACAGTGATAGACAGAATATCTAAAAGAAAATCCAGAAAATCACATAAAAAAATATAGGGGAGAACGGGGTAATCTGAGCCACTTTTTACATTTGCTCCCCTCTAAGCGAGCTAAAAGGATGTATCACTCAAATTTACACATTTCCCATTAATTCAGGATGTTTCCTAGAAATGGGCATTAGCAGAATTTTTTCAAGACAAAGGGCAGTGAAAATATCATTGTTTAAAAAACAGTTGTCATGTGGCTCACTTTACCCCAGCTGTGGGGTAAACTGAGACAGACCAGAAAATTCAAGGGGGTAAAGTGAACCACTTTTTTCCACTCTGAAACTACCATAACAACACATATTGTAGTAAGTAAGTAAGTAAAATTTATTTATAAAAGCACACTTATAACAGTTTGCACTGACCAAAGTGCTGTACATAGTGCATTCAGTAGGCCAACATGAAGGCAAAATAACAACAACAACAATAGAAAAAATAAAGATAAAAATATGAAGGACATATAACCCAGACATCCACACACACACACACAGACAGTAGTGCAGAGGCACACAAACATAGACAGTAGTGCAGAGGTCAGATAGCTAATGGGGAGGGAAAGCCAGGTTGTACAGATGGGTTTTGAGCCTTGATTTAAAGGCATAAATGGAGGGGGCATCACGTATGTTAGGTGGCAGTTGGTTCCACAAGCGTGGAGCCGCTACTGCGAAGGCCCGGTCACCTTTTTGTTTCAGTCTGGATCGGGGGATGTGGCGAAGACCCTTATTTGAGGATCTTAGGGACCTAGGGGCTGAGTGGGGGTGTAAAAGGTCTGCTATATAAGATGAGGCCTGACCATTGAGGGCTTTGAATACCATGAGAACTCTCTTAAAAATTATCCCTTGTTGTACTGGTAGCCAGTGAAGGGAAGCAAGAACGGGTGTGATGTGTTCCCACTTTTTTGACCCAGTCAACAGTCTTGCTGCTGCATTCTGAAATATTTGGAGGCGTGATATGAGGGACTGAGGGAGACCAAGGTAGAGGGAGTTACAGTAATCCAGCCGTGATGTTATGAAAGCATGGATAACTATTTCAAGGTTGTGATATGATAGGGAGTGCTTTATTTTAAAGATGGTTCTGAGCTGGTAGAAGCTGTTCTTCACTACGGATGAGATTTGCTTTTTAAAGCATAGCTCAGAATCAAAAATGACGCCCAGATTTCTAGCGGATGGTTTAATGAATGAGGTTAGACTACCTAGGTCAGTGAAGATGGTTTTTTTGAATTTGGAGGGGCTAAAGATGATGACTTCTGTTTTGCTATTGTTAAGCTGGAGGAAATTCATCCAGTCATTTAGTTCCTTGAGACACTCTTGGAGCGTCTGAAGGCAGTCCCCAGATCTCAGAGGGAGATATAATTGTGAGTCGTCAGCGTAAAAGTGGAAAGACAGGTTATATTTTCTAATTATATTCCCCAGTGGGAGCATATATAAACAAAACAGGATTGGACCCAGGATGGACCCTTGGGGGACCCCACAAGACAGCGGGGCAGAGGAGTGCTGACCTATGGACACTTAAAAAGGATCTATGGGAGAGGTAGGAGGAGAACCACTGCAGAGCTGAGCCCCTTATACCAACCCACTGATGGAGACGGGCTAGAAGAGTGGGGTGGTCGACTGTATCGAAGGCAGCACTGAGGTCTAATAAGACTAAGATGGCGTTCTCACCTGTGTCTAGTGTGAGGAGTAAGTCATTAGACACTTTTTGCAGAGCCGTTTCAGTGCTGTGGTGTGCCTTCAAGCCAGACTGAAAGGGCTCCAAGACATTGGCAGAGTTGAGAAATGGCAATACTTGAGAGAGGACTGCTTTTTCAAGAATTTTTGAGATGAATGGTAGTTTCGATATAGGACGGTAGTTATTTGGGCAATTAACATCCAGGTTATGTTTTTTAAGCAACGACTGGACAACCACGTGCTTGAAACATGAGGGAACAGTGGCAGAGACAAGGCAAGTGTTTATAATGATCAGAATGCTCGGACTGATGGTTTCAAAGGCGTCTTTGATTATTTGAGAGGGCATAGCATCATTGGGGGATGTAAAAGGTTTCATGTGCTTAATAATATCCCTCAGATCATCAACGGTCACTGGTGAAAATTGCTCAAATATAGCTGTAACAGCTGGGGGACACGGTAAAGTGCTAGAAGCAGAGGGGTTAAAAGACAGTTTTATGTTTTCTATAACAGTTAGAAACCTGAACGCTAGCCACACATTCCAGAACTAATGTCGGACTAGTAAAATAATGATGGGGTTTGGTCAATTAAGCAAAGCAAATTTTCTAAACACTTGAAAGTAACTCTGAACAACATCAAATACAACATATCATAATTCAAAAGGTTTTAATAAGATTCAAATGAAAGATAGAACCAGTTAGATTAGAACACAGTCTGGGGGTCAGAACACAGGACCCTTAGAGCCAGCTTGTGTCTGGGGGTCAAAGCATAGGAAAATCAGAACCAGCGAGACTCAGAACCCAGGGACTCAGAACACAGGAGAAGACCCAACTGGATTATAACTTCAGCCTGTCATACTCTAAAACTAGGCCTACTCTACATTCCAGCCCTGAAGGTTACAGGGAAAGATGAGAAGGTGCTCTTTCCGTGTGGTTGCCCCAGGTCGTCTTCCTGGTGTATTTCCTTGGCATGATGGCTTTTCTACAATGTGTATGACATTAAAATAAAACATATGTTATGTAATATTACATTAAAATATGTTTAAGACTAAACTTAAATTGTGCCTCATGGTGGGGGAAAGTGAGATAGTGGCTCACTTTCCCCCACAGCATTTGGCTCACTTTCCCCCACCACCACAATTTGAGAAAATACTACCTCTCTTAGCATTTCAGGCTAATCTTTAGCTAATATCATCACATGGTTTTTATATGTTGGTAGTTCATCAACACAAATGATAGAAGTTTTTCCTACGTGAATACATTTGCTTTGGCACAACAGTTGATTAAGTTGACAGCAAGAAAATTTACTTTTACATGCAAAATACCTATTTTGGTGAAAAAAACATGCTTACCACATCACCAAGAGGTCCTCTCTTTCAGGGCCATGGGGAAGTGAGAGGGTCTTGAAAACATATATCTCACATGACCACAAATGTTTTCTGTTCCCTAGATACAGGGGGTGGCTCACATTACCCGATGCCTCAGATTCCCCCGTTCTCCCCTATAAATTATTTTGCATTTCATTGAGTGAAATAAGTGTTTGATCCTCTACCAACCATAAAGAATTCTGGCTCCTACAGATTAGTCCTTGTGCTTTAAAAAAGTATTCCTAATCTCAACTAGTTTCCTGTATAAAACACACCTGTCCACAGAGTCAATAAATCAAACTCCAACATCTCCATCATGGGCAAGACGAAAGAGCTGTCTAAGGACATCAGGGACAAGATTGTAGACCTGCGCAAGGCCGGAATGGGCTAGAGGCCATTGGCGAGAAGCTGGCTGTGAAAGGAGACAACTGTTGGTGTGATTATTCGAAAATGAAAGAAACACAAAATGACCATCAATCTTCCTCGGTCTGGGACTCCATGCAAGAGCTCACCTTGTGGGGTATCAATGATCATGAGAAAGGTGAGGGATCAGCCCAAATCTACACAGGATGAGCTTTTTTATGATCCCAAGGCAGCTGGGACCACAGTCACCAAGAAAACCATTTGTAACACACTATGCCATAATGGATTGAAATCCTGTAGTGCCCGTAAGGTCCCCCTGCTCAAGAAGGGACATGTACAGAACCGTCTGAAGTTTGCCAATGAACACCTGAACGACTCAGAGAATGCTTGGGAGAAGGTGATGTGGTCAGATTAGAACAAAATCAAGTTCTTTGGTATCATAGTGACTCGCCATGCTTGGAGGAAGAGGAATTCTGACTATGACCCCAAGAACACCATCCCCACAGTCAAGCATGGAGGTTGAAGCATTATGCTTTGGGGGTGGTTCTCTTCTAAGGGGACAGGTGGACTTCACTGCATCGAGGGAACTATGGATGGGGCCATGTACCATGAAATACTGGGTGACAAGCTCTTTCTCTCAGCCAGATCCGTAAAAATGGGTCGTGGATGGGTCTTCCAGCACGTCAATGACCCTAAAAATACAGCAAAGGCAACAAAGGAGTGGCTCAAGAAGAAGCACATTAAGGCCTTGGAGTGGCCTAGCCAGTCTCCGGACCTTAATCCAATAGATCTGTGGAGGGAGCAGAAGCTCAAGCTACAGCCTCAAAACCTTAAAGATTAGGAGAGGATCTGCAAAGAGGAGTGGTCCAAATATCCTCCTGAGATGTGTGCAAACCTGGTCATCAACCACAAGACACGTCTGACCTCTGTACTTGCCAACAAGGGTTTCTCCACCAAGTACTAAGCAATGTTTTGATAGGGGATCACATACTTATTTCACTCAATGAAATGCAAAATAATTTATAACTTTTTTTAATGTGATTTTCTGGATTTTCTTTTTGATATTCTGTCTATCACTGTTAAAATAAACCTAGCATTAAAATGATAGACCGTTCATTTCATTGTAAGTGAGCAAACTTTCAAAATCAGTGAGGGATCAAATACTTATTTCCTCCACTGTATAATATAGTTCATGCTGCTTGGCATGAACTATCAGAAGTCAATGACGCCAAAGATGCTGGATGCAATATGAAACACCATTTAGTAAATCTGGCCTCCTTCAGTCAACACTTTTATTGGTTCCATTTAAACATCCATTGTCATAGATGAGATTTAGTTGTCACATCTTTTGGAAAATAAGAAATGTCTCTAAGGACGGGAAACTGTTGTTGTTGTGTCCAGATAGGTACTCACACAGCAGTGGTAGCAGTGTAGCTGCATTAGCATTCACACTGACACTAGCACTCTGTTGTCCCATATGATAACACTGCTTTGACCCCCTGTGTGTTCCAACTACTCTATAAATCTCCCTGTGTGTGTGTGTGTGTGTGTGTGTGTGTGTGTGTGTGTGTGTGTGTGTGTGTGTGTGTGTGTGTGTGTGTGTGTGTGTGTGTGTGTGTGTGTGTGTGTGTGTGTGTGTGTGTGTGTGTGTGTGTGTGTGTGTGTGTGTGTGTGTGTGTGTGTGTGTGTGTAATGCAGCAGTGGTTCCCTCTGTTTGGACTGTAACCTTATAATGAAGGTTCCTGTGTCAAAGCAGAAATGAATACATAAAGGTTGCTGTCCTTTCCTATCAGACTTGACTTGTCCAGCCCGGACATGTTGGTGACACACACACACACACACACACACACACACACACACACACTCACACTTATACAAGTAGTGTTCTGAGTTAACCATGTTAACACGTCTGTCCCTGGAGGTAGCAGTGCTGGCCATGGTTCTATGACTGACCGGTGCTCACACACAGTAGAGGCCCGTTTCCTGTCTCCCTCTATTGTTCTTGTTCTCACACACACTGAGTGCTTCCACATGTGGCACAGTGTGGTGTGTGTGTGTGTGTCTCACTGACATCTGTTATACACTGGCTCCCTCTGTTGGGGATTATCTGCAACTACAGCAGCAGCATCCCAGCTCTGTGCTCCGCTCCACATACCTTTACATTAAACCACTATGCTTATGGTCCAGCCATAGATAGTATATAAAATGGATGTAGCATCCGGGCTGATCTCAGTTATTCCAACTGCATCCAATCGTCCTGGCTTATGCACGTCACCATCTTGTCATTCTTTTACTTCGCCTCATTTCCCCTTCCGAAAAGGGCATTGATGTGACGTCGGGTGGAGGGAGATATGCCCATCTAGCTGACGTATACCTCTGAGGTGAAGTGAGGGCCAACGGGCGGGTAGCTGTCACTCAAGAGACTGAGCTCCTAATTATTCATACCCTCACAGTAGGGATGAGCCCGAATCCGAATATGTATTCGGATAAGCACGGATGATGAGTTAGATACAGATAATTTCCGAATAGTCCCGTTATTATTCGGGGATTTTTTAATTTTTTTATTATGCGCTTAATTGACGCAGCGCGTTCCGCCTCAATGACACAACAGGTAGAATGACACTAACAGCTGTTCTGCGGTGGACATGAGAGGACCGGGCGCGTCCCGTGACCCGCGGTCTCTCTCTTTTTATCCACTGATAAACGCAGCGCGTTCGCCCTTTCCCTCGAATAGAAGGTTCTACCGGTCGCATTCGCTGCCGTTTTTATTTGAGTTTCCTCGTAACCCGCTGCTATGGCAGAGAAGAGACGAACCGATGGAATATGCTGCACCCCGAGTCACCGTCAGCCCTTCCCCGATGTATTTACATTCTCTAGGCCTACTGCTTAAACTCTTTTAAACATCACAACGTTTCCATCAAACTGATGCTTAGGACCTGTACTTTTTCAGCTGTCAATCAGTGCGTAGACGCCTAGGCCTACTTCAGGACCTATACAATAAAAATCGGAAACTGCAAACTTGACACATTGAAATCACATATGGCTTTGTGGAAGGGCTAAAATATTATTTAGGGTTTATGAGATTGGCACGTTGATACAGATTGTTCCTAAACCTTAGTTTAGTAAAACAAATGTAAAAAAAGAGCGATAGGGAGAGATGGAGATAAAAAAATCATGAAATACAGCTATATTTACCCCAGTTAAAGGGAGATTAATTAAGTTAAAAGTAAAACACTGGCCCTCATTTACTAACAGTGAGAAGCCTATGCACAGATTTGGGCTGTTATTTATCAATATTTTCGTTCCCTGAATTTCTTCGTATTATGAGAACAAAGAAGAGAGAGATGAAAAGGTAGAAATATATCTGACTTTTTGACTTATATTTCAACATTACATCAATTTGATGCTTTGAAGGGACAACAATTGCATTGACAATGAATATTAGTTTAGAAAATCAATGTAGGTGTGACTTTTAATGTAGGCTAATGTAAAAGAAACTTCCGGTATACGCCACGCCCACTTCTTCTTGTGTATCCGGATACAGATACAGATACAGATAATTTTGTTGGTTGAACAGATACAGATACAGATACAGATAATGACGTCTCCGCACACCCCTACCTCACAGACACACACAGGTTGGCTATGAGCGAATTGTTTCCGAGTTTGAGGGCGAGCTCAATACGGGAAGCAAGCAACAGGAAGGGGAGGAGTTACGCTGGTAGCCGATGGAAGGGCTTATAGATGCTGGCGAAATCCGGCCAGCCAGACTACTTCCACATTGGATGCTGGTAGAACTCGCTGTGGTTGGGGCTTGGGTCGAGCATATACACTTTTGAAAAAGAATGTGACATCAGTCTGTTGTATGTCTTAAATGTCAGTTAAAGGGGAAATACAATATATTGAAAGACTTTAAGATTTTGTGAACACATTTGGGTATTTCTCTGTCTCTACCAGCCCGTTAAAGACAACCGTTTAGGTCAGACAGTGTTTGAATAGGCACGCTGTTCAAGTGAGCTGTGGATTGTGATGTAACTCGCTTTAGCTCATTAGCATATCATGCTTCCCATAGGTAGTCCCACCTGAGGCTCCACAGGTACCTTTGCTAAGGCAAGCAGTGAACACTCCTATGTTAATCTGGCCAATCAGAGCAGACTGGGCTTTTCACAGAGGCGGGAAATAAGGTGATGAAGAAATGCAGAATCTGAGAAAAATTATGTTTTTTGAAAATGCTTAAACCAACCACAGATCTTAAGATGACGCAAACCTCAGTGGATATATAAATATTCCGATGATATGTAAAGTAGGGCTGGGCGATTAATTGAATTTCGATTTCGGTTACAATTTTGGCTTCCCTCGATCACGAAAACAAGATAATCGTAATAAAACGGTTATTAAAACGGGGTGGCAGTGGCGAAGTGGGTAGGGAGTTCGCCTCTGGTGTGCAGGGGTCGGAGGTTTGATCCCCCGTCTCCCCGCCACATGTCGAAGTGTCCCTGGGCAAGACACTGAACCCCGAATTGCTCCCGATAGTTAGCTTAGCACCCTAGTGCTAAGCCTACCCTGCGTGGTAGCTGCTGCTATCGGTGTATGAATGTGTGTGTGACTGGGTGAATGTGTACAAAAGCAATGTAAAGCACTTTGGGTCTGTGATAAACGGAGATGTAACGCTATATAAGTCCATTTACCATTATTGTGCGGCACGCCGGGTCATGTGTAGTAAATGCAGCGCACCCTTCTGTCTCCACCTGCGCTCCGCCCCGCCCCCGCCCGAACACTGTCGCTTTCAGCGATTCCAGTGCAATTGTTTATTCAGCATAAAGTTAAAACGCTCGTCCAGGATGTTACACCGAAACACAAAAGCCTTTCGCAATTGAAGCAGCGTTTCACTCGGTGAAACATGGTGTGAGTGAGACACTGTGATGGCGGTGGGTAACGGTGTCATTCACTGTGAGAACTTGCCGGTGTGAGCCGCCGCGCAGAAAAGCTCTGTGGCTTTACAGGTAAAATGATAGTCGGGGATTCCTGCACGTTAACGTTGTTGAGGGGAAAGGCTTCCGCTTTCTGATTGCATTTCTCGAGCCTGAATATATTGTGCCATGTCGGCAAACTATCTGCGCGACAAGAGCAAATATACAGTGAGACGCACCCCCTCCATTAGTTTCAGTCTACAGACGAAAAGTTACAACCAGCACCTAAGCATGGACTTCGTTTAAATAAAGCGTCTAATTTTTATGATCAGCGCTCTGATGCAAATTCTGAAGTCTGAACATTACGGTGTCAGCTGTGGTGTAGTTCTTTTTACAGCAACTCAACGTGCACTGCAAAAAAAAAGAAGGCAATAAGTCGATCTTTTTGTAGATTCATAGCCTACCTCCTCTTATAAGTCGAAGTACAAATCAATGAATGGTTCACAATCACATCCCTAGTAAAATATTAATTTTACTCTTAGATTCGAAGGTTTTACTGATTATTTATTTTGTGTGGCTTTTTAGTTGTAGGCTATGTTTGGGGAGCACAATTGGGAGTTTTGTTTATGTAATGTTGAAAGAATTGGCTGAATTTTCATTTTGGTGCATCCCTACAATGAATAATCGTCTTTAATAACCGTGATTACAATATCAAAATAATCGTGATTATAATTTTTCACATAATCGAGCAGCCCTAATGTAAAGTACATTGCATGGTTACATTTTTGTGTCTAAAATGCTCTACCAATGTTTTTCGGCCAAAAGCCTGATCATGAAAATAAGTATCTGTCAGAATAGCCTTACAGCGTCAGCGCTGGGTTTGGGATGTGAAAGCCCTCCTCCATCTTTCTTGGTCTGCCTACTGACTCTTGCTGGATTGACCTTTGCTCTGTTGTCATTAGTTGCTGTGTGTTGTCCAGGGTCTTTGCTGTTTCACTGTGTAGTGTGTGTGCTCAGTATCGGTGCTGATCATGTGCCAGTTAACACCACTGCTGCAGGAGGATTTATTTTGGCATACGTTGCATCAGCAGCGATCATAAAGTGTAGAATGGTTTCTAGTGAGTACTGAGTGCTTTGGTAATATTTTTTAAGCTTCCAAGAAATTGCTGTCAGGCGGTGCAAAAATGTCGCCTCACAGCAATATTTCAAACGACGGCAGGCCACTAGCATGGCTGTAGACTCCCAGTCTTGTTCTCCATCAAACATCAAATGTCTGATTTGATTTTCCAGCACCTATCCATCATCATCCCTTCTTCATTTAAAAAACAGCCACTAAATACAATGATGTCATAGGGGTCTTACACGTTATACTATTCAACCACATATAGTCACAGAATGAGATATTTATGAGGAACTCTTAAAGAAGCATGCTGTGTTATGGAGCCTGTGGGAGCCGCAGACCTAGCGTTTTACATTCTGGAAGGTCTTGTGAAGGATATAGGGTGGGGAAACATTTGGACTGTTGCAGTGCCAAAGCAGACAGATTTACTACGTGTATTTACTATGGCTCCAATTTAATCTCTGTTAAGGCGGTTAAATAATATGAGATGTGAAAATGTTTGGTCCCAAAGAAGCCAGCCAAGAGTGTCATGGCTCTGCTGTGGAGGCTGGTTGGCACAAACCTTAAGAGGATCTGCTAGATGGAAAAGTTTGATTCACTTGACTTCACAATCTGCACTTAATTCTGCTGCAGCTTACAACACCACTGTGACTACATGCTATTCATATTCACAATGACTGTATGCATTACTTTGGGACTGAAACTGCAACACTTTAAGTGACAGGACAGGCGTTTCAAATGAAGGCTCGTTCAATACAGCTTTTTAGATGGAGACATTTTGTGGCAAAAGGTCGATTTACTTTAATGGGATCACTGGCAGGAGCTCTGTTTGGCACCAGTGCTAATCTCTGGGGTCTTACTTTGAAATAATTCCCTCTTAGATCATATCAATTCCAACAGTGGAATATGGGCTAAACAGTGTACTGTATATTACATTGAAGCACAATCATGTCTCCTCTGTATCTTCTGTAACACAAGAGTTGGTAAACGTCATTCTCTACATCTCTCTTCTTCATATTCATACTTCATACTCTTCACATTATTATATTTCATTCCTGGAATCAATTTAGTAGCTCTAATGTCATGGTCTGTCTGTGTCTTGTTTTGTTTTGGTGGTGTCCCTGTGTTTCCTGTTTTAGTTTGGTATGTCTGTCTTGTTTCTCCCCATGTCCTGTCAAGTTTCCCTCTTGTTTGATTACTGGCCCCGCCCTGATGTGTTACACCTGTGTCTTGTTATGTCTAGTTTATATACCCCTTGTCATTCCTTTGTTCTTTGTCCTTGCATTACGGTTTGTCCTGTCGTTGTTGGTGAGTCTCGTCCCGTGTTTCTTGTGTACTGTGCTCTCTGTGTTTTTTTGCCTTTTTGCCTTTTGGCCTTTTTGCTTTGGGAGTTTTTGTAATTTTTTGAGCCTTAAAGGCCTACTTCACCGGTTGGAATATGAAGGTGTATTGAACTCGTAGATCCTATTTTGTACAAATGTGCAAAAAAAATTGAATTCGGATTTCCACAATGCTCTCTAGCTTCCGAGTTGACCCCGGCCTCCAGCAGCAAGCTCCAGCCCCAGCTTCCAGCAGCAAACAACAGCCCCCGGCTTCCAGCAACCAGCTCCAGCCCCCGGCCTCTTGCAACCAGCATGCTAGCTACCAACCCCAGCATGCTGGCTACCAGCCCCAGCATGCTAGCTACCAACCCCAGCATGCTAGCTACCAGCTCCAGAAGGCGCCCAAGCAACCACAAGAACCCTGTCCAGTTCCTGAGCCCACTCCACGTTTTCTTGAGAGGATCTGCCGGGGAGGCCTGCCTTGTTCGCCTTCCAGAGGGGGACCGGCCTCATCGCCTGCCTAAGGGGGCCCGCTCTCCGCTCCTGTCTGAGGGGGTCCGCCCGTCGCTCCTGCCTGAGGGGTTCCGCCCTCTACCTTGTCTTACAGAGGGGTCCTGCCCCCTGTTTCCACCCGAGGGGTCCTGCCCCCTGCTTCTGCCCGAGGGGTCTCATTCCCTGCTCCTGCCCAAGGGGGTCCACCTCCCAGACCTTCCTGGGGGGGTCCAACCCTGTACCTTGACTTCCAGAGAGGTCCCGCCTTCCAGACCCTCCTGGGGGTGCCCGCCGTCTGCCTTCCACCGGAGAGGGTCCGCCTTCGCCGGCCTCGTCACCATGGCAGCTGGCGTTCTGGGGGGTTCCGCCTAGGTCGTTCTGCAGAGGGGGTCCGCCTTCGCCGCTGCCGGCCTCCAGAGGGGTTTCCTGGGCCTCGTCTTCGCCGATGCCGGCCGCCTGTGGGTCTTCTCCATTGCTGGCCTCCAGAAGGGTATCCTCGCCTTTGCCAATGCCGGTCACCTGGGGGTCTTCACTACCGCCGGCCTCCAGAAAGGTTTCCTCGTCTTCACTGCTGCCGGCGACCTGTGGGTCGGAAGAAAGGGGATTTAAGCGACTTTTAACGTGGCATGGTTGATGGTGCAAGGCAGGATGGATCCATGCTTTCATGTTGTTTACGCCAAATTCTGTCCCTACCATCTGACTTTCACAACTGAAATCAAGACTCAGCAGACCAGGCAAGACATTTCCAATCTTTTATTGTCCAATTTTGGTGAGCCTGTGTGAATTGTAGCCTCAGTTTCCTGTTCGTAGCTGACAGGAGTGGCACCCGGTGGGGTCTTCTGCTGCTGTAGCCCATCTGCTTCAAGGTTGGTCGTGTTTTGCGTTCAGAGATGGTATTCTGCATACCCTGGTTGTAACGAGTGCTTATTTGAGTGACTGTTGCCTTATTACAATCTTGAACCAGTATGCCCATCCTCCACTGACCTCTGACTTCAACAAGGCATTTTCGTCTACACAACTGCCGCTCACTGGATATTTTTTCTTTTTCGGGCCATTCTCTGTAAACCCTATGGATGGTTGTGTGTTAAAATCCCAGTAGATCAGCAGTTTCTGAAATACTTAGAAGAGCCCTTCTGGCACCCTCAACATTGCCATGTTCAAAGTCACTTAAACCCCCTTTTTTACCCATTCTGTTGCTCGGTTTTAACTCCCAACAAGTTGTCCCGTCCAGGTCTACATGCCTAAATGCATTGAGTTGCTGTCATGTGATTGGCTGATAAGTTATGTGTTAACAAGAAAATTAACCACTGTACCTAATAAAGTGGCCCTTGAGTGTATTTATATGCAATAGAATTAAACAGGAAAAATCAATTGCACTGGACTCAGAACATGCTGTACATTTATTTCTTAAAGTTCTTCAAATGCCCTGGGCCAATGTCATACCTTTGTATTCTATTTAAGTTTTTTATTTTAACATTGATTTTACAGTATTTATACTAATACTAATGTACTTTATCTGCCAATATCAGACTACATCCCAATAGTGGCGGATTGGATGAAAGGATCATTGTGCTTTATGAATAACTTGTCCTTCTTCCAGCCATCATTTCTTTCTGCTGTGATAACACTACGCTCACCCAAACCTACACTCTTGTCTGCTTCTCTTTCTTGCCCTGATTGCTGTATGAGAAGCTGCTAGTGACACTGGCCCTCATTTATCAAACTTGCGTGGAAACTGGTGCAGATCCTGGTGCAAATACAGCCCTACGCCAGGTATCGCGTGGGATTTATCAAACAGTCGTATCTCGCCAATCTCAGTGTACGCCAGGCCATTATTGATAAATACGGCGGCTGAAAACAATCGTAATATGAATATCACGCCCCTATATTTCCTTAGTTTAGATGCCTCACCCAGAGGTTTTGCGACATGGATATGCGCATTACGGCAAAGAAGAGGAACTTCTCTGAAGTAGAAATTGACAGCATAACAGCGAACGTAGGACAAATAAAAAGAAGTCTAATTTCGGAGCATTAAAAGCGGCATCAAAGAATGTCAGAAGGCAGCAGTTAGGAAGGAAATAACTGCTGCGGTGTTGACAAACGATCTCCAGCTGATTGGTGTATTTTAGGTTTACATCAGTGTTATCGCTCAAATTATATAAAATAGCAAATACAATTTTATGTTGCAATTTCTTTACATTTGCCTCGTTTCCACCGAGTAGAGCGGGTCGGATCGGAGCGGTTCGGTCCGGGTAGCTTGGCTTTTCATTTGCCAAAAGTTGGGTAGGGTACGGTTTACTGCCTCGTTTCCACCGAGTAGAGCGGGTCGGGTCGGAGCGGCTCAGAGCGGGACAGCTCACTTTAAGAATTTCGGTGTTGTTTCCACCGCCGACCCTACCCTTACTGGTAGGGCGGGGTTTATGACCCTACCCTTACTGGTGGGGCGGGGTTTAGGCTGGACTGCGATAGCCGCCGCCAGAATGTGGGTCAAACTATCGGGCTGTGGAACAACTGTGGTCAAGCCAGCGGTCTCTTGTTTTTGCATGGTAAAACCAGCCGCTTCTTTATTTATTCCCCCGTGTTGTTGAGAGCACATACGGCTCGGTGCAACTGATAGAGACAGTGAGCGAACAGCGCTGGCTGCGGCAGCTTTGTGACATCGTAGCAGTGGGACGCAGTGTAGCCAACTGATTAATTTAATGACGAGGAAAAACACCACACAATAAACAGTGCCGCGCTCACATTTTCGCCAAAACACACTCACTCTCTTCACTCTAGCCGAGGTGACTACACAAGGCGGAAATGATTCTTTCGACCAACTGTGGTCAAGCCAGCGGTCTCTCGTTTTTGCTCGGTCAAACCAGCCGCTTTTTTATTTATTCCCCCCGTGTTGTTGTGAGCGTGTATTTACTACTATCTAGGCTATGGCGTAAACACACAGAGACGACTCGGTGCAACTCATAGAGACAGTGAGCGAACAGTGCTGGCTGCGGCAGCTACGCAGTGGGACACAGTGTAGCCAACTGATTAATTTATTGACGAGGAAAAACACCACACAATAAACAGTGCTGTTCTCACATTTTCGCCAAAACACAAGACTATTGCCGAGGTACATGGCGGAAATGATTCTTTCGGCCAATCAAATGACGGCAGTGTGTAGCTCCGCATTTTCGGCACCCTTTCAGGCGGCTAGTACCCCTACGGAGGAGTACTGAGATTTGGAGCGGCTCAGAGCGGTTAGGTGCGCTTAAACCGTACCCTACCCAACTTTTGGCAAATGAAAAGCCAAACTACCCGGACCGAACCGCTCCGATCCGACCCGCTCTACTCGGTGGAAACGAGGCATAAGCGCACCTAACCGCTCTGAGCCGCTCCAAATCTCAGTACTCCTCCATAGGGGTACTAGCCGCCTGAAAAGGTGCCTAAAAGGCGGAGCTACACACTGCCGTCATTTGATTGGTCGAAAGAATCATTTCCGCCATGTGTAGTCATCTCGGCAAGAGTGAAGATAGTCTTGTGTTTTGGCGAAAATGTCAGCACAGCTCTGTTTATTGTGTGGTGTTTTTCCTCGTCAATAAATTAATCAGTTGGTTACACTGTGTCCCATACGTAGCTGCCGCAGCCAGCACTGTTCGCTCACTGTCTCTATGAGTTGCGCCGAGCCGTTGTGTGTTTACGCCATAGTAAATACACGCTCACAACGACACGGAGGGAATAAATAAAGAAGCGGCTGGTTTGAATCATTTCCGCCGTTTGTAGTCACCCCGGCTAGAGTGAAGAGAGTTTTGGCGAAAATGTGAGCGCGGCACTGTTTATTGTGTGGTGTTTTTCCTTTAATTAATCAGTTGGCTACACTGTGTCCCACTGCTACGATGTCACGTAGCTGCCGCAGCCAGCGCTGTTCGCTCACTGTCTCTATCAGTTGCACTGAGCTGTCTCTGTGCTCACAACACGGGGAAATAAATAAAGAAGCGGCTGGTTTGACCAAGCAAAAACAAGAGACCGCTGGCTTGACCACAGTTGTTCCACAGCCCGATAGTTTGACCCACATTCTGGCGGCGGCTATCGCAGTCCAGCCTAAACCCCGGCCCACCAGTAAGGGTAGGGTCGGCGGTGGAAACAACACCGAGATTCTTAAAAGTGAGCTGTCCCGCTCTGAGCCGCTCCGATCCGACCTGCTCTACTCGGTGGAAACGAGGCAATAGGTGAAGAAAAGGTGGTCTGATTAAAATCGCCACTAAAAAGCGTGTTGCTGCTCTGAAATGCAACACCAGCTGGAGGTCTGGGCATAAGTAGTGGAGGAGAAACAGACGCACCAACTGTCCAATAATGTATAAATATTAAACCTTTAACGCCTGTCTTGTTTTTTCCCCCATGAAATAAATACGCGTCTGCAGAGATTTGAATTAGGGTGAATTCGGGTAATCTGGGACATTGGGTAATCTGGGACACCTAAACTCAAATGTGTTTATTTCCTTATCTAACAAAGTTTTTTCAAAAAAAAAATTACTACAGGATTAGCATGAATGTCACGCAACTGAAATGGTATGACTTCATGGGGGGGATGTCACAGGAAGAGGAGGGGCACTTATCAAACAGAAGCTCCCCTAAGAATTTCGAGAATTGGTCAGAGACATAGGATTCTGATCAATTTAATGTTAAGGATATAAATCTTTCAAAAATAATGCATGTTCTTGTTTTTTTGTCAATTGTGTTTGTGATATGTTAAAGAAACAAAATATGCAATAATATGTTGAATATATGTTTTACATTTTTATTTTTCAACCATTTTGTTGCTGTCCCAGATTACCAAATATGATTGATAATCTGGGACATCATGGTTTGGGTAATCTGGGACAGTCATTTAAATGATCCAAATTGGAAAAATATGCATTTACAGTGCTTAACTACTAATGCACAGTACAATACAATAGCCTATCTCATAAAATATATAAAAATATATGACCTATAATGTGCAAAATTCAATGCATTAGGCCTACAGAGTACAATGGCCCAAAAATGTCAGGAAAAGAGACTACGACTGAAAGACAATGTTTTGAATAATTGCATATGGTAGATCAGTTCATCAAGTGTACAATGTATTTGACTTATTCAGCTTTCTTTTTGTCATTTTCCCACAATGCTTGTATAGGACTTGTTGAGATTGAGGCTAAACTGCAGAAAATACGGTGATTTAGGCTTTTTTTTAAAAGGCTAATACAACTGTCCCAGATTACAACGTCACCTGTCCCAGATTATCAAATTTAGGCCGAATATTTAATTTGTCACAAAGAACTCTAATAGTTGTGGCATGTCTCTTCTTGGTATCATATCTAAATTGTTTTTCTTCTGGTGTTGTAGAAAACATTTTACTGATTTCAGAAATGTATAATATGTTGAGATTATGTGTTGGATAGATATCGCAATAGGTCGCTGAAGTCAAAATTGCGAAAATTGTCCCACATTACCTGAATTCACCCTATTAGAATGTATTGGCCCTTTCAGATAGCACTACTCTAAAGCGTTTTAAAAACAAACGAGTTGAACGTTAGTGGCATTAATTTTCGGTTACAGTAAGGTTTTATGCATCAAATTGTACCGGAAGAGCTATCTACTAGGCTGTGTCACCGCTGACTACTGCTACTACAGCGATTTCGGCCCGTTTCCTCTGAAAACATGTGCACGGGTGAAGATGTCAGATAAATTTTGTCTGAACGGGGGTTTTTTTTAAACCAAAAACTGGAAAACTGTCACGTTTTCACAGTGTAAAGTGCCCCTAAGACTTTTAACTCTAAAGTGAATTACTTGACTCTACAGCAGAAGGTTGGTGTCAAAACCCCCCAAACATTCCTCTGCCTTGAGCCAAGGCATTGTCTGTGTTTCACACCTTTCTCTGCCTGAAGCCAGGCCAATGTCTTGGGTTCGCACCTAGCCAGCCCAGCCAGGATGTGCCCCCCCCTTTCTCTTCTGTCATTGGTCAAGAAGTCTTATGCTGTTTTTGATAATAGCTATTGAGCTGGCTACATGCTCACTCTCTCTTCTCCTCGCCTCCACCAAGAGACGTTGGAGGGCTCTCTTCTCCACGCACCACCCAACAGACTGGGGGTGCCAGTTGCTCTCTTCCCTTCAAGCACCATCCGAGGTGCTCCTCTCTGCTGAACCCACCCCGAGGTGGAGGTACAGCTCCCTCTTCTCTACCCACCACCAAACGGTGTGGAGGTACAGCTCTCTTCTTCTCCAACTTCCAGACTGGGGGAATCCACCAAGTTCTCTGGAGCCGGCAATCAGCCTCTCCGCAGTGAAAGACCTGGTGCTACTCTCAAACTCCTGGACCTTGGCAAGGCCCGTTGTTCTCTGCTCTCCCTGATCCAAGCCCTACAGCACGGCCTGTCCAAACAGCCGTGAAGGCCCTCTCAACCAAAGAGGGACAAGGATCCAACCTGCTGCTCCAATCAACCAAAGAAGAACCAGGGAATGAACCAAGCTCCCACCAAGGCCAGACCCTGGTGCCGTGGAGACACCGTTCATGTTGTCTTCTAACTTTATAACTCGCTTGTGTTGTGGATATTTTGACAGCAAGTTATAGACTACGCATGTGTGAGGGTGGAGCCGTGACGTCAGCGTTATCAGGGGAAATGGTTTCGGTGTTTACAGGAAACCAAAACCGTTAAGTTTTCCAAAAAATCCTCCCTGGGAGGTGATCTCAAAAACCTGCGGTTTCATGCCTGCGTTTGCTGTTTTCCTGTAAATGATATAGTGCAAACGCAGGAATTTTTCCGCGTGTGCACCGTTTCGTGTTGTCGTGTAAAGTGCCCCTTAATGAATGAAATACATGTCTATATTCACTACAAATAAGTTTGTTTCGGTCTGAGCAAACACTGCATTAGTATTATCTATTAACAATTGACCAACAAAGTCATCGGCTACCCAGCACTGCAAGTCCATGCTGTTTTCAAACTTGCGTACACGAGCTGAGAGCTGGCGTGGGATTTGAGCGTACCCTACGCTCACGTCCAAATTGATAAATGCCGAGGTTTGTGTGGAAATGTGCGTACACCCACTTTTCTGGTCTACGCACGGTTGATAAATGAGTGCCATTGTGACTGATCTGTTCAGTGAGAGAGGCGAATGAGGGACATTTGAAAATGCTCCTAAAAACTCGATCGACCTAAGAAAGCAAAACCCTTGTGATGTCATCAGGGGTTTTTCACCATGGACTTGGAGAATACAAATGTATGACAGAAAGCCTGAGTTACACACTAGAGGCACGGTGGACACATGGATCGGCAAAGGGTCTAAGAAAGAAGGGCTATTGGTTGTTTTGGGGATCCAGCATTTCAATAGGTTGCTCCACACTATTTGTGAGTCCTCAAACTAACGCATGCACCGCTCAAATTTGGCGGCTCACCAAGATTTGTAGCGATGTTACCTTGATATCTAACATGGCAGTAGCATAGCGGTCTCTTTATTTCTATTCATTCGCTTTTCTAATGTTTATTATGTATTTTAATCTTGCCCCTGTAAAGCACTTTTAATGGCCTTGTGTCTGAATTGTGCTATATAAATAAACTTGCCTTGCCTTGCCTTTACCAATAAACTGCTATGGTGGTGTCATGGTCTCCTCCCTCTCTGTGTCAGGACTGTGAGGAGCTGGGCTCTGTCCTGTGTGAACCCTGGGACAGTGCTGCTCACTCAGCCAGCTCCCGCTCCTCCTCCGCTCTGAGCAGACAGGAGCGCAGCAGAGCGCTGTGGGACGACATCCCCACAGTGGAGGAAGACTGCAGCAGACTCAACGCCCTGCAGCTGCGCCTGGACCAGGCCCAGAAAGTCCTGCTCAAAGAGAGAGAGTAAGCACACACACACACACACACACACACACACACACACACACACACACACACACTCACTCTGTGTCCTTGAGCAAGACACTCAACCCCAAACTGCTCCAGGGGCGCTGACCCTGTGCTCTAAACCTCCTCCTAAGTATGAGAGGGGAAATGTGAAAAGACACATTTCAAAGTAGCAATTGACTAATAAAGTAACTTAACTTGACATACCCGCTGTATCCCTACAGCACAATACAGTAAGTCCAACAATTTAACTCATGAACTCAGTGTTAGTATTATTATCACTGATGTATTATGAGTAAAGTAGCATTCAAATGTTGTAGCACCTGGTGCTATAACCATGAACATGCTGCTATAATACAATGTTATTATGACATGACACTAAGAGAGGCGGGACACACTGTCTTCATCAGGCTTTGTGGTAGCAGGGTACACAATTTTACTTTAACTGAGATATGTTTGTAAATAATATCAAACTGTAACAGAGTACTGGGCTAATAGGTAGGTTTGTCTCGTGGAGCTGGTGGAGGATTAAAGACACGACACAGATATTTGGTAACCGGTTTTGTATTTCAAATAAACAAAGAATAATCACTTGACTCAATCAAGGAAATATAAATAAACATAAATAAAAATTAGGCCTTCAATTCAATTCTTCAATTCAATTATCTTAGATGTTCACACTTGGTATGGGCACACTTTACTCCATACATTTATATCCACAGTTCCCAGTTCTACTCAAACATTGATTAGACTAAACATAAAACAATGCATCCCACACAAATCATTCACTGCAGGTTAGATGTGTTTGTGGGTGCAGAATGTTCAAGGAAGTCAGTGTTTGTTTGGGCATGGGAAATCCTACCACACTCCAGGCAGCCAGGCTTGAAGCCTGCCTTTTTAGGGAATTGGACTTGAGTTTGTTCTTCTCCTTTAGCTCGCCATCATCTCGCTCCGGCAATAGGGCCTGACCTGTTTAGGTAGACAGGTAAGATTTATAAGTCTGCTCAATTTGGGAGCAGCATGTTAATTAAGCTTTCCATGTTAGAGCTCTTACCAGTGTTCAGTGGTGAAAGAGTCCTCCTCATCAGCAGATCAGCTCCTCCAGGTTTGCAGTCACAGTCCAAGTAAGTACATTTTGTTTCCAGAGTTGGTAAGTTTAGTTTTGTGTCTCTCCTGTGTTCCTTTGTTGTGTTTCTCCTCCAAAAGTTCTCATGGACTGGGGTTTTAACTGTGTCCTGCTGCCTGAATGCTTAATTACTGATTCAGTTCACCTGGGGAATGGGGGTAGATTCCATTGGCTCAGGGGATGTGATTGGCTCAGGGGTTGTGATTGACAGTTAGCCAATTTCAGCAGTGTTACATCCTCCCCTTCTGAAGGAATGCACGTCCCGTTGCATCTTCGTTGTGGCTGGTTAGTCACAGGCATATTCAACATAGGCATTGCTACAGAGGGCACCACATGATCTAAACTTGGATCCACTAAAGATGTGGTGACAGCATTGCTTAGACCTTGGAACAGGGACTGAATAACAGAAATTAGTTGATTGCCTAATTTTGTGTAGTGAAGTCGTTCAGGTTCCTTTCTCTGTCTTTTTGGGTACCTGTCAGACTCTTCCGTTTGGTCAGGAGGTAACGGGTTGTTTTCTTGATCAAGCAACTCATTTGGGATTTCATTCGGGTCACTGGTAGATATTTCATTTAAGTTTATTTCAGGTGTCCTATTAGGTTCATTGCTTGGTTCAGGTAAGTCTTCATTTTCAGAGTTGTGTCCAACAGCTGTGTTATTGTCTGGTTTGTGTAAAATTACATCAGGCTGTGAGACAAGCTCTGTTTGTAGAGGTGAGTCAGGTTCTGGTTCTATGTCAGGGTCAGGGACTGGTGTAGATTTAGTTTCCCCTGATTCAACTTCATGGGATATTGTGACAGGGATGGTTTCAATAGGGACAGGGACACTCTCCTCCTCTGCTGAGGATGGTATAGGAGAGGATGCTGCACAAGGATGGTGGGGGCTGTCCCGGGAGGATTTTCTCACCCGGTCTCTATAGTGAACTGTGGTGAATATGGCAGGTGAATCTCGTAAGTTTCTTTGCATTGGGATTTCATAATCAGACGAGTCGGAATCAACATCATCTTGTTTAAAGGTGTCATTCTTGGCACAGTTATATGCATGAACCAATGGCTTGACAAAGTCTTTCCAATGAGATTTGTCTTTATGCCTCAAAGTACCAAGCATCTGAAGGAGAGTTCGATTAAAGCGTTCCACAGGATTTCCTCTCGGATGATAAGGAGTGGTTCGAACTTTCTTTATTCCAGCCATTTCACAGAGTTCCTTGATTGTTTTAGACTCAAAGTCTCGTCCTTGGTCACTGTGGAGTCGTTCAGGGAATCCATGATGGACGATGAAACTATCCCAGTGTGCTTTAGCGACAGTACGAGCCTTTTGATTGGGAGTGGGAATAGCAACTGCATATTTGGTGAAATGGTCTGTGATCACCAATATATCTTTGGTATTGCTACGATCTGGCTCCAGGGACAAAAAGTCCATGCATACCATCTCCAAGGGACGGCTGGTAAGGATGTTGACTAATGGAGCAGCTCTTTCTGGGGGGGTTTTACGGCGTACACAACGACTACATGTTTGTATTTTATTCTCCACTGAAGCTGCCATCTTGGGCCAGAAGAAACGAGCTCGTACAAGATCAAGTACACGGTCAACTCCCATATGTCCCATGTCATCGTGAAGACTTTGTAAGGCCAGAGCTCTCAGATCTGTTGGCAATACGAGTTGAAGGGTAGTATTCGCACCTTCTAGTCGTTTTCTGTACAGGATACCATTTCTCAGCGTGAGGCGATTCCACTCCCTCAGTAAAAGAGGAAGCTCAGGAAGTTCTGCTCGAACTGTGGGGGAAGGGCTCACTCCTGATTTCATTTGCTGAATGACTTCTCTGATACAGGAGTCATCTCTTTGCTTCTCCCTCATGTCATCTTCCGTAAAATGAGAGATTACAGGAAAACCACTCTGGTGTTCAACAAAGAGTGTGCTAGGAACCGCATCAGAATGGAGTGCCAGTGATTCCACCAGTGGTAATGAATGATAACCACGACTAACATCAGCAACAAGGGAATTACAGACTATGTGTTTGTCACAAATGGCCTCTACCTCTGACTCAGACAAATGCTGTAAGGCAAATTGCCGAATTCTTTCATTCTCCTTTTGGGAAGAATAATCATTCAATAGGTCATCATGTGGATGTCGGGATAGAGCATCGGCATCGACATTCTGTTTTCCCGCTCTATACTGCAGTTTGAATGTGAAGGTGGAGAGGTCAGATAACCATCGATAGCTAACGGCATCCAGCTTAGCAGTTGTTAGCACGTAGGTGAGAGGGTTGCTATCAGTGACCACTGTGAAATAAGCACCATAGAGGTAATCGTTAAATTTTTCAGTGACAGCCCATTTAAGAGCCAGAAACTCTAACTTGTGTGCTGGGTACTTCGACTCACTGCGAGTTAATCCCCTGCTGGCAAATGCAACAGCTCTTAATTTCCCTTCCTGTTCTTGCTACAATGCAGCACCCAATCCTGTGGTACAAGCATCAGTATGGAGAATGTAAGGGAGTTTAGGGTTGGCAAATCCCAGAACAGGGGCAGTAGATAGTCTTTCAATTACTGTTTCAAATGCTTGTTGACAAGCTGAGGTCCATCGAGATCCAAAAGGTTCCTTTGGGTTGCGATACTGGACAGTTTTAACTTTTGTCTTTCCATGTTTGTGAAGGGGTGGATATCCAGCTGTGAGGTCAGTCAAGGGCTTAACTAGTTGGGAGTAGCCTTTTATAAATCTCCGGTAATACCCAGAGAAGCCAAGGAAAGACCTCAGTTCTTTGAGAGTACAGGGTCGTGGCCATGTATTGAGAGCTTGAGTTTTTCCAGGATCAGTTTCAACACCGTTGGCAGACACAATATGGCCCAAGTAGCGTACTGAGGGTTGGAAGAATTTACATTTTTCCACTGACAACTTCAAACCATAGTCTTTTAGCCATTGGAGCACCTTAAAAAGGCGTGTTTCATGTTCCTCCAGGGTGTCAGAAAAGATGATGATGTCATCTATGAACACTAACACCTCTTTTAGATTGAAATCACCCATACACTTTTCCATCAAGCGTTGAAAGGTACTTGGGGCATTGGTAATTCCTTGAGGCATTCGGTTAAACTCCCAAAAGCCTAGGGGACAAACAAAAGCAGTTTTCTCTTTATCAGCTTCTTCCATTTCAATCTGATGATATCCTGATTTGAGATCCAACACAGAAAACCACTTAGAACCAGCTAGAGCACGGAAAGAGTCTTCCACTTTTGGAAGGGCATAAGCATATTTGATGGTCTGCAAGTTAAGCTTCCTGTAATCAATGCAGAGACGGACAGAATTATTTTTCTTACGAATGACCACAATTGGTGAAGAAAAGGGTGATTCTGACTCTCGAATTATCCCTGCCTCGACTAGCTCTTGCAGATGTTTGCGAACTGCGTCCACATCTTGTGGATGAATTGGTCTAGCACGCTGTTTAAAGGTTGCGTCATTGCTCATTTTGATGTGATGCTTTACTTCACCCGTCCCACCAAAATCCAGGTCGTGCTGTGCGAACACTTCTGGCATAGCATTGAGACGGTTGGTTATTTTTTCTTTCCAATCAGAGGGTAAAGCTGAATCACCAAAATCAAAACTCAATGTGGTAGGTTTTGTGGGTTCTGGAGATTTGGGAAGATCAGACTGAGTAGAATCAGGTTGAGAGACGGTCTGCTGTTTCAGGATACTCTGTACTGCACTCAATTCAGCTAGTACAGTCTTGGGTGGTAGGGTAATGTCACGTCTAGTCTCATTGTTCAGCACCACTGGAAAGCGACTGAACTGTTTGGATGGTAATGTGATAAGACAACTGGATACCAATAACCCACAGGGTAATGAGGAGTCTGATGGGGGTTCAATGAGGGCCCATTTCTCTTGGTGGGGACCTCGATTGTTAACGACACCCTGTAGTACTACAGTACTATACGCTGGAATCACTACGGGGGTCTGGCCTGAGAGTTTTATCAACCCCAATTTACCATCACTGGAGTACTTGTGCCTCAGTTCCATGATTTTCAAGACAGCACGATAGCCATGATGGGATGGAAGAAAGCTGGGGTTGTGTTGACAAAAGTCTGAGTAGAGGAAGTCAAGTGTATTGGTGCCAATCAATACTTGTTCACTTGTCTTGCCTTCATGAGTTGGAACCACCAAAGCAAGAGTAGACACTTCGACTTCAATTCCAACAAAGTCCTTTGGAAACGTTACAGACAGTTCAACGTAACCAAGATAAGGCACTTCTTGTCCATTTGCTCCTTCTATCTCTAGAAGAGTAGTTAAAGGCTTAATTGGTTGATCGGCCAAGAATTTTGCATGATAGGATGAAGGAATGGTAGTTACTTGCGACCCGGTGTCGAGGAGACAAGTGGTTGGGTTACCAAAAATTTTGACTTGGGCTGTGCTTTTAGTTCCCACTAGTCGTTTAGGAAAGCTAGAAGGGTAATCGTTTACTTTGGTTTCCTTCATTTGTACCCGCTTTGCAGTGGGACTTTTTTCATTTTCATCAGCTCCTGAATGTCCCTCCACAAGAGCTGATTTTAGTTTAAATCACTGGAAGGTCGAGATTTCATTTGTTGCCGTTTCTCGTGCAACTGTGTCCTCTTAACTGCTACCAAGGAAGGGTTTGGTGTTTGATCACAGTGGTTAGCAATATGACCATCCTCTCCACAACTATAGCAGTAACCAGCACGAAGTACAGTACTTGACTGAGGGAATGGTTTGGATTGCTTTCCAGACTGACTAGGTCTTGGTCTAAGAGTGGTTTTGTCGGAAAACTTGCCTTTGCCCACTGGGTTACTTGCTGGGTTTGAATGAAGGGAGGTGGTCAAAGCTGACAGTTGACTTTGTATTTGAAACACCATCTTCTTCAATTGCTCAATTTCTGAAGACTGCTCAACCACAGTACAGGAACCAGCATTATACACATGTGATGCACCATGTGATTTAGAACTGGTGAATGCTTGTTTGGCTGTACCCAAGTGATGCTTCATACGACAGGCTTTAGCAGCGTGTCTATCCTCCTCCACACAAATTAGCAGGAGTAACTCTGCAAAGGATGGGGGGTTGTCTTTCTTTTTCTCCAACTGTAAATCACTGATGAGGGCATTGTTCCAACAGCCACAACAAAACTGTTTCAAGAGATGCCGATTTAGTTCAGTGGGAGACACCCCACCTCTCTTCAAGGCTGTGTTCAAGACTACTTGAAGACGATGCAGATAGTCAGAGGGCGTTTCCCCAATGTTTTGCAAGGTACTCAAAAACTTGGCAAAACATTCATCCCCATCGGCTACAGTGCCGTATGCTGACTCTAACAGCTCAAGATATGCATTGGGTAAGGCACGAGAGCCTAAATGTTTCACAACATCAGTAGCTGGTGGCAGCAAGCTATCAAAGATCTTGCAAGTTCGATCCAAGTCAGATATAGCCGGATCTATGAGAAGCAAATCCACATTTGTCCGCCATGTCTCATAATCAGTTTCATTACTGGGTCTTGCAGTTTTCCCAGAAAAAGCTCTGAGTCTGAACTTTCCATGAAAATGGGACGCACCATTTTCTGTCTTTACAATGTGTTCCACCAATACCTTCTGAATTTCAAGTGGATTAAGCACATCAGCTGATAGTGTGGGATGGCTTCGACGACAGGTTGCTGGAGGGGCAAGATAAGAAGCAAAATCACTGGTCAGGCTTGTCGATTTCTGTTCTTTATGTGCTGGAGGGAAATTTGCACCAGTGTCTTTATGAAGGAATTTCTCCTCAGTTTCAGAGCGTGGCACTCTTCCACCACCATACAAGGCAGGTTTCTCTTCAGCCTTCATTTGCGGGGTCCGTGTTACAGAATGAGAGGACGTTTTTTCTAGTTCCTCCTTAAGCAGAATTTCAAATGACTTTCCACTTAATTTTGCAATTGCCTGCAGTTCCTCCATGTAGCTCTTGGTGGCGCACTTGCGAGCAAGGGGACTATATACACTGTCTAAAGAGCAAACTTGGTAGATGACCTCCGGTGTGGTAGGACTTTTGTATGTTAGGGGAAGCAAAGGTGCAAGGGACTGCATTGCAGTTCCATGTGTGAACTCTAGAATACCATGTCGAGGGTATTCAGGTGTGTCAATGGTGAAAATATGGTGTACAGCACCAAATTGGGAAAGATATCTCTCTAGTTCCTTATCTGTGTCAGTGTGAGTTAAGCTAACTATAACCACTGCATCTGGGATTTTTATGGACTCTTGCATTACTATTTCCATATTGTCATCAACAAATAACTCAATATACCCAGAAAAGTATGTTCATTAATCCTCAACACAGCTCCTGGCTAGCTCGCCACTTTATGTAACCCTAGGGTACACAATTTTACTGTAAATCAAACTGTAACAGAGTACTGGGCTAATAGGTAGGTTTGTCTCGTGGAGCTGGTGGAGGATTAAAGACACGACACAGATATTTGGTAACCGGTTTTGTATTTCAAATAAACAAAGAATAATCACTTGACTCAATCAAGGAAATATAAACAAACATAAATAAAAATTAGGCCTTCAATTCAATTCTTCAATTCAATTATCTTAGATGTTCACACTTGGTATGGGCACACTTTACTCCATACATTTAGATCCACAGTTCCCAGTTCTACTCAAACATTGATTATACTAAACATAAAACAATGCATCCCACACAAATCATTCACTGCAGGTTAGATGTGTTTGTGGGTGCAGAATGTTCAAGGAAGTCAGTGTTTGTTTGGGCAGGGGAAATCCTACCACACTCCAGGCAGCCAGGCTTGAAGCCTGCCTTTTTAGGGAATTGGACTTGAGTTTGTTCTTCTCCTTTAGCTCGCCATCATCTCGCTCCGGCAATAGGGCCTGACCTGTTAAGGTAGACAGGTAAGATTTATAAGTCTGCTCAATTTGGGAGCAGCATGTTAATTAAGCTTTCCATGTTAGAGCTCTCACCAGTGTTCAGTGGTGAAAGAGTCCTCCTCATCAGCAGATCAGCTCCTCCAGGTTTGCAGTCACAGTCCAGGTAAGTACATTTTGTTTCCAGAGTTGGTAAGTTTAGTTTTGTGTCTCTCCTGTGTTCCTTTGTTGTGTTTCTCCTCCAAAAGTTCTTCTTCTTCTTCGTCTTCTTATAGAATTCCGGCATTTTAGACGCTGTTTAGCGTATTACTGCCCTCCACAGGTCAGACGTTGTCCTAAATTTTTACATACAGCCCTGTGTTCTGCAGGAACTGCAGAATAGCTTTTGACTTCAGTTGATGGTTCTCACTGTGTCCAAATAAAGAAAAAATAGAAAAAACCTCAACTCCAAGTCCTAACAGTCTATCAAATAATAAATGTCTTTCTGCTCGATATTTTCTGCACTCAAGAAACACATGCTTTACTGTTTCAGGTGTCCCACACTCACACAACCCAGACACGTTTTCCAACAATAAACAAAAAGTGATTTAACCCACAGTGCCCCAACCTTAATCTACACCATTTAACTGAATCCCTTCTGGAATGAAAAGTGCAGATACCTCTTTTTTAACTTGGGATTGTAAAGAGAAATAGTGCCTTCCCCTGCTTTCTTTTTCCCACCCTCTCTGCCATTCCTTCCATTGCCATTCCTTCCTCGACCCCAGCATGTCCAGGAACCCAGCTAAAGGAGATGTTTGACCTAAACCCAATTCTAAAAATCACAGTTAAAATCTCACTAATAATGTCAGGTCTAGCCTTAGATTTCCCCCCTCTTAAGGCTTCCAGAGCAGCTGCAGAGTCAGAGCAGATGATAGCCTCTCTAGGTCTGGTTTCCTCAACCCACCATAAAGCCCATAACATTGCCATTAACTCTGACGTGAAAACCGAGCTCCCATTAGAGATGCGCCGACCAAACTTCACCCCAAGCTGCTCCACATACATTCCAAACCCAGCTTTCCCACTAACTGGATCTTTTGATCCATCTGTAAAAATAATCAAAATTTTGTCACTAATTGACTTTAAATATTCTGTTATTTTTGGAGTTGCCAGCTTCTTATCTTTTTCCTGTAGAGAACCAAGTTCAACACTGAGCTCGGGCAGCAGCCAATATGGCATAGGTAGACAGCTTGTATGTTCCGCTACACTTCCCTGATCCATACCCAGCCTCCTAGCCCACTGATTTATTTTAGCAAAGAATGTTTTATACTTATTATCCCCATCAGACTCTTGTAACAGACGCCTTGCTGAAAAAGTTTGATGACACCCACTTAGTTTCACCCAGTACTGTAACCCTAACTTAATACGCCCTAACCATAAAGGCATTTCTCCCATTTCAATAAGCAGGGCAGGGACTGGGGAAGTTCTAAAGGCCCCACAGCAAAGCCTCAAAGCCCTGGCCTGCAGCACATCTAACCTTGACAGAGCTGATTTAGACGCAGACCCATACACAAAACACCCATAGTCAAGAGAAGAGCTGATCATGGCCTGGAAAATCAAAAGCATTAATTCCCTGTCAACGCCCCACTCACACCCAGCTAGACTTCTGATAACATTCACCACTTTTCCGCACTTCGACACAATTTTATTGATGTGCACAGCCCAAGTCATCCGCTCTTCAAACCAAATGCCCAAAAATTTGAAAACCTTTACCTTCTCCAGTGAAGACCCATACATTTGCAACCCAATATTAGGCAACTTCCTTTTAAAGCCAAATACCATATACTTAGACTTAGAGGCAGAAATTTTGAAGCCCCACGTGTTCCCCCATTCCTCTACTGACACTAACGCTCTCTGAGCCTGCTTTAAAATGAACTCAACATTGCGCCCTCTTTTCCAGATTGCCCCATCATCAGCAAACAAGGACAACCCAAACCCTCCCTCAATTATACAGAAAATGTCATTAATCATTATGTTAAATAAAACCGGACTAATAACGCTTCCCTGTGGAGTACCATTCTCTATTTCTACACTCTTTGAGCTAAAGCCACCCACCATGACTTGAATAGTTCTGTTCATTAAAAAGTCCCTAATCCAATTAAACATCCGCCCCCTCACTCCTAAGTCAAACATTTTAATCATTAAACCCTCCTTCCACAAAGAGTCATATGCCTTCTCAATATCTAAAAATACACAAACTACACTTTCCCTATTGCTAAATGCCCTTTTAATATCCTGGTCTAAAACTGCAACCGACTCCATTGTGGACCTCCCATTTCGGAAACCATTTTGATAGTTCACAATGAGTCCTTTGGTCTCTAAAAAATACACTAATCTATTAGTGACAATTCTCTCCATAATTTTACATAGCACTGCTGTAAGTTCTATAGGACGGTTTGAACTAGGGTCAGATGCCTCCTTGCCTGGCTTCAAGATAGGGACCACAACCGCATGTTTCCACTCCTTTGGCAAACGGTGTGGGCAGGGCCCACACAGTGTTAAACAAAGCCAAAATATCCCCGAGGACAACGTCATCCAGATGTTTAAATAACTCATACGACAGCCTATCCCTCCCTGGGGTAGTGTTCGCCCCCGACATAATTGCTTCCCTCAACTCTTTAATGGTGAAAAACAGATTTATTGGATTTACATTATCTAAGCTCTCTATCAATTTCCCCTGATTAGCAGCCATCAATTATGTCCTTTTTTCACACCTTTCAACTCCCAGGCTCCCTGAGCTGTGCACCTCTTGAAAACTTTCCACAAACATGTCAGCTTTATCTTTACTGGAGATTGCAACAGCCTCACCTTGCTGTAGCACAGGTATGGACCTACTTTTGTACACCCCTGACATTTTACGTACCGCTGACCATAGCTGTTTTACTGGGGTTTCAGGCCCTAGAGTACCACAGAAATTCCTCCAACTACATCTCTTTGCCTCTTTAATTACTTTTCTTGCCACTGCCCTTAGTCTCTTATATTACATTACATTAATTACATTAACCATTATTGGATACTTTTTTAATCTTCTGTATGCCACATTCCTATTTCTGACAGCTTCATCACATTCTTTATTCCACCATGGAACCAGCACACAGGGCCTAGGTGCTTGCTTTAAAGGAATGGAGCAACGGGCAGCCTCATGTAATGTCAAGCTAATGGCAACATTCCAGTCATCTACAGAGCCCTCACTGTCACCCTCTTCAATTAAGCTGCGAGCACGCTCCTGGAATTTCCCCCAATTGGCTTTACAGAAATTATATTTAGGAATCCTCACCTCCACTTCTCTCCTCACATCCCTCCCAAACCTACAAGTAATTGGGTAATGATCACTACCCAGAGTGTTTCCTTCCATTACATCCCATTCACCGACTCTTGCTAAACTTGAAGAGGCAACTGATAAATCTATGTGACTACATTTATTTCTCATAACATCATACCTAGTTGGCCTTGCATCATTTAGTACTACCAAACCATACTTATCCAAAAAATCTTCTACTACCACACCATTACTATCTCTATGATAACTTCCCCATAATGGGTTATGTGCATTAAAATCTCCAACCCATATAACAGGACACCTTATCTTATCCATTATTTCGTCAAAGTCTGACACTAACAAAGGTTTACAGGGGTTATAATAATTTAACACAGTTATAGGATTGTGATGACTCCAAACTTCCACAGCCAAGCATTCACTACAAGAAGAAACCTCAAGTTTTCTATATTGCACTCCACTCCTAACAAAAGTTACACAACCCCCACCTGATCTATCAGGCCTATCTAATCTCAAGCGATCATATCCTGGGATGACAAAATCCAGACAGGGCTTTAGCCATGTTTCTTGCACACATATTAACTCTGGTGGCTCTTTAAGTTCACCCACCCATTTCTTTAACTCCTGGCCATTCGCGATCAAACTCCGGGCATTCCAATGAAAAATACACAACATTAAAACGTTAAGGAACCACAAAGCCATCGCTTATATCTTCCATACTGCTGGCCCTCGACAACTGTGACGTGTTAATGTCCCAATTCTGCGTCATGTATTGGTGTAATCTTTCTGGCATCTGCTTTGTACCAAGAAACCTTTCAGCTGCCCCCACCACTAGCTTGATGATGTCTGACCTGTTGGCTGCCTTTTGAGCTCCCACTAACACAGCAGCAATGAAAGACAAGAACGACTCCTTATTAAATATCAGCATGCCAGAGAGAGATTCCGGCAACAGTTTTGACACATTTCGCTGGCTCCCAGTCACTACTTCCCTAGCACCGGAAACTGTGTGTTCTCGCACCACTTTTTGCACTGCCTCTGCATATGACAGCTGATCCTTTTCCCTCACAGCCTGCACCCGCCTAGCCTGAACTGAATGCACACACCCCCTGAATGCTGCTGCATGATTCCCACCACAATTAGGACACTTAGGATTATCTGTCTCACAATTTTGGATAGCATGATCCCCACCACATTTTGCGCACCTTCTTTTCCCTCGACAAGACCCGGCCACATGCCCAAAACGCTGACAATTATAGCAGCGTAGTGGCAGCCTGATATACTCTCTTACCTGGTAAGCCATACTACCTAAAAACACTCTTTGTGGCAGCTCTCTATCCGTGAATGTTAGCAGAACCGGTGGATCCCCATCGGCTCCCTCCCTGCGCCTAAACCTCACCACCTCCGTTACCTGACCACCCTTAACATTCTCCAGGATGTCCCTCTCCGACAAGCCAGAAAACACCCCATACACAACTCCCCTGAGCCCTTGTTGACTTACTTTCGGAACCACAACCTCCACCTTAACCACCAACTTCCCCACCGCCCGAGCATCATTGTATTGTTTCTCATCTCTACAGCAGACCCTAAGAACTCCATTGTATAATAACTTGGCTCGGAAGTCCTTGCCTATCTGACTGTCTAAAGTGGTTGTTATTTTTAATGGACAAATTGATTTAAATCCCGGATCTCCCTGCTCAGCCCCTTTTACTTTATACAACACAACGAACTCTTCACTTGCCCCAGCTCTCCTCACTTTACTTCCCTCATCTCCTGGCATTTCAGGCCTTTCACTTGAAGCCCTTCTCTTACCTACTCCCTTTTTCCCCGACCCACTGTGTGTCAAATACCACCCTGAACCCCCCCACTCACAGAAGCCATGGGCTTCAAAACCCCTTAATATTTTTTTTCTATACTAGCCCTATTCTTAATGAAAGAAACAAAAAGTAGAAAAAAGAAAAAGGTGAGAAAACAAAACAAAAGACACGCATGGAACTCAGCAGTTGCTACACACAATCCCCAGTTTGCTAGCCTTGAGAGCGTGCCGGCGTTAGCGTTGGGTTGTTATCAAACTTTCCTCCGCCAAAAGTTCTCATGGACTGGGGTTTTAACTGTGTCCTGCTGCCTGAATGCTTAATTACTGATTCAGTTCACCTGGGGAATGGGGGTAGATTCCATTGGCTCAGGGGATTTGATTGGCTCAGGGGATGTGATTGACAGTTTGCCAATTTCAGCAGTGTTACACAGACATTTACTGGACAGAAACAGTTTTCAAGTTGGCTGTATGAGGATTTTACAGGAAGAAAATGTCCCATGTGTTTATTTGATGGATGATCTGTGTAGTGTGAAGGCAGAAAGCTGCTAGTGAGTGACACTGGGACTTATCTGTTCAGTGAGAGAGGCGAGTGAGGGACATTTGAAAATGCTCCTAAAAACTCGATCGACCTAAGAAAGCAAAACCCTTGTGATGTCATCAGGGGTTTTTCACCATGGACTTGGAGAATACAAATGTATGACAGAAAGCCTGAGTTACACACTAGAGGCACGGTGGACACATGGATCGGCAAAGGGTCTAAGAAAGAGCTGCTGTTATTTGTAATTGGTTGTTATGGGAAATGTAGGATCCAACATTTCAATAGGTTGCTCCACACTATCTGTGAGTCCTCAAACTAATGTACACATTGCACTAAATCGCTGGGTTACCAACATTTTGAACGCAGGACTTTTTTTCATAATTTTACGCTGAATTATTTCATAGCACGATAGCACCTTTTCATAAATAAAATAAAACGATTGTGTTACATACTCCCAAACTACGTTCCATTGTCTTGCCTCAGGTGCTCAATGGAGGATCCCTTTATGTATACAGTACTTGCCTATACTGTATAGTTGTGTACCTCCAGTTGTGCACCTCCTGTTGTAGAAACCACCTTTATTCACTAGATATAAGATATGGCCTGTTAATCCCAGTGTAACCTGTAACCACAGCAGACAATAGACATTTCTCCACCACTGCTTAGTCTACACACCCAGTCAATGTAATGGAACCTCTGCTGAAGACTACACATTTTTTAATGTGAAAATGTGAAATTTTAGTTTTCAGCCATGAGGAGTATGAAAACACAAACTGTCATAGGTCAAATATGGGACTTTGTACGTACAGTATCTCACAAAAGTGAGTACACCCCTCACATTTTTTCAAATATTTCATTATATCTTTTCATGGGACAACGCTGAAGAAATGACACTTTGATACAATGTAAAGTAGTCAGTGTACAGCTTATATAACAGTGTAAATCTACTGTCCCCTCAAAATAACTGAACACACAGCCATTAATGTTTAAAGTGCTAGCAACAAAGAGTACACCCCATAGTGAAAATGTCCAAATTGGGCCCAAAGTGTCAATATTTTGTGTGACCACTATCATTTTCCGGCACTGCTTTAACCCTCTTGAGTTCACCAGAGCTTCACAGGTTGCCACTGGAATCCTCTTCCACTCATTCATGACGACATCACAGAGCTGATGGATATTAGAGACCTTGCGCTCTTCCACCTTCCGTTTGAGGATGCCACACAGATGCTCAATAGGGTTTAGGTCTGGAGACATGCTTGGCCAATCCATAACCTTTACCCTCAGCTTCTGTAGCAAGGCAGTGGTCATCTTGGAGGTGTGTTTGGAGTCGTTATCATGTTTGAATACTGCCCTGCGGCCCAGTTCCCGAAGGGAGGGGATCATGCTCTGCTTCAATATATCACAGTACATGTTGGCATTCAATGAACTGTAGCTCCCCAGTGCTGGCAGCAATCATTTAGCCCCAGACCATGACACTCCAACCACCATGCTTGACTGTAGGCAAGACACACTTTTCTTTGTACTCCTCACCTGGTTGCCGCCCCACACTCTTAACACCATCTGAACCAAATAAGTTTATCTTGGTCTCATCAGACCACAGGACATGGTTACAGTCATCCATGTCCGTAGTCTGCTTGTCTTCAGCAAACTGTTTGTGGGGTTTCTTGTGCATCATCTTTAGAATAGGCTTACTTCTGGGACGACAGCCATGCAGACCAGTATGATGCAGTGTGCAGCATATGGTCTGAACAGGTTGACCCACCACCCCTTCAAGCTAGGGCTGGGCGATTAATTGAATTTCGATTTCGGTTACAATTTTGGCTTCCCTCGATCATGAAAACAAGATAATCGTAATAAAACGGTTATTGTGCGGCACGCCGGATCATGTGTAGTAAATGCAGCGCACCCTTCTGTCTCCACCTGCGCTCCGCCCCTCCCCCGCCCGAACACTGTCGCTTTCAGCGATTCCAGTGCAATTGTTTATTCAGCATAAAGTTAAAATGCTCGTCCAGGATGTTACACCGAAACACAAAAGCCTTGCGCGATTGAAGCAGCGTTTCACTCGGTGAAACATGGTGTGAGTGAGACACTGTGATGGCGGTGGGTAACGGTGTCATTCACTGTGTGAACTTGCCGGTGTGAGCCGCCGCACAGAAAAGCTCTGTGGCTTTACGGGTAAAGGCCAGGACACACAGGTGTGTGCCGTGAAATCGGTCGACGTTGATGTCGTCGGGCTTCTTTTGAGCTGATTGAACATGTTCAGTCGGCGGCGGACAGTCTTTCAGTTGGAGCAATTTGATTTGTGGAGGGCTAGCGAATCAGTGAAGCCTGGAAGTGAGGCGGGTAGCACAAACAGCTAACAACAGTTAGCCATCGTTTTAATAGGTTTGTTTGTTTCGTTCAGCGAGTACTCATATGCTTCAACCCTTGTTGACTGCTCGACACCATGCTCGACACTCTGCTAAAAATGGTGCTCTTTATGGTCCATAAATATAAATACGTATGTCTATCTATGTTTATGCTCTAGAGAGCCGTCCCATCATTTCCGACTTCCGTATTTTTTCGGGCCACAATACAGATTAGCGCCGCCTGCTGTTATGGAGCCATTACGTCCCGCGCAAGCGCAGAGCGTACGGAAAGGCAACAGTCGGTTTGGTGTGTTCTTTGCACTTTTTCGGCCGCGACAGGAAGACTGGAGCTCACTGGATCGGCAGTCGCGATTTTCGGGTAGTCGGATTGGTGTGTCCTGGCCTTAAAATGATAGTCGGGGATTCCTGCACGTTAACGTTGTTGAGGGGAAAGGCTTCCGCATTCTGATAGCATTTCTCAAGCCTGAATATATTGTGCCATGTCGGCAAGCTATCTGCGCGACAAGAGCAAATATACAGTGAGACGCACCCCTTCCGTTAATTTCAGTCTACAGACGAAAAGTTACAACCAGCACCTAAGCATGGACTTCGTTTAAATAAAGCATATGATCAGTGCTCTGATGCAAATTCTGAAGTCTGAACATTACGGTGTCTGTGGTGTAGTTTTTTTTGCAGCAACTCAACGTGCACTGCAAAAAAAGAAGGCAATAAGTCGATCTTTTTGTAGATTCATAGCCTACCTCCTCTTATAAGTCAAATTACAAATCAATGAATGGTTCACAATCACATCCCTAGTAAAATATTAATTTTACTCTTAGATTTGAAGGTTTTACTGATTATTTATTTTGTGTGGCTTTTTAGTTGTAGGCTATGTTTGAGGAGCACAATTGGGAGTGTTGTTTATGTTAATGTTGAAAGAATTGGCTGAATTTTCATGTTGGTGCATCCCTACAATGAATAATCGTCTTTAATAACTGTGATTACAATATCAATCAAAATAATCGTGATTATAATTTTTGCCATAATCGAGCAGCCCTACTTCAAGCCCTTCAGCAATGCTGGGAGCACTCATACGTCTATTTTCCAAAGCCAACCTCTGGAACCACTGAGCACGTACATTCAACCTTTGTAAACTGGGCTGCAGGGCAGTATTTCAACGAACCCAAACATACCTCCAAGACGACCACTGCCTTGCTACAGAAGCTGAGGGTAAAGGTGATGGACTGGCCAAGCATGTCTCCAGACCTAAACCCTATTGAGCATCTTTGGGGCATCCTCAAACGGGAGGTGGAGGAGTGCAAGGTCTCTAATATCCACCAGCTCCATGATGTCGTCAAGAATGAGTGGAAGAGGATTCCAGTGGCAATCTGTGAAGCTCTGGTGAACTCCATGCCCAAGAGGGTTAAGGCAGTGCTGGAAAATAATGGTGGCCACACAAAGTATTGACACTTTGGGCCCAATTTGGACATTTTAACCTAGGGGTGTAATCACTTTTGTTGCCAGCACTTTAGACATTAATGGCTGTGTATTCAGTTATTTTGAGGGGACAGTACATTTACGCTGTTATTCAAGCTGTACACTGACTACTTTACATTGTATCAAAGTGTCATTTCTTCAGTGTTAATAATAATAATAATTAATTTTATTTAGAGGGCGCCTTTCTTAGCACCCAAGGTCACCTTACAGGGCAGTTTAAAAACAAAACAAACAAAATCAGCAATCATAAAAGGGTTAGTGTTGTCCCATGAAAAGATATAATGAAATATTTGAAGAAATTTGAGGGGTGTACTCACTTTTGTGAGATACTGTATGCATAAGCTAACATATTCCCTCTTCTTGCTATGAAATGAAAACATGTGTGCTGTATGTACTGTGAATCATACACCATTATTTTTTTTTAAATAGAGACCAACACATGCAGTGCCATCTCCTAGTCAATAAAAAGGGGCTTTAGATGGTGTCTGACTTCTTCCTGTGGAGTTCTGGGATAGACCATGTTTTGTATTGAACTGTGCAGGGATTCTTAATGTGAAGTTACTGTATAATGAATGAAAAATCCATTTAGAAGATATTTGCTGAGTCAGTTAGTACCCCACATCAGTGTGCTTGAGAGTTAATGTGTTGTTGTCTTTCCCCAGAGACAAGCTGGCCCTGAGTAAGAGCATTGAGAGGCTGGAGGCTGAGCTCAGCCAATGGAAACTGAAATACGAAGAACTCAGCAAGACCAAGCAGGAGGCCTTCAAACAGGTGAGACGTCCATCTGGTCAAGCTGACACTCTGACAAGTTTCAACAACAGTTACTGGAGCAGTGGATTCTTCAGTTTCTGGGACACCAATGACATGAATAGTGCAAAGAGGAGGACACAAGGGCTGGGCCATTCAACCTCAAATCTATTTCACCATTAATTGAAAAGTTTACCTCGATTAGGATTAATTAACCATTATTTAGTTGTTTTGCCCTCATGCTGATACTGACAGGGTTTGTACTGTAAACATGCTCAACTATTAAAGCTGGGATATTGTATCTAATGAAATAGTAAATATGTTATCTTTGTGATAAAAAAAGGAAATGTAAACTATGAACTATTTATGGTTACGTATTGAATATTTCCAACTGAAATCAAAGCGTCGCTTGAAAAGAAAATATCAAATTTTGAAATCAAGATCTCTAAAACGGTAGCAAACAAATAACTTGCATTTCTTGCAAATCAAATTAATTATTTCAAATATTGCCATTTAAACCATTTAGAAAATAACAATAATCTTTTGTAAACAAATATTTTAAATATTTCCATTTGAAAATAAGAAAATAACTTAAAACTCTAGTAATAAACAAATGTTTTAAATATAAATGTCATGAAAAAAAATAGGAAAAATAGAAATGCTGAGGCGTCTGGACAGAAAGCCTTTTTAATGTGTTGTCAGTGTTCCACCACATGGGGGCAGTGCAGGCCTGCAGAGGAAAGAGAGACAGATAGGATTAAGACCCACCTAACAGGCTCACTGAATGACAATCACCCTGTGTTCCAAACCTATACTTCCATACTATGCTAGAGAAATATGTCCGATGTCCCAATAAATGCATGTCAAATGCAGTATGCCAAAAATACCAGGACGCCCTTAAACATCCAATAGCATTTTGCAGTATAGAAACCAGCATGCTTTAGTATGTAGTATAGTAAGAAGAAGAAGAAGAAGAAGAAAGCAATTTGGAATGCAGGGTCAGTTTGATAACAGTAGCAAAGGGACAAAGAAGGGGCTGGCGCAGTAGATATGAGAGCTGTCTAGATGGATGGAGTGATGGTTGTTTGAAGATAAACTGGTAGAGGAGAGAGAGAGAGATGGAGAGAGAGAGATGGGAGGATAGGGGGAGGTGGTGAAGGTGGAGAGGAGGCAGAGAGACAGTGATCAGATAGGAACAAGGAGATCATAGGCTCATCCTTATCTGCTCCTTGTTGTCCCCCGTATACTGTTTGCTCCCAGAGAATGTCCATCTTTGAGGAAGGAACTCTTTTCTTACAAATCGTTAGCCTCACAGCATAATTGCCTAAATCATATTTACTCTACTCTACTTTTACTCTACATTTACTCTATTCTACATCTACTCTACATCTACCTTAACCTACTCTATAACCCTTAAAATATGACTTAGGCAATTATGCTATTTCGCTAACGAAAAGTAGATTAGAGTATGTAGAATAGAGTAGATGTACAGTAAAAGTAGAGTAGAGTAAATATGATTTAGGCAATTATGCTATGAGGCTAACAAAATGTAAAGATAACAGTAAATGCCAAGCAATTAGAAAAGTTTAAAGGATAGAGAGTTTTTGTTGCGATATTGAATGGGGACATTTTTATATTGTTTAATTTTCACAGCAAAGTATAATTTGTATCTGTCCTATGGCTTCCTCAGAGCATGGCATCAGTACCCTTTGTAATATGAAGGGGACATCCTTTCTAATCATTTCATCCTGGTAGACTTCAGTAGTCCAGCCATCTCATAAGTACTATAATACCCATATTAAGAGAGAGCTAGACAATATTATCAAGATGAACATTTAATTGGTAATGAATTAAATGTCGTTTTAATAACAAATGTATATTTTAGATTTTTTGAATTTTATAAGTAATTATTATAGATAGGGGAGAGTGGCCTAAGTTGTGCATTTTGGAAGTTGTGCCACCCCTTGTTTCTAGAAAACCGTGGAAGAAATTGGAAATGTGACCACATATTTAAGAAGAGCCATCCATTTGACTCATCCTGTAAAGAAGGGAGACACAAGGAATAAGATATAAGCACATTTAAGCTCAGAAAACTGTGTTTTGCCTTTCAAAGTAAAATTTCCATGATCAAGGTTTTTTGATTATTGTGTCTGAACAATTATAGACACGTTTGAAAACATTTGACACGTTTTAGTGCTTTGGTATGCTACACTTTGAGTCTATATAGTTAGCACGATGTCAGCCCTAAATTGCTGCATCATGCCTATTATCCAAAATTCTGGGGATGGGGTGATTTGTGCCATAGGGCCTAGGTGAGTTATAAGTAAGTAAGTAAGTAAGTAAAATGTATTTATAAAAGCAAATTTATGACAGTTTGCACTGTCCAAAGTGCTGTACATAGTGCATTCAGTAGATAAACAATGAAGGTAAAATAACAATAACCAAAATAAAAGACGTAAAGCCCATACATCCACATAAACACAGATAGTAGTGCAGAGGTAAGATAGTTAATGGGGAGGAAACACCAGGGTGTACATATGGGTTTTGAGCCTTGATTTAAAGGCAGAAATGTAGGGGGAATCACATTTGTCAGGTGGCAGTTGGTTCCACAAGCACGGAGCAACTAGTGCAAAGTACATTTCTGAGAGTTGTGCCAGTGGCATGGCTGTATACGCTGGTCACCAAAAGAAAGTGATTGTCTATAGTAGCTCAGAAGAGAGTGACATCTCAATTCCACTTTACGACACCACTGATGAGAGTTCAGATGGCCAGAAAGATGATGATGGTGACTTTGTCAATGTGAGCTTTGCAGGCAAAACCACCTAGATCTGCTAGGCCTTGTTTAAGAAAATTGTCCTTCAATCTTTGTCAACTATTTACTTTATTTACTTTTAATACACCTTAAATAAGTGATTGTTTAATGGATTTGTCTTGCATTACAGTTTATGAGATATATATCATTGGCACAATTCACCCCATGGTATTCTCTCCAACCGCACAACTTACACCACACCGGGGACAAGTTGTGCAACAAGACAACTTTTTTTCCGAAAGCTATATTTCTTCTACAGTTTATTCCATATCCAAAGTTTTTATTGCCAGGGATGCACAACACCCTGAAATATATGTACATATTTGAGTTGGAGACTTTACTGTCAAGGCCTTACTTTAAAGTCACTTTGAGTGAAAAGTTGCACAACTTAGGCCACTCTCCCCTATAAAGATAAAAGCGATATAATGAAAGTATAGATTAAAATTAACAAGGAAGCTGATGAAGGGGTGAGATTAAATAAATTAGTACTCTTCTCCCCCTTTTCCAGCTTGCAAAGCAAGCGTTGGACAGTTTATATTCATAATTTGTAAAAATGACTGTATTATATATGTCCACCTGTTTCATAATTATTTTATTTTACTTACTTGTTCGAAAAAAAACACTATTACAATTAAATTCCTTAACCTTAAAGTTGCACTATGCAGTTTCATGGGAGGGGGGTTTGTTTACATTCGCAAAGCCTGTAGTTCGTTTTAAATACATATTTACTCTACATGTAATTCTTAGTATTGAATAGTTATATCATCGTAAATCAAAACTAAATTATTTTGAGGAAAAAGGAACCAAACATAAGACTGGAATACTTTATATAAACCAAACGGTGGGCTCTGCTGCTGTAAACAACAACAGTGAAACAGTAACTATTCATGTGGCATTCTAGCTTCATACATTGTTCCAGGGATCCTATTTTCCTGTGTGGAAAGTTTGTTTATTCAGTTATGAGAATATAGGGGAATGTGGGGTAAAGTGAGACACTTTTTACATTTGCTCCCCTCTAAGCGAGCCCAAATGATTTATCAGTTAAATGTACACATTTCCAATTAATTCAGGATGTTTCCTAGCAATGAAAATTATTAGAATGTATTCAGGACGAAGGGCAGTGAAAACATGATTGTTTTAAAAAAAGTTGTCTTGTGTCTCACTTTACCCCAGCTAAGGGGTAAACTGAGACAGAACAGAGAAATGAAGAGGTTAAACTGATCCACTTGCTTTTTCCACTCTAAAATTACAGTTAGAATCCTGACAGCTAGCTTGAAAACCAAATATTCCAGAACTAATGTCGGACTAGTAACAGAATCATGGGGTTTGGTCAATTAAGCGCATTTTGTTTCTAACCACTTTCTAACAGTCTCGCAAAGCCAGACCAAACTACAGCAAGTAGTATGGTCTGGAAGCACACCGTTTAGAGCCGTCTATTCGGGGGGGAACTGGGCTGGCCTGTTTTTATTTCTTTAAACCAATCACAATCATCTAGGGCGGGGCTGAGCCCGGGAAGCAGCAGCGGTGTCCGTGCAAAATAGTGCCGGGGGGAAATATTTTGATGGAACGTCTGCACTTCCAGAGGCTGTCAGAGAAATGGCTAAATCTAACCCGCAAACGCCACAAAAAAACTATTAAAGACAAAAGGAATAAACATAGTGTGTTGCTTTCACACCATCATGTCAAGACACCATACACTTTAGCCCCCAAAGAGCTCACGGGATAACTTAACAGGAATTAACTAGTCACAGTGTTATCTCTGGTAACATTATCAACGGCGGCCCGTTGTCCTGTAAATCACCAAAGAAAAGGAACGGCGGATCTTAATCTAGCTGGTTATAAGGTCCGCTGCTCAATCCAAACCCCCACGCTTCATTTTCCAGAGTTAATGAGGGTATTTCTGCCCGGGGGAAGTTGTACAATGACGTGGGACAGCTAGGCTAGAATAAACTAGGCTGCGTCCCGGACCGCCGCCTATAATGCCCGCCGCCGCTATTATTATCCCAAAGTATCGCCAAACTTTATTTCTGTCTACAGTAATGTGACTTCTCACACCCTGTGTGTGTGTGTGTGTGTGTGTGTGTGTGTGTGTGTGTGTGTGTGTGTGTGTGTGAGAGCGCAGCACAGACGCTGCACAGACTGTGAGCGAATTGTTTCCTAGTTTGAGGGTTCAATACGGGAACGCCAGCAACAGGAAGTGGAGGGGTTGCGTAGGTAGCCGACGCCAGCGCTCATAGACGCTGGCGAAACCCCTTCCGCCAGACTACTAAATCTGATCAAATACAACATATAATTTATATTCAATCATATGCCCTTGTCTGTCTCTGTCCCCCTCTCTCTAACCTGCTATAGTTGAACCTGTTGAAGGAAATGCACCAGGATGAACTGGGCCGTATATCTGAAGACCTGGAGGATGAGCTGGGAGCCAGGAGCAGTATGGACAAGAAGCTAGCTGAACTACGAGCTGAGGTCAGCAAATATTTTTCTTATGTTATGTGGGCATCTTTAAAAAAGATTTTTACTGCAAGGTCAAATCAAAATCAAATCAAATCAGTTTTATTTGTATAGCCCAATATCACAAATAGACATTTGCCTCAGTGGGCTTCACATTGCATACAGTACGACACCCTGCCCTTAGACCCTTAGCTCGGCTGAGAAAAAAATCCCAGTAAAAACCTTTATCGGGATTACAAAATTGAGAAACCTCAGGGAGAGTTGACAGAGTAAGGGATCCCTCTCCCAGGACGGACATACTGCAATAGATGTCATAAGTAGAGAAAATCATAAAGGAGTCGATCATTGACCAGATGTTTACATGGTGGTAGTACTAAATTAAAATATGAATAGTGACTAGTGTAGATGCAGGAGGGCTCAAGGTATTTCTACATGAATATAGTTTATGTTTATAAACTATGAATTTATAATTATCCTTATGTGAGCAATCAACATATTAAGTCGCTGGCAAAACATTATTGTAAATGCACCTCTCTGATGGCCTCTTAAAGCTGGGGTATATGATTTGGGGAGAAAATAGCAGTTGGGATAGAGATTCGAATCCAAATACCTCAACCGCTCCGCTTGTTCTCTTTGGTCCCTCCCCTATGGTCCCTCCCTGACACGCTCTACACCAACAACGTCGGTGCCAAAGTGAATGGACAGTCCCAACAGCCAATAAGAACAGAGAATCGTTTTTTTTTTTTTTTTTTTTTAATCAGTTCCTCGCTGTGATTGGTCAAAGTGTACCGCTCATGTTCACTTTGACCAATCAGAAATCATATACCCCAGCTTTAATGCTACTTCACATTTTCTCTACTCTATCATTATGAACCGGACTCTGACCGGTTTTCTTGCTTAACGTTATCAAAACATGTAATATTTTGCAATATTTATTTTAAAAGAATAGTGTGCTTGTGAGACTTGTTTAATTAGCACGTTTTGTTGCGCTCTATTTTTTTTCACTTAATGCCATTGTAGAACCAAATATATATGTGACCGTCACAGGCACTTCCTGGTTTCTTTCCTGTATGTATTTGAGTCTAAATCAACATAATGTGTAAAAATAACAAGTCCCAACAAGCACGCAGGAGTGTTTAGTGATGTTGTAAAGTTTATCTTTTGAACTGCTCCATTTGACTACCAGTGTTTGAGCTAAACTAAACTGGATGAGCTAAACTAAACTGGATGAGCTAAACTAAACTGGATGAGCTAAGCTAAACTGGATGAGCTAAGAGGAACAGTTTCTTGAGCCTTTTCTTGAGCCGACGAGCGAGGCAAAAAGCTGTGTTTAAGCAACTAAAAAATTAACTATTCCTTTAAGTGTATAATGATCACGAACATTCAATAGATAACCATTTCCAACCAGTCTTTTTTTTTTTGTTGGCTTTTTTTATGCTTTATTGATAGTGTAGAGACAGAGTTGAAATGGGGCAGAGAGGGGAGTGACATGCAGAGAACGTCCGCGGGCTGGAATCGAACCCGGTCCCGCTGCTGGCCGAGGCCCATGGGGGGGACGCCCTACCAACTGAGCTAAGGGCGCCCCCTGCACCAGTCTGTTTTTAAATTAAATATTTTTATTATTTTAAATATGAAATAAAATCAAATTTGACAGTATCGGCAGATATCCAGAACCCAGATATTGGAATGGGATCGTACTGAGAAACATTGGCTGGGTGAATCTTTGACTTTCTATCACAGTGCAGCTCCACTTCAAAAGGTGTTATGGGAAGACAAGCACTTCTCTAACCTTTATATCACCACCAGGAACACCTACAATCAATTCTTGATTTCTGTGTGCTCAGCTCTCTCGGGGTGTGTGTGTGTGTGTGTGTGTGTGTGTGTGTGTGTGTGTGTGTGTGTGTGTGTGTGTGTGTGTGTGTGTGTGTGTGTGTGTGTGTTCAGATGGAGCGTCTGCAGGTGGAGAATGCAGCAGAGTGGGGGCGTAGGGAGCGTCTCGAGACAGAGAAGCTGGGTCTGGAGAGAGACAACAAGAAGCTGAAGGCCCAAACTGAAGACCTGGAGGAGCAGCTGGCCAGGAGGCGCCGGCAGGCCGCCTCAGCTCTAGACACTGACCTGAAGGCCATCCAGACTGAGATGTTTGAGAGGAACAAGGTGGGCTGGACAATGCTTTGATTTTGGCTTTAAAAAATAAAAAATCCCTATGCTTTCAACCCTGTGAATCCAGTGAATCCTAGAAATTTCAATTTGGTTTGAACTCACTCTGGGCACGAACCATTGGAGCTCACTAACTATGTCAGAAAATACAGAGTCACCAATCAAAACGTACTATCTGATATGGGCGGGCGTAACCGGATGACGACAGTGCTGCGTCTTTGAAGTGGTGATAATAAACAACAAAGATGGCTGGGGATTTGGCCTCAACCATTTGGACTTAGCTTTTTCATTAGAAAAATTAACAGAAGACGACAGCACTCAACCGAATAAGGCGAAAAAATTGTATACTTTATTATTATTTTTTTTTAATGAAGCCGTAGCACAAACATTTCTCCATGCCTGAATAGAGTTTATAATGTTTGTTAAGAGTCTCATGGTAGGAGGATTCCTCTGAAGCCAGCATTAAAGAAATAGCTTTTTTACTTACAACCTTGAAAATCTTCAGGAGGTATGTGTCTCCTTTACTGAGACCATCAGGGAGTTCTCCAAGATATAAGCAGGTAAACACAAAGTCAAATATTATGTCCAGAGTCTCCACAATGAACTCTCTCACTTCCCTCCAGAAAGGTAGAATATAAGGACAGGACCAAACAACATGAACATACTCTGCAGAAATCCCAGCACACTCCCTCCCTTTAAAGCACATAGTATGGTATGAGGTGTCACATAATCACATGAGTTATATCATTAACAAAATGCACCAGGGCAATGTTGAACAACTAGTTAAGAAAGGGAGATAAAGTTAATCAAATATAATATGATTATTCTCTATTATATAATCTATGTTTAATCATACAGTCATCAAATACCTGGATAATAATGGAAGTACTTATGACAGGACACCTGTGGCCACCAGGTGGGGTTGCTTACCCAACATGCATCTCTCTGGCAGGGTGAAGGAATACCTACTTTGTTCCATCATTTGAGGCATTAAGACATTTGAGCAGTTTGAAAATGTAGTTTGTAGACATATTTCGGTTTAGAATCCAGCCTGTGGTCGTTCACTGCATGTCATTCCCCTCTCTGCCCCATTTCATCTCTCTCTCCAAATCTGTTTTTTTATCCGGTTACTATTGTTAAGGGGCAAGTTATGAGTGTTTGGAGTTCTCCTCACCCCTTAGGGAACATCAGAGTAAGCTGCTCTGAAATGATATGATGTCATAAAGGGACTCAAACACCAATGTGCAGTGACGTGTGTGATCTGATCTAGTATTCTTATATGGCGCTATCAGCAGCTGACTGGGTGCCATGGCCATGCACCAGCAACACGGGTGAAAGTGCTCAATGTAAATCATCTGTCACACATGACAATATTCCCAGAATTTGATCTGGGTAATGTGCGGATATATGTGTTCATACACAGTAGGCTATATGAAGGAAATAGTGCTGGTGTTTTGGGCAAGGGGGCGTGCCTTGACAGGAGGCTGTCACACCAACAGCTCATCCGGACACACTCTAGATACGTTCAGTCACAGTGCATGTGTGAAGGGGGCTTAAGTGGACCACACTGCCACACCTCCCATAGAGTTATATATGAAACTCTCAGATTAATGTGAATCACACATTGGAAAGATTCTACCCAAATGAATCAGAGGGAGACACAGAAGAATTATTCAAGCCACTATGTTTGAACAGAAGAGGAAGTGAAGTCTTAGTGGTAGGAGGATGATCTAAGTCAGTCTTGTTCCCAGGGGAACAGCATCATCCTAACTGTGGAGTTAGCACCATGCATGTAGCCACGTTAGCCTACAGATTTCACATGTTGCTACTTTGCCTTGTAACAGTTGAATTTTCCAAAAGGCAAATATTTTCTGCTGGAGTGGAGAAAGCTGATTGGTTTGACACAATCCAGTCGTGCTTTGCGGTCTGAAAAGTCTAAATATACCCATCATTTATGCAAATTAGCCCTATTAGGGCGGCTGTGGCTAAAGCAGGTAGGACGGTCGGCCACTGGGCTGCAGGGTCGGTGGTTCGATCCCCCATCTCCCCGCCACATGTCGAAGTGTCCTTGGGCAAGACATTGAACCCCGAAATTGCTCCCGATAGTTAGCTTGCATCCTGCGTGGTAGCTGCTGCTATTGGTGTATGAATGTCTGTGTGATTGGGTGAATGTGTACAAAACAATGTAAAGCGCTCTGAGTCTGTGAAAAACCAGGGAAAAGCGCTATATAAGTGCAGTCCATTTACCAATTACCGTTTTACCATTTAGAGGCAATGCACGCCATAGTCAAAGTGTATCTTTGTGAGAAGGGCCACAGTCCATTGTGTAGAGCTGCACTCCAGTTGACATCGCTCTGATGAAGTTCTCTTATCTGCATCAACCATCTCATTCTAATGTCTCTTTTTCTGCTCTCTTTCATATGGACTGAGGTGGATATTAACAAAGGTCAACAATGAATGTTCCCACTGAATGTTGGCAGTTCCTTGCAATGCAACTGTAATCACAGGTTCCCTATTTGCAGTGCATTGTCTCTTTAATTACTTCAATTATTGCGCTCCTTTCCTATGCTGCCCAGACGTTTTTTTTAAAGGATTTTTGCTTAGTGTCTAGTCTTTTGTGGCTTTTATAAATATTACTGTAAGGTCTGATCCTATCGTTGGTGATCCAGAGTTCATTATATTATGAAACCAATCCATTCTTTAACATCCATTCAAATATTATACACAATCATTAGATTTCAACTGGGAATGGATTACATGTCATCAGGAATCTTGAAATTTTGAAAAAGAATAATTCTCTCCCTCGCTGAGAAGTCTGTCCGTCAGTCATAGTCCTGTGTAAGCGTTACCATAGTGATTTACAACATTCATTCAAAGCAGCGGTGATCAACAAATGAGAGACTGTGTAGCAAGTCCCGCAGTTAAAAAATTTGATAGTTTTTAAAGAGGACCTATGATGCTTTTTGACTTTTATGACCTATAAACGTTGTTATGATGATTCATAGTCATGCTTAACCATACTAAATTATCAAATAATGACTTACATGCATTTCGACGTATTCCCTGCTGACCGTCTGGGGTGTCTGCGCAGACCACTAAACACAGTCGAGAAGTTACGTGTTCAAAGCGGTCTAGCCTTTCATAATTTGTGACGTCGCATAAAACTTTGTGACGTCACCACGCGGATGTTTCCATGTATGGTAATGCTGTCACTTCCCTGTTCGCAACTGCCTCGCGCCCTTATAGGTCCATGCTCGCGCTTCCCGCCACTGAAAGTGTTCCGGAAGGAAGGTAACCAATCACAACGGAGTGGGGTTTGCAGAAGGGGGGAGGGGAGTGGAGATTGCCGAAGCACAGGCGGAGGGAGCCGAAGCACACACACTCAAGTGTTGACAGGACGTGCTGGATCGCCAAAATAAGAGAAAGAGCTTCCCGAAAATCTACATAGTTTTTTGTGATGTGATTCGTGTCAGGTTGCTCTATAGCAGTATAAAACAATAAATTAAGACCAGAAAAGTAGTATAATAGGTCCTCTTTAAATCCATATTAAAATCTGCAGGGTAAGAACTAGTTAGCTTAAAACAAAATCGCAATGGTTCAAATGTGATGTGTTCAGGTCGGCTCAGTCAAATGATTATAAGGCAAAGGTCAATAAAATGGCATCATAATGTGTTCAAATAATAAAAAATATTTTTTTGTTTTTCACGAGAAGCTTGAATAATACAGTTTGGGTGGAAAAACTTGTTTTCCCAGCAATGTAAAATAAATAGTAGGCCTAAATATGGAATTATGACCTGTTTAAAGTCCTATCCTTACCTCTGCTCATCTTGTAAGCAATTAAAGCAATAATACCAGTCCTCTTTTAACAAAATAATAGAAAAGTATCGATAAAAATTTGAATTGTGGAGTCTTTATAATGGTATCAATACGAATAGAAATGAATGATCCTCCTCCCTACTTACAGTATAACTGGGCAATAGCTTTAACATGGTGGACTTTAATCATTTTATGGCAGAAAATCACTTTTTGGCACAATTTGACCGTTTTAAATAAGTAAAATAAGTTACATTTTTCTGAACACATTTGTGTGGAAACTAACATTCAGCTTGACTCTGAGCTAGACTGAGTTTTCTGAGCCCCAAAACCAGTGTTTGCATTTAAGAGATACGGTTCGCTAAAATGTATAATTTAATTAGCCTATATATCATTGTTTAACAGTTTTTTTGTTTTTCTTTGGGCAAGTGAACAAGACATTCAGGCAAGTAAAACATTACCTGTACTTGCCCTATGGGCAAGTGCTTTTGAAACCTTAGTGTCAACCCCTGCTTACATAACGATAGTTACGTATGTAACTACGGTTCTATGAGTTCCGGATGACCGCCAGAGGCGGTGCTTAAAGCACTGGATGTTCCATCGCGCGCATGCGCAGGTCGAGATCTTATACCAACAAAGTCACCTGTGACACCTGGGTGACCCCGGGAATGTCTATATATTCCGGAAGTCACCAGAGGTTCTGTTCCAACTGGATCTTCTCGCGGTGTCTGAGAAGTCTGAGTGACAGAGAACTCTGGCGGTCATCCGGAACTCATAGATCCGTAGTTACATACATAACTATCGTTCTATTTCGTTCCTACTGACCGCCGCCAGAGGCGGTGCTTACAGCACTGGATGACTTATACCAAAAAGGTCACGAAGAGTACTCATCAATTAAGGGCTTGCAGCCATCAACAAGACAGCTGTCATCCCACAGGATGAGGTGCAGCAACATTTACTCTGTAGAGCCGCGCAACGTACATGATGAAGACCATGTAGCCGTGGCGCAAATGTCCTGCCGTGAAATCCGCTTCAAGGCAGCCCATGATGTAGCCATACTCCTGGTAGAGTGGCAACCAACAGCCAAGGCATGGGGAGCCCCTGTGCTCTATATGCATTCAAGACCACATCCACAAGTCAGTGGGAGTGTCTCTGTTTGGACAGGGCAGCCCCCTTCCTGCAGCTCCCATAGCAGACAAAGAGGTATTTGTCTTACGCAAGCTGGTTGTTGCCACAACCTATGCCCTAAGCGCCCGCACCGGGCACAGTGGGTCTGACATTCTTTCTGCACCCCCTGGTGAGCCCAGGGGATTGAAAGCAGCCAACTCGATCGATTGGTTTACATGATGGGGAGACAATCATTTGGATAGGAAGGATGGATTTGGCGAGAGCACCACTCCTGACCCTTCTGCATGCCAGAGCAAGCACGCCTGGCTCACTGACGAGGCATGGAGTTCACCGACCGATTGCAGTCGCAATGGCAAGGAGGAATGCCGTCTTCATAGACAGCAGCGTCAGGTCTGCCTGACTCAGCGGCCCAAATGGGGGTAGACCTAAGGCCCTCAGGACTACTTGCAAGTCCCATGATGGTGCCCTCAGGGGTCATGGTGGCTGAATGAAGCCTCTGGCCTCCCTTCAGAAACTGCCTGACTAGGTAGTGGGACCCTACCGTCTGGTTATCCACCCCTGCATGTGCGGCCGATATCGCAGCCACATAGACGCACAGGGTGGAAGCAGCTCTCCTGCTGCCCAACACAGACTGCAGAAAGTGTAGTATCACTATCACTGAGCAAGTCCATGGAACTTCGCCATGTGCCATGCACCACTGTGAAAACAACTTCCACCTGTTTGCATAGCGCCATGTAGTGGAGAGTGCCCCTGAAGTTAAAAAGGTATGGACCTCTGACTGGTCGCAATACGTCAACAGTGGGTCCTGGCTACCAGGAGCCCCACGCACAGCTGCAGGCGCCCCGAGTTCGGGTGCCACATGTGTCCGCCTACCTGAGACAGAAGGTCCTGTCTCCCTGGAAGGCACCAAGGCTCTCCTTGAGGAGTTTAGTAACGCTGGGATCCATGGCCTTCCTGGCCAATGTGGAGCCACCAAACGTAGGTTGTAACTGCAATGCTGGACCCCATCCAGTGTTGTCAGTAACAAAAGAATTGTAGGAAATGCATAAAGCAGGCTGACTGGCCAAGCATTAGCCAGAGCATCCTGCCTTAGGGGACTGGTCCTCTCCATCTAGGAGAACCCAGGGGGACAGTGGGTCATCTCTTCGGAAGCAAAGAGATATGCCACTGCCCTGCCATACTTGTCCCAATCATGCCCACCACCTCCGGATGGAGTCTCCACTCCCCGGGGGTGGCCCTTTTCTATCGCTGTGTTCCGGACACCTGGAACTTGGACAGCTTAGATAATGATAATTAGATAATGCTGAGGTCAGCATACTTATCAGTCGAAGGAAGAGGCTGTACCATTGCATGAAGTGCTGTAGTAGCTGCTGAACGGTAGCTACGCGCTACGGAGAAAGACAGGCTCACATGGCTGCCGAGTCGAGCACCAGCTGAGCTGTAATGGTGGCAGGGATGCTGCCACACACTGTTTAATATACGCAGAGCCAGGGACGGCCCAAACGGAAGAACCCTGAACTGGTACACCTTGCCCAGAAATGCAAAGGGGAGGACCACCTGTGACATTGGGCAGTAGGGACTTGAAAGTAGCATCTTTCAGGGCTATGACACAACCCAGTCCGCCTGAGCGATAGACTGGAGGACCCCTGCAACACGCAGCATGGGGAAAGGAAGAATCGTGAGGCACTGATTCCGCCGTCTTAGTCCAGAATGGGGCGACCCCGCCCCACCTCCTGGTACCTGAACTTCGGTTGAGTAGAACCTACCGAGCATCGAGTAGCACCCCCAAGGACTCTGGTGGAGGGCGGAGGCTGGACGCCGACCTCCTGGTGCCTGAAATGCAGCTGTAGCGCAGTGTTACGGCGCTGTACAGAATGTGCTGAGAAGCACTGGCCCCTTGATTGTCCACCTGAACGTGGTTGAAGCTATTGGCACGGGGTACCACAGAGGTTCCCGGCCTGGAATCAGGCAGAGGTGCACATCGCAGCGTGCAACTACTGTCTAGCCTGGTCAACCTGAACACTTTGCACCGAGCCTGAAGAGCAGCTGGCTGAACGTCTGGCCTGGGATCACTGGAAGAGAACGGAGGGTCTGTCGACACACCTCCGACTGGGACGACTGCGCCAGCCAACCCTGGCGGCGCGCCACGTCACAGTTGACATCAACCTGCCTAGCTCCCTAAGTCATAATGCAAAGTCTGCAGTGAAGCATCACTGAGGGTCCATGCTGAGTGACCAGCACCTGACCCCTGTATGGTTTGCGACCGAGCCAGGACTGTGTGAGAAAGCAAATTCCCAGATGGCCCACACAGGCAGCAATGTCGTAACTCCTAGTAAGGAGGTTGCCTGAAATCCGGCACTGGGGCCGAGGGCAGCGCACATCGGCTCTCAGAACCTCGTCTGTGGAGACAACCAGGGATGCTATAGCAGGCTCAATCGGAGCTAACCAGTCCAGGCCCTAACTATCAGCATTGTGCATGGCTGCCAGAGCTCTGCTGTCACTAGTGTGATGGGAGAGAGCCCTTAAATCTGGCCAGCATCTACGGAGCTCTGTGGAATAAGGCTCAGAGGGAGGCACACAGAAACGGAGGATCGAGGGCCTGCCGAAAAGAAGGCATTCGTGGGTGCAGATGAAACCAGAGCTTCATCTAACCCCATACTTGGCGAGTCACGGACACTGACCCTCTAGCCGAGCTGCCCACCTCTAAGAGGTTACAGGACGCAGCTGTGGACAGCATGTCATCCCCTGTAGTAGGAAGGATGCCCAGCCGCAAGGTTACTCACTGCCACTGGTACCATGAGCTGGTTGGAGGCTAGTAGAAAAGCCTCTACCTAGCAACCTAAGTGCCTGAGACATGAAACTACAGTTCATGCATGGGTTATCTGACAGCGCTTCCCTCAGGTGCTCAACCCTGAGACCTGCAGGGCACTTGTCATGGCCATTCCCCACTGTATGGAGGTCATGAAGGCGTAAGCTGCCCACTGTCGAGCCAAATAAATATGCATCTGACTAAGGTATGCAACCGGGCTTCAGGCGAGAGCAACCGAGCCACGGCGCGACACCGCCAGAATAATACAGCGGCGGTGCAAAACCATAGCGCCCAATGGCGAGCAAATTACAGTAGCCTGCACAGACACGACAACCGTGTGACAGCTAAAATAACACAGTGAAGGCGACTCTTGGAAACCCAAGACGCTCCCTGGTGAGCAACCAATGTATGCAACCGGGCTTTAGGCGAGAGCAACCAAGCCTCGACACCCATGGACATATAAGAAGGGCGACACCGCTAGAATAATACAGTGGCGGCGTAAAACTACGCCCACTGGTGAGCAAGTTACAGTAAAACATGCTAGAATTTAGCCAAAAGTCAAGCCAGCTAAAATATGCATCCGACTAAGGTATGCAACCGGGCCTCAGGCGAGAGCGACTGAGCCACGGTGCGACACCGCTAGAATAGTACATTGGCAGTGTGACCATGCCGCCCACTGGCGAGCAAGTTACAGTAGGCTAGGCAATCGAGCTCTAGGCGAGAGCACACCCAAGCAACAACGCGACCTGTCGAGCCAATTAAAATATGTAATCTGAATAAGGTATGCAACCGGGCTTCAAGCGAGAGCAACCAAACCACGGTGCGACACCACTAGAATAATACAGTGGCGGTGTAAAACTATGCCGCCCACTGGCGAGCAAGTTACCGTAGGCTAGGCAATCGAGTTTACGAGAGCGCACCCACGACCCCCTAAATAACACAGTTCAATTGAATTCAGTTTACTTAAGAAGGGGACATTGCAAATCAATAAACCACATGATCATACATGGGTTAAAAAATGCTAGAATTAGCCAAAATGCTATTCTCTATCTGTAGTCCCCTGGCAGTGTCAGCGGCTCTTGGTAACCCCAGCCGCCCACTGGAGAGCAAATCAACGAAGGCTATAGGCAATTGAGCCTTAGGCGAGAGCACACCCAAGCAATAATGCACCTTAATAACACAGTGACGGCAACGACGTTCACTGGCGAGCAAATTAAGTAGCCTATGCAGTCAGGCTAAGGCGTGAGCTACCGTGCAACGGTGCGACACGGCTATAAAAATACAGCGGTGTGAACTAAGCTGCCAACTGGCGACACACTACAGCAGCCTACACACACGCAACAGTGTGACACGGCTAAAATAACACGGTGAAGGTGATTTAGGAAACTAATTCGCCCACCGGCGCAGCATACAGTGTAGGCTATACACATAGTGTGTGGCACGGCTCATCCACTGGCAAGCAATAAAGTAAGCTATGCAACGCAAGGCTTAGGTGAGAGCCCACGACTGGTGGGACACAGCTCAATACAACAGTGAAAGCGACTTCTGACCCGAAGCCGCCCACTTGACGAGCAAATTAGTAGCCTATGCAACCGCTCTAGGCGAACTCAGCACCCGAGCCACAGTGCGACAATGCTACAGAATACTGTGGCGGCTTGGACCCCAAGCCACTCGCTGTCGATTAAATCAAAGTAAGCAACCGGTCTAGGCGAACTTAGCACCCGATCAACAGTGCAACAGTGCTAGGAAGACAATACATTCGAGCATACAATTAGCAACCGGGCTTAGCGAAAAACACACAAGCAACGGTGCGAACAAAAGAATAACACGGCGATTGTGAACCCAGCCGCCGCCTGATCTAATCAAAGCAAGGTGGAAAGGTGATATTAGCTTCCGCGGTAGCCGGGCCACGCGTAGCCTTCACACTTTACTCACCCCTTACCGGCCGCAGCCAAGTCGAAAGAATTGCAAGTCGCAGCCTTTGGTGGTCGAAGTCAAATCGAAGCACCAACCCTTAGGTACGAGCTACTTGTGACAAACTAATGGTATATTATCACACGACAATGTGTGCGACCTGCTATTACGCGAGAAGATAGAAGGAACAGAACCTCTGGTGACTTCCGGAATATATAGACATTCCCGGGGTCACCCAGGTGTCACAGGTGACTTTGTTGGTATAAAGATCTTGACCTGCGCATGCGCGCGATGGAACATCCAGTGCTGTAAGCACCGCCTCTGGCGGTCAGTAGGAACGAAATAGAACTGCATGAACCCATATTGCCAGGCCCGCCTCAACCTGCCATTAGGCCCTGGGGCTAAGAGGCTTCGTAGGCCCCCTGAGTGGCCGTCTTACAACACAAAATGTGCAATATTTGTATTTGTTAATAAACAAGTATTTCTCATGGGAATTTGGGAGACTGTGGTGGGGACTCAGGACCTTCAAGGGGGGTCCGGGGGCATGACCCCCCGGAAGAAAAATTTGAACCTTTTAAAGTAAAAAGTATAAATCTGGTGCATTTTGAGAAGAAAACTACTGCTAAATCAGCTGTGTCCTATGTGAGCTATTCAGTACTATTTTCTGGAATAATTTGGAGACACAGAATATTTTTATTTTTTATTTATTTATCCTTTATTTAACCAGGTTAGTCTCATTGAGATTAAAATCTCTTTTACAAGGGAGACCTGGCCAAGATGGACAGCAGAACACAGTTACACATAAAACACAATACAAAATACAAGTTCGATATTAAGTACAGTTGTAAAACATAACTAAAAACTAAAAACATTCACAATTTCCGATGGAGTCCAACTTCAAACTCTTAACAACAGCCTTAAATTCGTTTAGAGTTACTAGGTCCTGAAGCTTAAGCTGCTTCTGCAGGTTATTCCATGACGACGGCGCAAAAAACTTAAAAGCTGTTTTACCCAGCTCTGTACGAGCTTGAGGAACAGTCATGAGCACCATGTCCTGAGACCTTAACGCATGGGGGACACATTTTCTGGACATATACGATGACAAATAACAAGGGCGTTTACCTAAGATCGCCTTGTAAATAAAAACATACAAGTGACAAAGTCGTCTCATAAAAAGAGAAGGCCAGTTTACTCTTGAGCACAGTGTACAGTGATGGGTTAAGGCTCTGCTGTTTGTAATGAACCTCAAGGCTCCATGGTATACAGTGTCCAACATATGTAGACAGTGAGCTGATGCATTCATGTACAACAGATCACCATAATCGGTAACACTTTATAATAACTATCCGTTGTAACTTGTTAATAGATCATTAGTAAACTCTTAATTAATGATTATTAATGATTTGTTAAGTGTTTGTTAGCAGTTTGTTAAGGATTTATAACAATGGTAGATAGTTAATAGCTTAATAATTGAATCAGTTCATCTGGGAGGTAATCCGAGATTAACTGATCACGTCACGTTCAAGTCCATGGCATGCACAGTGTGTATTGAGTTTATTTAAAAATATTTGAAAATGGGGCTGCCCTCAGTTGCCCATGCACTGTGTATAGTCTATAGCCTATTTCAGCCTCGTCGGTATCTCGGATTACCTCCCAGATGAACTGATTCAATTATTAAGCTATTAACTATCTACCATTGTTATAAATCCTTAACAAACTGCTAACCAACACTTAACAAATCATTAATAATCATTAATTAAGAGTTTACTAATGATCTATTAACGAGTTACAACGGATAGTTATTATAAAGTGTTACCCCATAATCAAGAACCGGCAAGAAGGTGGCTTCGACTAATCGTCGTCTGGCCTCGAGAGAGAAACATGACTTATTCCTAAAGTAAAAACCTAACTTTAGTTTCAGTTTTTTCACCAGGTTTTGTATGTGGGTTTTAAACGAGATGTGGTCATCAATCATAAATCCCAAGTATTTGTAAGTAGTTACAACCTCAATTTCATTACCTTGGGAAGTTAAAATTTTCTGATTTAACACAATCTTTCTGGAATTTGAAAATACCATAAGTTTGGTTTTATCAGCATTGAGAACAAGCTTCAGTTGACAAAGCTGAGCCTGCACTAGATCAAAAGCACTTTGCATATAAACAAAAGCCTTACTGAGCGAGGATGCACAACAATAAATTACACTGTCATCCGCATAGAAATGGAAAGCTGCATTTGGGACATTTTGTCCAAGGCTATTAATATACAAAGTAAATAATAGCGGTCCCAGAACTGAACCCTGGGGAACTCCCTTACGCACTGTAAGCATCTCTGAAGTAAATCCATCAAACTGAGTAGCCTGAGTTCTGTCAGTGAGATACTTGACAAACCATCCCACAGTATGATCAGAGAAACCAATCATATGGCGCTTTTCCACCGCATGGTATCAGCTCGACTCGACTCGACTCGACTCGCATTTTTGGCTTTTCCACCGCAATTTCATGGTACCTGGTACCACGTAGCGGCTGCTTTTTTGATATCGCCTCGCTCTAGGTTCCAAGCGAGCTGAGCCGATGCTAAAAGGTGACGTCGGCAGACGGCCGGCCACTGATTGGCCAGAGACTATTGTCTGGCCAATCAGTGGCCAGAGACTACCGGCTTCATTCTGTTGTTTATTCTCCCCAACTCTCCGGGACTTTTGAGTGTATTTACGCAGCGTGCAGCCTTCTCTGGCTCTCTTTCATTTGATTTGCATCACAGATCCGAATTTATTTTCCATATATTCGCTAAGCTCACCCAGTGTTGGTTGTTGGGGAAGTTACTTACATACGAGAGGAGACATGTTGGGCAGCTAGCAGCTAGGCTAAATAGTAGCCAGCTGGGACAGACATGATAGCGAGCGATTACATTACAAGCCTCGGACTGAACTGATTACCTCAATAAAATATTCAGGCTGAGACACGGCTTGCATTTGAAAACACGTATCCTGAAACAAACACTAAACAGTCAACTTTATCATGCCCATGTTTACGTGCATAGGGATGTACGTGACGCATCCCTACAGCTGACTGTGTGGCAGAGTCACACATCGGGACAACAACCCTCCCTTTTAATGGCCCGTAGCAATATTCTTCTACTTATTTTAGCAAACAGATACAAGGGGGGTATTTCTTAAACATTTTTCATCCGTGTTTTTGGTGGTTGCTTCAGTTAATAGTGCAACAACTGCTCGTAATTTCTGCTTCGCTACTTTGCTCCGGAGTAGGCTTTCAGCCCCTTACGACGACCCCGCCCACGTTCAGCAGGTACTATTTGCGGTGGAAAACGACCCGTGCTGCTACCAAACCAAGTTGAGTCGAGTCGAGTTGAGTCGAGTCGAGCTACATGTGCGGTGGAAAAGCGCTTTTAATAAGTTGCTGTATCAGAATGTGATGGTCCACAGTGTCAAACGCTTTAGATAGATCAATAAAGAGAGATACACAATGTTGTTTTTTATTTAGAGCTTCTATGATGTCATTTAAAACTTTCATGGCAGCAGTAGTGGTGCTATGAGTTTTTCGGAACCCTGATTGATGTACAGATAATATTTGATGAGTATGGACATACTCATCAAATAAATGCCTTTTTGGAATAACCAAAAAGGCAGAAAAGAAAAATGTACAAGTTTAAAAAATCTCTCTGTGAAGTCTTCTTTTTTTCCTAATACAGTATAGCTCACTATAGGCCCATGATCTTAGTAGCCACAAACAATGTAATTTAAAAAATAACAAAAATGTACTTGCGCATGATAGGCCACTGATCTCTGTATGTCCTCCCTACAAAGGTTAGGGGCCTATAATGAGCCAGTCAATTGTTTAATTTTTTAAATAATGTTGTTCGGGGCCTTCAAAGATTAGGATCCTATATTGAGCCAATACATTTTATTTATTTATTTTAAGAATACCATGCAATCTACCCAAAATGCCTTCGCGATCGACCGGTAGATCGCGATCGACGTAATGAGCACCCCTGATTTAAACAGATGAAGCAGAAATTCCTCTTCTACTCTAATGCACTCTGTAGTTCAGATGAACCTTTATGCATTTTTGTATATTTGTTTCTCTTTTAAATTAGAATTGATGTGTTGCTTAAAGGTCCCATATTAAGCAAAATGCACTTTTTCAATGTTTTTTAACTTAAATATGGGTCCACGGTGTGTTGATGAGTGGGAAATCAGGGTATAGAGGCTTGCTACAATAAATGATCTGAACAGGTTTTTCAGCAAACATCTAAAAAATAAGTATTAGGGACTACTTAGACATATAAAATTGACAGAAAAGTGCACAATATGGGAGCTTCCTAACCTTACACACAACATCACCACAAAGAAATGTATAATAATTATGATATCGACAGTATCGGTATCGGCTGATATCCAGTACCCAGATATCTGAATGCGATTGTACTGACAAATAGTGGGTCGGTGCATGAGCATTTATTATTGAATATCTAGTAAAGATAAAGGGTGGATGAAATGCAGATATAAATAAATAAGTCAAGGGCATTTCCCACTCCTTGATCCGGGCTAGTCTTTTATTGTCTGATGGAAGTGCATGAGTTGAGAAAAGCTTCTTGGAAGCTGCTCCCGTCTGGGAAACCATTAGGTGTGAGCCAGCGGGCAGAAGCTGAATCAACACCATCGTCGTACATGAAAGTGCAGTGAGTGACGACGGTGCATTATTGATGATGCCATTAGTCCGACTGCACGCTCTCCCTCGGCTCATCCCAATGCAAACCTGTGGAGTGGAGCTCTTAGTGTTGACTCCACCACAGTCACCCGATGGATGAAAGAACAGCAGTTTGGAACACAACTGAATATCAGCATCCAGATATAAAGTTATATATAAAGTTAAAACTGTAGAAAAAGTTAAATAATGAAATGGAGGTAAAAGAGAGGAAGAGAAGCTAAGTGTAAACACATAACATTTCCATTAAACCTGGCAGAGACTAGAAATAAAAACTAAGTGTTACTATCTGACAACAGAAAACTCCTTGTTTTAGAGAACATACCTGGCAATGACTCTGATTCTTATCACTTTGTGACCAAGACAGATGAGCCGGTTGACCAGAATCCACTGCACTGTGTTATCCACATCAGACCTATATACCTATATAACACTGTCTCTTGCCTGCCCTGCCTGCTCTGGCCCTCAGGAGCTGGCTGATCTGAGACACATCCACTCCAAACTGAAGAAGCAGTTCCAGGAGAGGACGGCCGAGTTGGCCCACGCCAACCGCAGGGTGGAGGGCCACGAGGCGGAGGTCAAGAAGCTCCGTATGAGGGTGGAGGAGCTGAAGAAAGAGCTGGGACAGGCTGAGGACGAGGTAGGAACACCTGGCTCTGCATGCAGCGGTGTGTGGCTATGCTTCAACATACAGGGAATAATACCTAGCAATCAGGGCAGGGTATTTGTTTTTGCTTAGCTTAGGTTTAATAGTCAGTGTGATTCTACATCTACAGAGATGACATACAGCTAGAGAGTTGACCGTCCAGCTTGCCCTGGTCTTTTGCTCCTGCTGTATTTGTAGAGATTAGCTCATTGCATTGGATGTAGGATCCAGTGAGCTACTATAGCACATCCATGGGCTGTCTCCTGTGTGTCTTTAGATAGTCAGAGACAGGCATTTGAAACAACATATGCTACACTGTATATTTGACAAGCGCTTCTGAAACTCAGTTGGGGTGAAGAGTTTAAGCATGTTATTCAGATTGGTCATAATTATGTGAATAAAGTAGAAAAATACCATCATTTGCGCATCAACATATATTGGTGGTTGTAAAAAAACGAGCAATGGTGTGTGCGTGTGTGTGTGTGTGTGTGTGTGTGTGTGTGTGTGTCCAGTTGGATGAGTCTCATAATCAGAGCAGGAAGCTGCAGAGGTCTCTGGATGAGCAGGTGGAGCAGACTGAGAACCTGCAGGTGCAATTGGAACACTTACAGTCAAGGTAAGACACACACGCACACACACACACACACACACACACACACACACACACACACACACACACACATACACACACACACAACGAATGTCTCTCGCATGGTCGCTGTAAATGGTGGTATAAACATATACACACATACACTGCATTATTTGAGTGACTTTAGTATGATACTGTTAAAGCAGTGTAAGACTTGGTATCACATCTGATCAGTCTGTATTACACCTGTACTTACATTACCCATTAACATGGTGGACATGATTGTAATCAGGGCCGGCGGTAGCCAGGGGCCAGGGTGGGCCGTGCCCACCCAATCAAAAGAAAAAAGATTTTTTATTTTTTTATTTTTTTTTAAGTTTGTGTGTTTGATATAAACATCATATTATGTAAATGTAAATTATCATACAATAAAAGGAATACAATGTTTTGGTAGATAGTTAATAGCTTAATAATTTAATCAGTTCATCTGGGAGGTAATCCGAGGTTAACTAATCACGTCACGTTCAAGTCCATGGCATGCACAGTGTGTATTGAGTTTATTTAAAAACATTTGAAAATGGGGCTGCCCTCAGTTGCCCATGCACTGTGTATAGTCTATAGCCTATTTCAGCCTCGTCTGTGGTAAAAAAGATAACTGGACAACAGAGTTCTTCTGCTTCGTTCCTCTCACTGCATTTAAATGAATTCATTATATTACAGAAAAATATGTCCGTAAAAGAAAAAGAGCACCAAGCCCAACCCAGAGGACCTTGCATAATATTTTATTTTAAATTTATATTTCTATGGAAAATCCATGTGTCTTTCTTCAATAGCTTCTAATTCGACCCAGTGTCTCCAAATAATTTGTTCACACAAAATTCCTCAGATTTAGCCTCTTAATTTTCCTCTCAAAGTGCACCAGATTCATGCATTTCACTTTAAAAAGGTAAAAAGAAATCTGCCGGGGGGGCATACCCCCGGACCACCCTAGCAGGGTTGTGACCTCGGCTGGCTACTATTTTCACCCAGTTGGACATCGGAGCCAATAGTGGAAAGAATATATATCTATATAGTGTGTGTATAGTATATAGCTCTGGACTACCACCATCCAGGTTGCCCAGTCCCAAAGCTTTCTCTTCAATCAGCTCAGGCTGCCTACAGTTAATACTGCGATGAAAAAAAAAAATATGTTGTTTATAATGTATATTATATGTTATTCATAAACATTTTGGGAAAAAAACATGCAAGAATCAAATCTCCCACACAGCAACACTCAAAGTTTATTTGCATATTGTGTTCTACACAATTCACAGTAAATGTGCCAAAAATCTGCGTGCGCGCTCGCATCTTCGGTCTCTCTGCCCAGTGTGCCCACCTAAAATTTCTACAGGCCCACCCTAATCTAACTGTCTAGAACCGGGCCTGATTGTAATGGAGTCTAAAGTATACTTGCTGCAGTGCATCAGTAGAAACATATGCAGGGTCAGCTGCTACATTCAGCAGACATCACTCTCACTTCAAATGGACATTATATTGCTCCTGCTGAGTGCACTGATGGCTTCTCTCTGAGTCCAGGCATTCTACGTCAAAATGTGGGTCAACCTCACACTAATTGCTACAAAAGCAAACTCAATCTATTTTGTATCCTCAGCATGTCCTGAATGAGGGAAAAAAAATTGTTAAAGACCTACTTCACCGATGAAAATATGAAGGTGAATTGAACTCTAAGTTCCTATTAGTCTAGGTCCTGGGTAAGATTTGTATGCGCTTCATTTAGCAGAGAATATCTCAACTGTTATAGACTAATATGACCCCAGTGAACAACGTGGGATGTGTGATGTCTCTATCCAGGGCGAAAGTCCTGAAAATGACCACAACATGTTACACTAGTATCACACTACGTGGTGAATGGGACTTTTTTTTCCTTTATAGATATCCTCATACTTTTTTACCAGATTAATCTTCATATTAAGATAAATACTTTTTGTATAACACTTTGTCTAAAAATAAATAAAATATGCAAATGAGGCAATAGCTCATTCAATATGCGTACATATAAACCCTTGAAGTTACATATTTTCTGAGTGGATCACAATGTTCACAATGACAATGATTATAAGGTCATAGAAGAGTGTAAACATTCTGATTTGATATATAATGAAAATGTCTAAAAAACCGTCAACCTATTACGTACTGTATGTACGCAAATTGAATGAGATATTGCCTAATATGCATATTTTATCAAATGTTTTAGACTAAGGGTGTATTCACACAGGGAAAGTCCGCTAGTTCACTTGCTGTGGTCCAGACCAAATAGAGTTTAGATTTTTTTTGTTTGGTGTGGTCCACTTTCATATTGCTCCTTTTGCAAGTGAACCAGCATTACGAAGCAAAACCACACGTAATCTGAGGTCATTCATTCATTGGACAGACATTCTGGGGTGGAGAGAAGCAGGAAGACGAAGTAAAAACTGCGAAATATATCATTGATATAATATGGGGTAAAAATAATAAAAATGTCTACATCTAGCCTATAAATAAAGAAGAAGAATATAAAATTATTGTTGTTTCATATGGTTATACTATGAAGCCCTATGACAATGCCACATTATGTGGCTTGTTGTCTACGATATTATGTATGTATATGTATTTTTGCTGCTGGACGTGCGGCTCGCGAGAAGAATAGGCTCATGCCGACACTCAGCTGATTAAGCTGCGTATCAGCTGGCTGCCAGTTCGGCGCAATTCAGCTCCAAACTGACACGGGGATAGTATTTGACGGTCCCGTACATGGGAAGCAAAATAAAAACACACACTTCTTGCGCATCGTGAACCTGTTGGCACTGTGCGGGACGCTCCCATCTCCTTCATCTGATCGCTGAACACATTCAGCATTTTTACGCGTCCTCTCGATCAAATGTAGCCTAATATATTGTTCTGGGCTCCCGGTCAAACCACAACTTATCGTCCTAACAATGGCGACAACAACACTTTCTCAAAATGTGAAGCTGACGGCTATTTATTAAAAAAGAAAAGAAAGAAAAGGCACAGTGCCTCCTGCATTTGGGTCGGATCGAGTCCGGACAAATTCACACCACAAACAAACTGTAGCAGAGTGCGTTTGGAAATGCACCGAGACTACCTCTTCAGCTGGGTCTCGGAGCGCTTGTTTGGTCCGCCCCCGATAGTGATTGCTGTATTCACACATGTCTGAAAGATGCGCACCGAAGGCGGAAGTGCACCTGAGTTTGTGTTATAGTGTTATACAAAAAGTATTTCTCATAATATAAAGATTAATCTGGTAAAAAAGTATGAGGATATCTATCAAGGAAAAAAAAGTCCCATTCACCATGTAGTGTGATACTAGTGTAACCTGTTGTGGTCATTTTCAGGACTTTCGTCCCGGGTAGAGATTTTGGCACACATCCCATGTTGTTCAATGGGGTCATATTATTCTATAACAGTTGAGATATTCTTCGCTAAATGAAGTGCATACAAATCGTATCCAGGAATTCTACTAAAGGGTTTATATGTAGGCTATGCATATTTAATTAGATATTGCCTAATTTGCATCTATTATAAATTTGTTTAGACTAAGTGTAATACAAAAAGTATTTCTCTTAATATGAAGATTAATCTGGTAAAACAAGTATGAGGATATCTATAAAGGAAAAAAAAAGTCCCATTCACCACATAGTGTGATACTATATGGCGCTTTTCCACCGCATGGTATCAGCTCGACTCGACTCGACTCGACTCGCATTTTTGGCTTTTCCACCGCAATTTCATGGTACCTGGTACCACGTAGCGGCTGCTTTTTTGGTATCGCCTCGCTCTAGGGTCCAAGCGAGCTGAGCCGATGCTAAAAGGTGACGTCGGCAGACGGCCGGCCACTGATTGGCCAGAGACTATTGTCTGGCCAATCAGTGGCCAGAGACTACCGGCTTCATTCTGTTGTTTATTCTCCCCAACTCTCCGGGACTTTTGAGTGTATTTCCGCCGCGTGCAGCCTTCTCTAGCTCTCTTTCATTTGATTTGCATCACAGATCCAAATTTATTTTCCATATATTCGCTAAGCTCACCCAGTGTTGGTTGTTGGGGAAGTTACTTACATACGAGAGGAGACATGTAGGACAGCTAGCAGCTAGGCTAAATAGTAGCCAGCTGGGACAGACATGATAGCGAGCGATTACATTACAAGCCTCGGACTGAACTGATTACCTCAATAAAATATTCAGGCTGAGACACGGCTTGCATTTGAAAACACGTATCCTGAAACAAGCACTAAACAGTCAACTTTATCATGCCGTGTTTACGTGCATAGGGATGTACGTGACGCATCCCTACAGCTGACTGTGTGGCAGAGTCACACATCGGGACAACAACCATCCCTCTTAATGGCCCGTAGCAATATTCTTCTACTTCTTTTAGCAAACAGATACAAGGGGGTATTTCTTAAAAAAAATTCATCCGTGTTTTTGGCGGTTGGTTCAGTTAATAGTGCAACAACTGCTTGTAATTTCCCTTACGACGACCCCGCCCACGTTCAGCAGGTACTATTTGCGGTGGAAAACGACCCGTGCTGCTACCAAACCAAGTTGAGTCGAGTCGAGTTGAGTCGAGTCGAGCTACATGTGCGGTGGAAAAGCGCCAATAGTAACCTGTTGTGGTCATTTTCAGGGTTTTCGCCCCGGATAGAGATTTTGTCACACATCCCACGTTGTTCACTGGGGTCATATTAGTCTATAACAGTTGAGATATTGTCCGCTAAATGAAGTGCATACAAACATTTCCCAGGACCTCCACTATATGTAGTTTAAATGTGCAAACATTTTAGAAATCGGTTCATCCTAGCCTGAGAAAAGGCAGAAAGAGTGTTTTATGGTCTCACTGTCTAACCCTACATTTTACTAATGTGACATCACTTCAGTAAAAATGTAGGGTTAGGATTAACAGAACAGCTGGGCCAAGGGAAGATTTAGGGAAGACTGAGGGAAGAAAAACCTCATTCATTATATTATAATAGCGATTTTTTAATGATAGAACGCCTAAATATGATCGTACCAAAAACTCCCTTTCTGCCAAATAAACAATACAATACAGATTAAATTCATGAATGAACTGAAGCCAGGTTTACTGATAAAGCTCAAGATCACTGTACGGTGTAGGACCGTCCATTATGAAACATTGCTTTAACATACAGTATATTCTAGATGTGAAATGGTGTACATGATACTGATCGGTGCTAATCGATTGATTAGCGGACAAAGCTAACATCATTGCTAGATCCAGGGGATTGCCTATTTAAGTTCACTTCATTTATTCAGACTTTCATGTTCCTGGGAGTTCATTTGAGTTTGGAATGGTGATTTATTTAGCCTTAACCAGTAGTGCCTTAATCAGTAGTGAGGATTGATTGAGGCTTGTTTCTGTTTGTGTATTATGTTGCCTTGGTGTACCTTGGAGCAGACCTGTAAATGTAAATAGATTTTTGAGGTTTTCAGGGCTTTACAACAGCTGGGAACACATACGTTCACTGTTTTATGACAACAGCAGAAATAAGTAATGAATTGTAGGTGTTGAATAGGAGTGTGTAGTAAGTAGGTAGGAATGGATCCTCAACTTTCGCATCGTCTATAATAGACAGCTGATTGTGTACATTTGACATAGTTCAATCTGAAACTAACTGCAAAGAACTTTCAGACATTCCCTTCAGTCTACAGAGAACAGGACACACTGATTGTCTGGGAGACCTGGAGAGAGTTGTCCTTAAAGGTGCTACGAGGAACTTTGTAAAGTAGCGGCCCCTTTGGACAAAAGCGGTAGTATTTTTAGACGCCAGCTGTCGTTAAGCTCTTTTCAAGTGCGTGACGGCCGGTGCCAGGGTCTGGCGATCAGCCGATGTCCATGTTGAATGCGAGTGAACGCATGAGAGGATGGATCATGACGATTAATGCATTTGTCTGGGTTGGATTGGGTGTCCGACCCGGCCAAATTTATTAATAAAAACTATATAAAAATAGCATTATTTGCACTGATGGTCTTGTTCGCTGTTACAGGTCATTTATGATTGTCAAAGGAAAAATTAGACTGTTTTTAAAAATAGTTAAAAAGAGTTCCTCATTGGGAGAAAATATACTATTGTCTGTTACAGTTTCAAATATGAATACAATAGCTCAAACGTCCTAGCCTGGCACCGCCCACCTACCTACTTCCGCTCAATTTTCCTTTCACTTCAGTAGTCAGTCTGGGGCTGAAGTGTATTCATGGGTTCCTTTTCAGCCAGACTTTTGGCAGTCCAATCAGTGAACAGAGCGAGTGGCTGAGAACGATGACGTCGAGGTCCCGCTGAACTGAACGCGTGTGACAGTTTCAGTTGTAGTCGGAGGAAGACCAGGAAGACAATGGATAAGGATACAAGAGAAGATATTCAGTCTGTTGTGGCAAAGCTGCCGAATATCAAAACATTTAAGTCGGAGCAAGAACAAGCTTTGCTGAGTTTTGTTGGTTACCGACCGGTCCCGGCGCATGACATACGTCAGGAACAAACGCTATGCAATTGGTTGGCAGATCCAGAGTGGCACTGGGCAGATCCAATCATTTTAAACTTCAACAGACACCCGCCTTCAAGTCAGCAGCGAGCAGTGAGCAGTTCCAGACCTTCTGTACAAATGAAATGAAGTAAGATGGTCTGGTGGGACCAGGCTACAAACGTCCTGCCAAGAGCGGAGGTTTTTTTGACATGTCCATGTACAGTACATTCAGCATAAACAGGGCTGAAGATGGACCATATTTTCCCATAGGAACAATTTTTTATTTGGTTTTTGGAATGTTTCTGAGCGTAGAGTTGTATCTAGTTTATGTTGTGTGGAGTCCAGGATCCTAGTACAGTACAGTACAAGTTTCACTTCATCACCACCTGCACTGCTTAAAGGTGCAGTGTGTAATATGAAATCATCACAACAGTTGGTCTCTATGGCTCCCGTTCAGAGAAGCAACAGAAATTCTTCAAGAACATTCCAACTGGTAGTTCTGATGGACACAGTGTGGCCAACTGTTCCATTCTGTGCTTCTGTAGAGCTGAAGACATTCCAACTATGACGCTTCCAAAATGGCGACGCCCATGCCTTCGTCCATGATATGGAGAAATACAGAGATATAAGAGACCTTTCAAGAGAATTTCAGAAATGCCTTTAAGCCCAGAGCTCTGTCTTCTAGGGGACAAATCTCAAATACCTAACATATCGAAGTGTGAGTTTTCTGTAATTATTGTAGGTATAGTAACGGCTTGCCGTGTTATTTTAAGACTGAATGCATCTTGAATCGATTAAGTGACAATTGGGGGGAGGGGGCGTCCTCTTGGTAAGGGTTTTGGGACCACATAAAGGTGGACAGTGACCCAAATTAATACAGTTATAACTGCAAAGGCAGCTAACTTCACCGGTTCCAAGGTAACAAATGTATTTAGTTTTTGTCATTGGCCTGTTTTTGCTTGTGGGGTCTGACCATGGCATACGGAGGGGAGGAGAAAGGAAAATAAATATTGGCTCTTATCTCCACATGGTTGTCTTATCTCCACATGGTTGAAGTACTTCTCATATATATATTTTTTTGTATATGTCACCATGAAAGCAATTATATGGAAGCCATGAAATATGATTTTGTATTATGAATTTTTATCATGTGTCCCTGTATCCTGTGACCAAATACCACCTGTGAACATTTAATAGATATGTGAATTACAAAAAAAGAGATATAAGAGACCTTTTCTAAGTGAAAAAATAATAATTCTAAAAAGAAAACGGCTATTATGCACTAAATTAAACGTACTTATGGGTATTATAATTATTTTCTACCAAGTCTGCTATGAAAAAAATCCCAAAATTCTACACACTGCAGGTTTAATAAAGCTAAACTTTGATACAAGTTGTTCAAATTTGTAACACTGTTAAAGACAGTTTGGTCTTTTGATGTGGTATTTGTAGTATATAAATAAATGGGAAAAGGTCACAGCTGTCAGTGACTCAGAATTTGAAGCTGTGGCTATTTTCTGGAACAGTACCAGTGCATGCACGGTGCATACCAAACACAAAAACTATCATTGTTTTTCATTTGCTGTCAGTCTATGTCACACCAAAAACCAATAGCCATGTCACTATATCGCTGCTCTCTGACATTACTGGTCCCTACAAAATATACTGTTGATTTATTTTGCTTGCTCTACCAACTCTGCCCAAGAGATTGTTTTGTATTTTTCCTTTTTTCCTTGCTGTGAAAGTCTAGGATTGTATAGCAGGCAAAAACACACATTCAAATAGTGTGCCCTAGTATTGTGTCATCAGAATCTACAAAGAATATGGAATGTGGAATATCTTCCAAGCAGCTTATGCCAAACGTCTTTACACCAAAAAAGTGGTGTCAAGCAAAGTGTAGTAATTTCTCACATGGGGGCAACATTTATTTATGGTTACAAGCCATTCAGATTAATTTTGCTATTAGAAATTATCTGACAATTAACAATACTTTAATAATTTATTAAAGTTCAAATTCGGGGCACCAGCTCTCCACTTTCGAGTGCAAAATAGCAAAAATGTCTCATTGTATCAATGGTTTGAAACTAATGTTGATTAAGTCTAATGATCAGTTAAAATAAATCAATATTAATAAAACCTAGTTTAATTATGACTCTATAAATCTAATAATAAATCAATTATTATTGAGTTTACAAATCTGATAATATATCCACATTACTGAAGGTTAATGAATCCTTGACGTATCAGAGGTTGACAACACAAAATATTCACACAAATGACTGACAGACACTTCTAGTTACAATACAAGGGCAAGTTTATTTTAACAACAATGAACTTAAGTTAACATCATCCAAAATATACAAGCAGAGAAACGATCACAAGTAATAAAAAGAAGAAAACGTCTAGAAAAATGTGCCTCTGTATTGGTGTATTTACAATTGTCTGTAGGGGTCAGTGTGTGTGTGTGTATGTGTGGGTGTGTGTCTGCGTGCGTGCGTGTAACAAAGGGAACCAAATGGTGGACTACAAGGCGGGAGTTTTAGAGAACTACCGGAATGGCGGACAATCTCGTAAAACAATAAATCATAAAACCAAAATGCGGGAAGCTTGAATTCCACGCGATCTTTAACTTTACAATCAAATCAACACTCGTGTATACGTTAACACTACGGGAGTGGAATCAAACGTAACGTGAGTGTGTGAGAAAAAGAGAAAGAGATAGTGAGCGCATCAGTTTTAATTTCGTAGACTAAGACTATGACGAAAGATATTCGTCAACAAACCTTTTTCACGCACAAAAACTAAATAAAAACTAAATAAAAAGGCATATATGATGACGAAGACTGAGACGAATATAACTGACACTATAGTCTACGAATAGGAACGAGACGAAACTGTTAGGGCGGGACGAATGGAGAAGCGATCCAATCAGAACTGTGGGACAAGTTTGGAAGAAATCCAATCAGTGCAAAGCAGCGAATGCAACCCTGTGTCGGTGAAAATCGACGGGAGAACTCGCCAGTGTGAGCGGGTGGAGAGAGCCGACGTGCAGAAAACTGTGTGGTTTGATGGGCAAAATGATAGCCAGGGATATCCTGCCCGTTAACGTTGTCTAGGGGAACGGCTAAGTTCCGCGATCTGTTTGTAGTAGGCTGTGTATCGAGCTTGAATACACAGAGCCATGTCCCCAAACTGACCGCACAACTATATAGGAAATGAAATGTGAAACTGCCGCCTCCCTCCGTTAGTTTCTGTTTTCACCTGAGTAAGTTACAATCAACTCCGACGCATGGACAGTGTTCAATTAAAACCTCTCATTTTATTATCAAAAAGGCTTTGATGCAAAAGAAGTCCGAACACACACAGCAGTGTTGCTTAAAGGAAAGCGCAGTTGCTCAATTTTATCAGCACGTAACTGCATGCTGCTGCTGCTCAGGGGCGGCCTTAAAGATCTCGGGGCCCGTTTCAAGACCTAATGTGGGGCCCCCCACTTATTTTTTTTATTTTCTTTATTTTCTATTTTTTATAAATGATGCTTGTGCATGCTCCCCGCAAAAAGAAAAAAAGATTGTGTAATCCAGTTGGTTCATAGACGGATCATGAGATAATGGGCCCCGGGCACAGGCTCTTAAAGCCCCCCCTGCCCCTTATCCAGTCAGGTACACTGATTTTATGTGAGATTATTACGAATGAAATAGAATACATGTTTTGTATTACAACCATTAAATCTGTGTTTGTATTGCACATTCAAACCTTAATACCATTCAATGAAGAAAAACACTTAGTCGAAGTCCGCTGTAGATTTAGTCAACTAAAATATGCTTATGTTTAGTAGACTAAGAGTAGACTAAGACTAAAATATTTTAGATGACTTAAATAGGACTAAGACTAAATGGTGTGATATTCAAAAGACTAAGACTAAATCAGAATTTGCTGCCAAAATTAACACTGGAGCGCATTAGCACACAGAGAGGGGGAGAAGAGCGGATGAGTGTTAACAAAGGCACCAACAGTAGCCTATTCCCCAGCAAGGGGAACGTGAACCCAAAAAATCAAACAGTATAGTGATCACTTTACAAGTAAATCTATCTAAACCTATATCTGCCCAGATAATTTAAGCCATTCTCTTACTCGGAGCCGCTCCGGCGACCTAAATCTCGTTCTTTTATGATTCCCGGTGGGCGATTCCGCGATCAGGAACAAAGAAAAAGATGAATTAAAGTCCAGTTGGTCTCAGTGCTTGCCAGCTAAAGAGACAATGCTGAATCCGCGATCTTGGTGGGATCAGGGTGAATCAGAATAGTAGTCGACGTTGAGGAAAAGAAAGCGTGGGTCGCCTGCTCTCCTTGTGATCACAGTTTAAAAGAAAAAAGTGCCGGTGTTTCTCGCTTTGCTTCACTGAAGCCTTTTAACAAAGTCAGTCAATCAGATTTTTACCGCGGCCAGCTGATAAATAAGAAAAACATCCTTTTGTTAACAATGTAGGGATAGTCCTTTGTTGCTCAAAAAACAGAGCATCCTCGATGTGTTGCAAACAAATTCGCGATCAAAGAGACAGAATAATGCTGTAAATGACTAATTTATACGTCTCAGAAAAGGTTAAGCCTCCTGTGGGCAGGTGACCAACCACAGGGTAGGAGGAGGGGTCCAGCGACCTCTCCAGCCATTCAGGTGACACCTGGGGTTTTTGTCTCCAGATTGAAAACTGCAAGGGGAGGGGTGACTTACATCCAGTTTGGGCCTGAGCTGGGCCCCCCTGCTGTTCACCATGCAGTCAAGCATGTTGAGCTAATGTGTAGCCCTTTTAGCTAAAAGCTACTTGGCTCCTGCTACAAAAGGCACTCTCACTCCCAAACACACCTAGAAAACCATGAAGGCATTGACACACCATGCGCAGGTGTGTGTGTGTGTATGTGTGTGTCATGTCTTTCACTTTAGTTCTCACACTCTATCAGCTTTGCACACAGCTCCTTGCTCTCTCCCTCTCCATTCTCTCCATGTGCTTTGCTTTGCCCCAGACAACCAATGGCAGAGCTCCCAGTGGCAGGTTACCGTAGTAACAGAGAGCTCTCTTGTTGCTGTGCTCTGTGGAGGAGTGACAGGCGTGTCGGCATGGTAACAGCTGACTCAAATGTGTGTGTGTTCTTGTAGAGGGGTTAGATTAGTGTGTGTGTGTGTGTTCTTGTAGAGGGGTTAGCTAAGTGTGTGTGTGTGTGTGTGTGTGTGTGTGTGTGTGTGTGTGTGTGTGTGTGTGTGTGTGTGTGTGTGTGTGTGTGTGTGTGTGTGTGTGTGTGTGTTCTTGGAAAGGGGTTAGCTTAGCTTAGTGTTTGTTCTTGTAGGGTTGAGTAAGGGGTAATTTTTTCTTGATTACATTTATTGTCCAATTTCTCAGGGAGCACTTGAGCAGTATGGGTCTAGTGTCTGAACATTATTACCTTTTTCCTCTAAGCCAAAGTTATTCACCTTCTTAAGGACAGACACTGAAGTGGAATACGGTAAACCTTTTCAGAAATTTTTAAATAAATACCTAACTATTATATTTTGTTAATTTCCAAATGATAGACCATACACTTTTTCAAGACTTAAGAATCAATGAACTTAAAATGAATGCTTCTTGCATAAAAAAAGAAAAAACAAGAAAAAAAAATACAACCAACCATTAATCGATTTGCATCTCTTAAAAAAACTAAAAATCTAGATGTTGGATTTAGGATATACTGTAGTTAAAATCTTGAAAAATACTATGTTCAGGGTTGAAATGCATTTTTGGCATGTTTTTAATAAGAAATTCTATCATAAAACAGAAAATGAACAACATATGAACAAATACTTCTATAATAACTTTATTTTTTCATTGTTAAATATAATTCAATTTTTTTTTATAGTTCGCATTTCTATAATAACTTTCAAAATATTGCTAAGAATGATCATGGAAGGTTGAGTTTATGCGAGTGCTTTAGAAGATGAGAGTATGGCCGTTACGTACGTTGAGATAATGTCCGTTAAAGACAGATATGGGAGAAATATACAGACGCAAACAGAAAATGTTTAGTCAAATAAACAGCCATGTTATGGAATCTGAAAATTGACCTGTGAATTAAGGATATCTGCCTACATTGTCTCGCCTTTAAGTGATGCTATTCTGATGTCTGCTTAATAGTAATATCACTACACGGCGCGTGTGTGTGTGTGTGTGTGTGTGTGTGTGTGTGTGTGTGTGTGTGTGTGTGTGTGTGTGTGTGTGTGTGTGTGTGTGCAAATGGGCATGGACAGATGAATCAACCTAATTAGCTGTGTGAAGTGTGAAGCCAGTGAGGGATGACATCAGCGATTAATGCCAGTTCACTGGATAATATGAGATAAATATGAAAAAGACTGAACTTTTTTTATGTCATTTTCAGCCTTTTTTTTACAATAAAACAAAGACACACACAATACACTAACAACAAACACGGAAGACAAAAAAACAGACAAAAAGAAAAAGAAAAAAAAATAATTACATTCATCCCGAGGCAAATGAAATAATTGGATGGCAATCAAAAATACACACAGTGCCGTTTATATATATATTTATATATATATATATATATATATATATATATATATATATATATATATATATATATATATATATATATATATATATATATATATATATATATATATATTAGGGCTGTCAAAATTATCGCGTTAACGCAGAGTGATTAATTTCTGGAATTAACGCGTTAATTTTTTTTATCGAAATTAACGCATGTGCAGAATGAATCCGCCCCGTGCATCCCACCGGCTCTGTACTACAGTCACTCTAAGTTGTGGCTGACCCAGGATCAGTAGCTGCGCGCAGCCAAACATAACAGCACGCTAGCCCATGCCTTGTTTTAAATTGCTAACGGTCACGTCTGTGTCGGGGGCATAGATAGTTTATAAAATCAACTGCCGCGGGTGACAGTTGATGTCGGGAGCAACAGGAGGAGAAACATTGTCCGCTCTATTCAGATGGGGTCGGTTGTCACAATGTGTAAGGGTGTCTTTGACGATTAATTTCTTCTTTATTACAATAAGATAGAACAAGTGAGGGGTACACATTTCAAGCCAACACCTTAAGCTTCAATTTAATGTAGGAATGACTATTGAAAGATGTTTAGGTGATGAGCAATTCTCACTAGAGTAAAAAGTGTGCCTACTTACCCCGTTCTCCCCTATGCTACACTTTGTGTCTATATAGTTAGCACGATGTCAGCCCTAAACTGCTGCATCATGCTTATTATCCAAAATTCTGGGGATGGGGTGATTTGTGCCAGAGGGCCTAGGTGAGTTATAAGTAAGTGAGTAAGTAAAATGTATTTATAAAAGCACATTTATAACAGTTTGCACTGTCCAAAGTGCTGTACATAGTGCATTCAGTAGGTAAAAAATTAAGGTAAAATAACAATAACCAAAATAAAAGACATAAAGCCCAGACATCCACATATGAACAAAGGTAGTACTGCAGAGGTAAGATAGTTAATGGGGAGGAAAAACCAGGGTGTACAGATGGGTTTTGAGCCATGATTTAAATGCAGAAATGGAGAGGGAATCGCATATGCCAGGTGGCAGTTGGTTCTACAAGAGCAGAGCAGCTAGTGCAAAGTACATTTCTGAGAGTTGTGCCATTGGCATGGCTGTATACGCTGGTCACCAAAAGAAAGTGATTGTCTACAGTAGCTCAGAAGAGACTGACATCTCAATTCCACTTAACGACACCACTGATGAGACTTCAGATGGCCAGAAAGATGATGATGGTGACTTTGTCATTGTGAGCTTTGCAGGCAAAACCACTTAGATCTGCTAGGCCTTGTTTAAGAAAATTGACCTTCAATCTTTGTAAAATATTTACTTTATTTACTTTAAATAAACCTTAAATAAGTGATTGTCTAATGCAGTGCTTCGCAAATGGTGGGGCGCGCCCCCCTGGGGGGGCGCCGTGAGTTGTCAGGGGGGGGGGGGGGCGGGCTGCCTTGATTACAAAAATATCCGTCTGTAGATGGGCAAAGCTGGTGGAGACATACCCAAATAGATTTTCAGCTGTAATTGCAGCCATAGGTGGTTCTACAACGTATTGACTCAGGGGGCTAAATACTTTTGCACGCTACACTTTTCAGTTTTTTATTTCTAAAAAAAATGTAAAACCATGTTTCATTTTCATTCCACTTCACAATTATGCGCCACTTTGTGTTGGTCTATCACATAAAATCCCAATAAATGAATGAATGAATGTACGTGTGTGGTTATAACGTGACTAAATGTCGAAAATTTCAAGGGGTATGAATACTTTTGCAAGGCACTGTATATACACACACACACACACTCATTGGCCACTTTATTAGGTACACCTGTTCAATTGCTTGTAACAACAAATAGCTAATCAGCCAATCACATGGCAGCAACTCAATGCATTTAGGCATGTAGACGTGGTCAAGAAAATGTGCTGAAGTTCAAACCGAGCATCAGAATGGGAATGAAAGGGGGTTTAAATGAACATAGCATTTGTTTATGGTGCACGGCAGGATGGATCCATACTTTCATGTTGTTTATGCAAAATTCTGACCATACCATCTGAACTTTGCAACTGAAATCGAGACTCATCAGATCAGGCAAGATTTTTCCAATCTTCTATTGTCCAATATTGGTGACCCTGTGTGAATTGTAGACTCAAGTTTCCTGTTCTTAGCTGACAGGAGTGGCACCAGGTGGGGTCTTCTGCTGCTGTAGCCCATCTGCTTCAAAGTTGGTCGTATTGTGCGTTCAGTGATGGTATTCTACATACCATCACATATACCTGGTTTGGGGCGGCAATGGCGAAGTGGGTAGGGTGTTCGCCTCTGGTGTGCAGGGTCGGAGGTTCGATCCCCGTCTCCCCGCCACATGTCGAAGTGTCCCTGGGCAAGACACTGAACCCCGAATTGCTCCCGATAGTTAGCTTAGTTAGCTTAGCACCCTAGTGCTAAGCCTACCCTGCGTGGTAGCTGCTGCTATCGGTGTATGAATGTGTGTGTGACTGGGTGAATGTGTACAAAAAACAATGTAAAGCGCTTTGGGTCTGTGATAAACGGAGATATAGCGCTATACAAGTCCATTTACCATTAATTGATTCCACCATTCAAAATGTATTTCTGGATTTGGCTCAAAGCAGGATTTCAGGATCTACTCCAGTCCACTGTGTGCCTTGCATACCTGATGGCATGAAATATTCATGTTCACCCTGGTCCTGTAGTTACTATTAATCCTATGTCTGTCACTGATCCATGCTTTGATGTAAACTCCTGTTTGAAAGACCTGAGTTTCACTGACTTCTGTTCACGTAAAGCTCTGGGGCTTCTTCATATAAATTCCAGAAGCTTACTACCCAAGATTGACCAGTTAAAAGTTTGGACACACAGCTCAAATCCGGATATATTTGTTGTCACCGAATCTTGGCTAAAAAACTCTGTCCCTGACTCTGCTATTGATATCACTGGCTATAATGTATTTAGACAAGACAGGTCCTCTAAAGGTGGTGGTGTTGCTATTTTTGTTAAAGATCATCTTCAATCCTCCATTGTCATCGGGAAGTCTGTCCCTAAACAGTTTGACCTACTTATTCTCAACGTTAAGCTGACCATGAACTCCACAATAACGGTTGCTGGTTGCTATCGTCCCCCCTCGGCCCCTTCCTGTACTTTGTCCACTCTCAGCTACCTCCTGGCCCCTTACACCAAAGCTGAATTTGTCCTGATGGGGGATCTTAATTGCGACATGCTCTAACCCCCCGCTCAAGTCCTTAGTCAATGGGACTCTCTAAACCTCTGTCAGATCATTACCACCCCCACCCGATATGACCCCAAAAACCCAGATAGAGCAACACTTATTGATGTCATTCTCACCAACAACCCGGACAGATACCGCACTGGTGTCTTTTGCAATGATCTCAGTGATCACTGCCTCACTGCATGTCTCCGCAACGGAAGAATAATGAAACAGCCTACCATTATCACCCAAAGACGATTGTTCAAAAAATTCAATGAACAATCCTTTCTCCGTGATCTAGCTGAGATTAGTTGGGACAGACTCAGCCTGATCCCCGATATAAACAGTGCATGGTCCTTCTTTTACAACTCTTTTAATGAGATAATTAACAGACACGCTCCCATTAAAAAGATGAGGCTAAAGAACAGATGCAGTCCATGGTTTATCATGATCTAGTCGAGAAGCTGCGTCTAAAAAACTCCACCTGGCGCAAGGCTCGCAAATCAAAATCCTCTGACGACTGGTTATCTTTTAGAAGAATCAGAAACAAATGCACTTAAGCCATCCGTAAAGCCAAGTCTGAATACTTTCATGATCAGTTTAAACTCTGTGGCACTAATCCAAGCTACACCAAAGCTACACCATCTCAATTACCATCCTCCCTCCTCTGGGATGGAAACTTTGTCTCGGATAATAAGCGTATGGTTGAGCTCTTTAACCAGCATTTTGCTCTAATTGCCAATCCACCGGCCTCCCTATCACCTCATGACCCCCCCCCCCCCCAACCTCCTACCCCTAAGTACTCCTGACCGAGTCCCCGCCCACAGCTTCTCCCTGCAGGACGTCACTGTGAGTGAGGTACAAGCTTGACCCCAAAAAAAACCCTGGGCCTGACGGGTTAGACCCCTTTCTCCTTAAAGCTGCAGCCCCTATTATTGCAGAACCCATCACCCTCCTTTGCAACTTGTCCATACACTCCATCTGCCTGGAAGACGGCCCCAGTACACCCCTTATTTAAAGGGGGAAATCAAGCTGACCCTAACTGCTATCGCCCTATTTCCATCTTACCTTGCATAGCGAAAGACCTGGAGAGGCTGATCTGCAAACAGCTGGTATGCTTCCTTAACACCAACAACATACTGTCTGACTTTCAATCTGGGTTCCACACAGGTCATAGCTGCGACTCTCAAAGTAATTAATGACATTGTCAGTGCTCTGGACTCCAAGCAATTCTGTGTGGCCGTCTTCATTGACCTGGCCAAGGCCTTTGACACTGTAGTTCATGAACAGCTTTTGAAACGCTTAAACTCCATCGGTGTTTCCACTACCTCACTAGCCTGGTTTAACAGCTACCTCTCTGGACGCTCCCAATATGTGAAATCTGACTGCATCTTGTCGCAACCCCTGTCTATTCTAAACGGCGTCCCACAGGGCTCCATATTAGCCCCAGTTTTTTTCTCAATTTACATAAATGACATCATCAAATCAGCTTGCAATTCATCTATCCATCTTTATGCCGACGACACAGTTCTCTATGCCACTGGCCCCTTACCTGACATTGCACTGGGAACACTTCAGCAGAGCTTCCACTCCATACAGGCTGGCTTTTCTGCCCTGGGACTGGGCATAAACCCCATTAAAACCAAGGTCATGTGGTTTGGTCATAAGCCCCCCCTCCAAGATGGTACCATTCTGACTGCTACAGGCCAAAAACTTGAACTAGTGTCCTCCTACAAATACCTGGGAGTCTGGATTGAATGCATCCTCTCCTTCACTGAACATGTCCTTTCTGCAGTCGAAAGTAAAAGCCAGACTCAGCTTCCTCTATCGCAACCCCTCCTCATTCACTGCCTCTGTCAAACGCTCCCTGGTTCAGCTTACTGTCCTTCCACTATTCGATTACAGCGATGTCATCTACATGTCCGCCCGTAAAGGAGCACTTGAGCGGCTTAACGTCCTCTATCACGCAACTAACGCCCCGTACAGGACCCATCACTGTGACCTCTACACCTTGGTACACTGGCCACCCCTGGACATCAGGCGCAACATCCACTGGCTGATGCTGGTTTTTAAAACTCTTCTAGGTCTCACTCCTCCCTATCTAACTCAGCTTTTTCACCTGCGCCCCCATCCTACACACAACACCGTTCTGCCCCCCTCATTCTGTTAAATGCTCCTAGGGCATACTCCTCCCTGGGCCATTCCTCCTTCCAGTTTGTGGCCGCTGACAGCTGGAACCAACTTCAAAAATCCCTCCAGTTACAATCATTTACGTCTCTTCAAACAGGCCCTATAAAGCACACCTGTCGCTGCTTCAGTCTAAGCTCACCGTGATCTAGTACATTTATCTACTGCTATGCTGTATGTTACTGCGGTTTGTCTAACTTCTGTTGCTATGTTGAATATGTTATTGTTGTCTATGTGTGATTTTACTGGCTATATTTCAGTGTTGTCTTGTTCTCTCCCTCTACCCTTTCCCCCCAGGAGGTCATTCACCTCCTACCAGGCCATTGCTTAAATAAGACATTGTTTCTTAGCAATTTTTGCCTGTTTAAATAAAGGTTGATGATGATGATGATGATGAAAGCAAATTAAAGTCCATGTCTTATCTATCTTCTTTTAAGTCTATATTATTGTGAAGCTTGTACAGCAAGTGATTTGAAGGCAAGTCAAATTGTGGCAGTAAAATATATAGAACAACAATCAATAATAACAAAATAAATCTTATCTAATCTTTGCAAATTATGAATCGATTTAAAATGGCAAAAGATAGTAAGTGCGATTTGTACGTGAATTACATGTACATGTAAAAAGAAATCACCACACCCTAAGAGAAAGCATATCTGCCTCCTGCCTGTTACTGTGAAATGATTGTCATCCATGTCTGTGTAGGCTCAATAGAACAGCTTTTGGTGGCTGAGCTAGTGTTGTATCTCTGGGCCTGACTTGACCTGCTCACTGACAATTGTCTGACAAATGACTGACACATGTAGGCATAGGAGGGAGATTGGGAAGACAGCGGTAGAGGTCTTACAGTGTTTTATAAGGCAAGTGGGTAACACTTTACAATAAGGGTACATTAATTAATGGTTAGTTAATGCTTAATAAGGGTTAAAGCTGCAGTTGAGAGTTTCAGCCGTTGGGATCCCAACGGCTGTTTTCCCAACGCTCTACCTGCTGTAGCTCCTCCCTCTGAAGGACAGCTATGCGCGTTCATGTGAATTCAGTTACATTGACAGGAGACAAACACCATGTCCGATTCCGAGGTGATTAAACATTAGTAATGATAACTACATACGTACATATTGAGCATACATTTTAATCACAGACATACCATGTATGTTAGCTTAAAATCATTGTAAGTGTGCTGGTAGGCCTAACAAAAGTAGCTGTAACAGCCAGGCAAGATAGCAAACTAAATGTAACAGAGCGGAGAGGTGTGTGTGTATCTCCTACTATCTATGCTCTTGCTCTGACCGCAGCTGGGAGGGGCTGCTCGGGGCTGCTGCGCGAGGAGCGGGCTGCGTGTCAGTGCTCCCGCTGCTCGTTGAGAAGAGGTGATACTTGCTTTGGCGAAAAAAGTCACCAATAACACCAGAAAAAAAAGCTAGATTTGTCGCTTGTCGCTGTTTTGAAAAACAAAAGTCGCCAGGGGGGCTGAAAAGTCACTAACTATAGCGACAAAATCGCTTTGAGTTGGCAACAATGAGCACAGGACGAGGGCTATATAGGGCCAGCGGACGTCCTGCTGCTAGCGGCAGGCAGCCTAGGGGCAGAGGAAGGGGACGAGGTCGCGGTCGGAGAGGTCTTGATGTGACATGGCCGGTGTACTTTTTTTTGAGCTCTCTCCGTTTCCCTTTCAGCAGTTAACTTTTCAACATTCGTCTTTCCTCGTTTTTTTGCTGTCTTAGCGGTGTTAGTTGTTGGTATCCTGGGAATGGTAAATTGAGGGTTCGTTTGTGAAGACATTGCTACTCGCTATCCGCCGTAGTAGCCTAGTACCAAACAGTAGGCTAGTGTCAGACTGCTAGGGTCGTGAACGCTCACGCAACTGACGCATCAACGTCGTTGCCAAGGTCCCACAGCCAATAAGAATGGAGAATCTGACCTCGCTCTGATTGGTCAAAATTAACATGAGCGGTGGCAATTTTGGGGGGCAGCACACAGAGGTAGAGGAGAGCAAAGTGATAAAGACCACTTCACCTACATATAGCTGAATGGCTATTATGACAGTTTTGCCAAATATTACAGTAAAAAAACTCTCAACTGCAGCTTTAACTAACCAGTATTTAACTGTTAACTAATGTGTCTAGTAAGCGTTAGCTAATGGTGTTCATGTTAACTAAGGTATTAATTAATACATTATTTAATGTTTATAAATATTCTATATTAAGGTGAGACACCCCAGGTGAATAGGTATTTTTTTTTAACTTATAGATATCATCATGAAACTTTGCCAGTTGATTACTGACACTAACACAATTATTTTTTGTATTACATGTTTTTCTTTAATATTTTATTAAATATGCAAATATGGCAATATTTAACCAATTATGCGTACATTTGGGTCATTTTTCGAGAAAAAAATCGAGATGTTGGATAAAGCCAGAGTTAAAATCTCTATTTTATTTTAAGCACATATTAGTTTCTAAAGTTTTTACACAACAGATTTTGGATTCAGCCTTTTTTCATTTAATAAATCAAAAAATACTATGTACATGTCTTAGAAATGCATTTTCGGCATGTTTTTAGGAGGAAAATGTATCATAAATCAGACAATTAACAATATATTAACAAATCCTTGTGCAACAACCTTTAAAATAGTGCTATGAATGATTATAGAAAGTTTGGTTGATGTCAGTGGTCTAGAAGTTGAGATATTGTTCTCAGAGTATTGGAAAAAGCTCATTTTGAGAAAACGGCCGTTAAAGATAGAAACGTGAATTCTGCTGATAATCACTGATTATAGCTAGAGTAACTTATTGAATTAGGCCCTACACTCCTCAATGCCATTCAGGCCTACCACTGCTTAACATATAAACCATAGCATAGTAACATTTACATCCACATGCTAATTTAAACGTGATTAATTCATTATTAGCCACTGTCTGTCAACCTGCTCCGGAGTCGGCACAGACGCTCTCTCTCCCCACCATCTCCCCTCTGATCCTCTGACAGTCTGTGTCTCTCCGACGTGATCGGCGTGATTTACATGTCTTTAACACTTCTCCCCTTCAAATGGCGATCATGTTATGTCCATAGCCAATTGATTAAGTATTTTTTTGTGTTGGTTTGGCATATTTTCGAAGTTTTTCCCATTTTATTTTGTGATTTTCGAGCTACCCGCGGCTAGCATCACGTGATGCCTTTTAGCGAATCACATCGTCAGAAATGTGCATTAGCCAATGAGGTCGCGTTCCTAGCATTGAATCCCTCCTCACACTTTCACGATTGGTTACTGATACAAAGGAAATTACCATATTTGGATCCGATAACGTTGTTCTTGAGATTCAGAGCTTTCCAAAAGTACCATGGTTGTTATGATTCATACAGCGGTCGCGTTAGAATGCTCACTTTACTTTCAAAGGTTTTTTTATTCAACAAAAGATTTGCGAAGCAATTACAGTACAATGATATTAAGTTTTTTCCCCTTTTTTCTTCCCCCGAACACACCCCGCCCATATCCCACCCTCACCCCCAACCACAAACAATCCTGCATCAAAAAATCAGCACAAAAAACAATACACAATGTTAAAAATGACAAACGAAATACACGCTACAAGAAACAAAAATAAACAATCAATATGAAGAAAAAAAAAAGAAATAAAATTAAATCAAATAAAAGAGGGGAGGTGGTAGCTACTCTTCAATTATTGTGGTCGGTTTCTTAAAATAGTTTAGGAAGGGGCACCATATTTTATGAAATTTAGTCTCAGATCCCTGGGTAGTGCAACGAATTTTCTCCAGATTCATACATGACATAATGACCCTCATTTATCAACCTTGCGTAGACCAGAAATGTGGGTGTACGCACATTTCCACGCAAACCTCGGCATTTATCAATATGGACGTGAGCGTAGGATACGCTCAAATCCCACGCCAGCTCTCAGCTCGTGTACGCAAGTTTGTAAACAGCATGGACTCGCTGTGCAGGCTGTGCCGGGTAGCCGATGACTTTGTTGGACAATTATTAGCAGATAATACAAATGCAGTGTTTGCTCAGACCGAAATAAAGATATTAATCACTTAAAAATGTGCAGCTTATGGTGTGCAACTGAGTAGGAGCACTGATTCAATAGTGCACACACCGGCCACTTAGGAGCGCTGCATGGGACTGCGTAAGGGCAGTTGTCTCCGTCTGGAGCAGCTGGGGGGACACTGAGGCACGGGGGCTGCATTCATTCAAAATGTTAGCCACAGTATTAAATATGTAGTAGGCCTACACTGCTCTTTATGATAAAAAATACACGGCACAACATTCAGCTTAACATTTTATTTATTTGACGCACTTTTTAGATGTTAGTTCCTCTTTTAATGTGTCATTGATCGCTTAAGCGAGTGATTTATTTCCACCGTTAACCGGCACTTTTTTCCGATCTGCTGGTGGAGCAGGACAGTGGGCGCTCTCACAGCTGATTGTTGCCGGGTCGGCTTGTGCAGCTGACGGCCGGGCTGACCACTCGTGCTGTCATACAGTAAAACGCAAAATGGGTTATTTTTAGTTTTTACAACCCTTTTGAGGGCCAATACATTCTAATCATTCAAATCTCTGCAGACCTGTATTTATTTTATGGGGACCATTATCGGACAGTTGGTACGTCTTTTTCTCCTCTACCACTTAGGCTATATTATGCACGCATCCCCAGTTGGTTGCATCTCAGAACAGCAATACGCTTTTTTTAGTGGCGATTTTTGAGTCAGACCACTTTTTCTTCATCTATGTAAAGAAATAATTGTATATGTTGTTTTATAGCATTTGAGCGATAGTAGCCTACTGATGTAAACCTAAAATGCAAAATCCTCAGCTGGAGATTGTTTGTTGTCAACACCAACGCTGTTGAACGCAGCAGTTATTTCCTTCCTAACTGTCGTTCTTTGATGCCGCTTGTAATGCTCCGAAATGAAACTCTTTTTTTTTTCTACTTTCGCTGTTATTCTGTCAGTTTCTACTTCAGAGAAGTTCCTCTTCTGTGCCGTAATGCGCATATCCATGTCGTAAAACCTCTGGGCGAGGCCTCTAAACTGAGAAAATATAGGGGCGTGATACGATCGTTTTCAGCCGCCGCATTTATCAATAATGGCCTGGCGTACGCTGAGATTGGCGAGATACGACTGTTTGATAAATCCCACGCGATACCTGGCGTAGGGAGGTATTTGCGCCAGAATCTGCACCAGTTTCCACGCAAGTTTGATAAATGAGGGCCAATGTCTCTAATCCAATGTGAGTGGGAAGGAGGAGCAGGATCTTTCCATTTAAGTAAGATAGCCCTACGAACAAGTAAAGAGGTGAAGGCCAGTACCTTTAGCTTCACTTTAGGCAAGCCTGAATTGGGAGCGATGCCAAAAATTGCAGTGAAAGGGTTCGGCTCAATTTGATGCTGAAGTACTTCAGAAATTGTTTGAAAAACTGATGTCCAGAACTCAGTCAAGGTGGGACACAACCAGTACATGTGAAAGAGTGATGCCGGTGCGCTCTTACAGCTATCACAGGTCGGGTCTACATCGGGGAACATACGAGCTAATTTAGTTTTAGATATGTGGATACGATGTACTACTTTAAATTGCACAAGAGCATGTCGGGCGCACATGGAGGTAGAGTGTATCCGATCCAGGACTGAATCCCACATGTGATCTGTGAAGGCAGAACCTAGGTCCTGCTCCCACAGGGTTCTTATAGCTGCTAATGAGGGGCTATGCAACTTCGAAATAAGGTTGAAAAACACAGAAATTGAGCCTTTTAACGTGGGGTTTACAGAAAGAAACAAATCGACATGATTGGCTGGCGGTTTATAAGGGAATTGGGGAATTAACTTCTGCGTAAAATGCCTGATTTGCAGAAATCGGAAAAAGTGAGTCTTTTCTATACCAAAATGTTTTGTCAATTGAGAAAAACTAGCAAATAGATCATTAATAAATAAATCACCGATGCATTTTAAGCCTTTTTTATGCCAGATCTTGAATGCACCATCCACCGTCGAGGGAGTAAACAAATGATTAGCTGCAATTGGGCTGAAAAGTGAAAAATTCTGCATTCCAAAATTCTTCCTAAATTGGGTCCAAATTCAAAGGGAGTGCTTAATCACGGGACTACTGTTGGGAATAGCCTAAGAGAGTGGAAGTGCGGCGCTTAAGAGGGCAGATAGAGACAATGGGCTAATAGCGCTGGACTCCATTGTTACCCAGACTGGGGCTGAGTCGTCACTCGTCAAGGTGAAAATGCACCCAATACACTAAAGAACGGATATTAGCAGCACAGTAATAGTATTGGAAATTAGGGAGGGCCATTCCACCTGTTTGTTCGGGTCTTTGAAGAAAAGCTTTCCGTAACCGAGGGTGTTTACCATTCCAAATATAATTTATCATTAAAGAGTCAAGGGCCTGAATAAAGGATTTGGGGAGAAAGATGGGGAGACATTGGAATAGATATAGGAACTTTGGGAGTAATGTCATTTTAATTGAATTTATTCTACCTATGAGAGAGAAAGCCAGAGGAGACCACTTCGATAATATCCCTCTATTGCATGAATTAATTTCTAAACATGATAAAAATATTTCTATGTGTTTTTATTATTTAAAATAGCTTAAATAGAGGAAATATTTGAAAATTTAAAAAAAAAATGTTTTGGGGGGGGGGTAGTTGATAAATTGTTGCCATATGGCAACAACGCGCAGTCGAGGAAAGTACCATAAAATTTTCCCTAAAAACATCATTTTATTGAAATAAAGACTAAACAAAAACAACTTATACTTGTTGAAATGTACAACAAAATATTACCACTATTAAATTAAGAAAATTTCAGTTGTTATTTCGTAATAATAACATCGTAAACACCTGTAATAAGACCACGGGACATAATTTTTTTTCAACAAAAACACATTTATTTCTCATTTGATTTCACAGTATCATTCTTTTTCAGTATAATTCATTTCATTTTGTTCTTTTATAAGTATTCCATTTAGTTATTTTCATTCATTTATTTAAGTTATTTCAATTAATTTAATTTCATTTAATATTTTATTTGTGGTCATCTTTAGTAATTTTTCATTCATTTCATTTCGTCACCCCTCATTTCACCCCTTGTGAAAGTCCAGGAAGCAGTTTCTCTCACTGGTGAAGCAGAGGAACACTGCACACTTGGAGCACCTGCTCCTTACAATGCCTTTGCATCCTGGCATTTTGCATCTGCCCTTTTCAGATGCGTGCAACGGCCAGTGGTCAATGCTGTCCCTGCGGACAGGGTCGGGTGGAATGTAGCTGAGGGGCCCTCTTTTGTTTTTCCCCATCAAATGAGCTTGGGAAGGTCTTCCTCTTTTCTTGCTGGTTACCTTGTTCTCCAGGCACAAGCAGGAAGCCACTTGAATTTTAAAGTCCAACAGTGGGAGATGGGCCTTCTTTGGAATTTGGGACTGGCAGTCTCTTCTGTAGAGAAGCCAAGCCTCTACCAGCGTCATGTCTAGCATGTGGAAGACGATTCGGTGGTACCATTTCTTTGACCTGATCTTGGTGCGGTACAGGGCTATCAAAGAATCCAGAAGATCCACTCCCCCCATGCACTTGTTGTACACTGACACAATTTTGGGGCGTGGGACATGGACCAACTCTTTTATTTTTTTGTCCCACCTTTGGACTTGTGTGGTGGGGTTTGCTGCAAGAAATGTGCTCAGGAGAGTCACAGGACGGTTGTCAAACCACTTGACGGACCAAAGGTTCACACCATTGTGAGTGGTCATCTTCTCTTGGTGTGTTCCCCGTCCTTTCGCCTTCATGACACGATCATCCATGAATGTGCAGCCTGCAAGACGGTTCTGCCTCACAGTTGCCGCACTATGGATCTTTTCCTTCTCCAGGAGTATCTGCAGGTCCACACTGCAGAACCAGTTGTCATAAAACAGCTTGTGTGATAGGTTACTGGGGATAGCTGCAGCCAAGGTTAGGACAATGTTTCCGCTGGCACCAATGTCCGGGAGTCTTGGATGGGGTTGAATGGACCCTGTGTAAACATCAAAGTTGTACACAATGCCATGCTGGTCCGCAAGGATGAAAAACTTGTAGCCCCAGCGCTTCGGCTTCATGGGAATGTACTGCTTCAATGAGCTCTTCCCTTTGAACGGCACCATCTGCTCATCAATGCAGAGCATTTCATCCATAGGGATGCTTCTGAAGCTGTCATTGAGAGAGTTGAGGAGAGGTCTCACCTTGAACAACTTGTCTCCCCCTGGCACCTGTTTACTGTTGTCAGCGAAGTGCAGATGTCTCTTGATGTTTTCCCATCTATTGACAGTCATGGTACCTGCCACCACATCCACCCTTGTTTGGGAGTTTCAGTACAGCCTGGTATTAGGCAAGCCATGGATGGACATATAGAAGCAAATTCCAATGAACTGCTCTAGTTCTGCTTTACTGACATTAAGTGGTTTAGTGACCTCACACTGTAAGGCATACAAATTTGTTTGCCTGACGACCTCTTCCAACACTTCTCCATGGAGTAGGCGGCGAAAGTATTGTACTGGTTGTAGTACCCCAGTTGACTCTGGGAGTGAGCCTTTCCATTTTGGAACTGGTGGTATGGTTTTTTTGGTCTGCCATTTTAAGTGTTTTGCCTTCTGGAATTCTGGTACTGCATGCCTCACTGGTCCACCTAGTGAAATTTAGAATAAGGATTCATATTGTAAACAACTACAATAGATAGCCAATGAAATGTTTAATTTTTGTTTTTGTCCATCAATCTCCTCACATGCAGCAACTAACACTCACTCACTCACACACTCACTCACTCACACACACACACACTCACACACACACACACACACACACACACACACACACACACACACACACACACACACACACACACACACACCTCTCTTAGGATTGAACTATCTAATACCTCTACCTGTTTCCTCTGGCTCTGAATCTGTGCCTAGCTCTGAATCTGTGCCTGTCTCTGAATCTGTGCCTGAGCCTGAGTCTGAGTCAGAGTCTGAAATGATCTCATCCAGGTTTGTTTCCATCTCATTTTCTTCCTCACTGTCCACTAGCTCATCCTCACTTTCCTCTGGTGGAAGAGGAGCCAACTCAACCCTTTTCTGTTTGACTCTCCCGTAGAAAAAGCTGGCTTGCATGTTCTATGGATAAAATCCAGATTTTTATTACAATGTCTACAATTACAAAACATAAATAAAAATAATGTTTTTCCCTTTTAAAAATAAGATAAAGTTATAAACATAGTCTCAGATTACCATAGTGAACTATGTAAGTCAATTGCAGTACAATACGTTGAATGCACAAATCCCATCCAAATTCGCATGTTGTTGCCATATGGCAACAAATGTATTTTAGCCTTGTACAAAAAACTTATACTATCTAAACTTGTTTTAATGATGAAAATGGAAAGGTAACTTACCTCAGATAGTATTTATATTTTTTTTCTTGGTGAAATAGGGTTGGAAAATTGAACAATATGTCAAATTTTGGAGGCCTCAGACCATCGCCTTCACAGTGACAATGAGTCGACGGAAAAGAGCGGGAACATACAGGATTTCCTGGTCATGTGACCTCAAAATGATTTGTTTTTCAAAGTAAAAACTCTCCTTTTCACAACCAAACAGGAAAACATGGATTTTTAGATATAAACTTTTAGTTAAACACAGATAAAGTAATTGTTGCCATATGGCAACGTTATGCAGTAGAGGGATATTTGCTTCGCCTGATCCAATAATTTGAGGAAGTTCGATTTAAATAGGTTTTTAAAATTTCTGGTAAAACATACCCCAAGGTAACTCAGATGATCTGTCACCACTTTGAGTGGGAGAGCTGTATAATCAAGTTTAAATCAACAGTCAATTAATGCTTATTATTATATTAATCAACTTTTGGTTCATGCTTAATGTATTAACTAAGGTTAATATAGGATATTTGTTGTGTCCTTGGGCAAAACACTTCACCCACCTTGCCTTGTGTGAATGTGTATGATTGCTGTATGTTTGAGTTGGTGGCCGTTGGCGCTGAATGGCAGCCACGCTTCCGTCAGTCTGCCCCAGGGCAGCTGTGGCTACTCGTAGTTTACCACCACCGGTATGACTGTGTGTGAACGAATTGAACCAGGAACCCTGTAAAGCGGCTTTGAGTGCCTAGGCAATAAAGCGCTAAATAAAACCTATCAATTATTATTATTATTATTATTATTATTATTATTATTATTATTATTATTATTATTATTATTATTATTATTATTATTATTATTTATAAACATTAAATAATGTATTAATTAATACCTTAGTTAACATGAACACCATTAGTAAATGCTTACTACACACATTAATTAACAGTTAACTAATGGTTAGTTAACCCTTATGAAGCATTAACTAACCATTAATTAATGTACCCTTATTGTCAAAACATGTTATTTCAATGTACCTTATTAATGAAATACAGTATTCAATACGGACGTTTACTGTTACACATTTCACTTAAATTTGAAGTTTAAAGTCAGCTGTTGTTGTCATCTAACAATATATTACTAGCACAGTAAATTGCTGCTTGTGATTGTGGTTTTACTGTAAGTGTTGCTAGTATAACTCTGTTGACTTCAATGATTTTACGCACTCTGAGGGTATATTTCAAAGCTGTTGTTGCTGTGGTTGTGCTAGCAGTGGGGCTCTAGGGGTGGCGATGTAGTGTGGGTCCACCACTTTGCTACAGAGTGTAACACATTAGCAACAAGAACACATTTGATGGTTGGGTGATTTACAAATGACTCATGGTGTTATCTTCTAATGTGTCTGTCTCCAGACTGCGCCGGCAGCAGCAGAGTCCGGTCCTGTTTGGGAAGATGAGATCGGCTCGCTTCAGTCCGGACACCACAGAGGGGCCAGGCAGTGACATGGAGGAGGAGGAGCAGCTCCAGATCCCATGACACACACACAAACACACACACACACACACACCATGTATGTACCCTGCGTGGTAACTGCTGATATCGGTATTTGAATGTGTGTGTGATTGGGTGAATGTGTACAAAACAATGTAAAGCGCTTTGGGTCTGAAAAACCAGGGAAAAGCACTAAATAAGTGGAGACCATTTACCATTTAACATGTAGTGATATATCCTTTAAGCAGACATCAGCAACGTCACATGAAGAAGGTAAACAGTGTTGGCTTGGAGGGAAAACTTTATCTCCAGTGTAATGTACTTTTTTAAAAAGGATCACTCCATCATGTTTAGAAATACTTTATCCAGAGTCAAATCAGAAGTTCATTCAACTTGTATCTCATTGTTTGGATCCACATTCCAGGCAGTGTCCTCAACAGAGGGCTGGCCATGTACTGTAAATGATCAAAAATCAAATTATCGTTCAAAAACAGATGAACAAAAATCAAAACAAGCTTTGCCAAACAGGATCCATGTTTATGCTTCTCTATTTTCAGGAGACTAGATGAACCACATCATTGTTATTTACGAGGTGAAATATGGAAGAGTGGATGTGTCACGTCTAGGGTTGCAAAATTCCGGGAATTTTCAAAGTTGGAAACTTTCCATGGGAATTAACAGGAATTTATGGGAATTAACGGGAATTTTGGGAATTAACGGGAATTGACTTAATTGATTTAAAGCAACCCAAATGCACTAAAACCTTCTGACTATGTTATTTCAGTCCTGGCAAACGTTCTAGACAGTAAAAAGCAGTTTTTCCAACTACGTTTTATGATATTTATGATCTTTTAATTTCTAATCTGATTTTTTTTTAAAGCTTATTGAGACACCCAACTTGATATCATATATTGATTTTTACTTGACCAGGTTTACAGAGGCTTAAACTGTGATTTTAAATATAGTTAGGGAAAATATATTTTGCCTAATCTTGACTAAAAAAAACAAATTTCATGCAAGTACAGGTTACAAGTTGCACATAGCATACTGCTTACTGTATGGGTGCTGAGGTCACGCCCCCTGCACTGTGCATTACTCCATCTATTGGGGGGGGCATTTAACTTAATTTATTGAATGGGTGGGGTCAGAAAGATGAGTAATATTTTACTCAACATTCATTGTTTTGTTGTTCAGTGAAATTATTGATTGTTCATAAAATAATCAAAACTTGATAAAGTTCTACTTAAAAATAAATCTGTTGAAATGTAATGTTTTTAAATTGTAGTTGTTGTAATGGATGTCTGCCTATGACCAAACATAGTGTTTAAATGTTTAGATTTATGTTGGGATATGAAAAAAATCATTTAAATTACTGCCATTTAGTCCTATCCTATCATTCCCAATGTTGAATATTCCCAAAATTCCCAAGTGAAAGTTCCCGTGGAAAGTTTCCGGAAATTTCCACGGGAACTTTCCACCCCTTTGCAACACTAGTCACGTCACAACACCCATCTGCAATATGATAAGCACACAACTCACGCTTCAGAAGAACACACACACACACTTTGCACATATGCTTGAAAAAACAGAATATGACACACAGCAACCAGGTGAAGCCAGCAGGACTTTGACAGACATTAACAGGACAGTGTAACATACTGAATGACAGCTTATCTCCTTAACCAAACCCCCTTGTACTGCTTTCAATGTACTCACTTCCTCTTACCTCACATCATCACACACGTGATGAACAGCTGCGGCATTGGACCTGTGCTACTGTGCAGTGCTCAACCACACATCTACACCAGTATTAATACTTTGCTAATAGCTGTCAGCTATGAGGAAAAAAGCCTATTTTTTATCTACAGTATATATTGATCACAAGGGAACCTCGGTCACTGTAGGTTCATAGCAAATGTGGTGAATGCTGCCCTTCAGTTTCATTATGGACCGTTAAGATGTTTAGATGAAACGCAAATAGAAAACAGCTAATCTAACAACAATAAAAGACTTCCACAGAATAATGACACGACCAACCCACCAAACAACTATGTACTAACGGGTGAGCAATAAGATAAGTGGCTGTTCACAGTAAAATAACGTTAGCCTCATATCATAATTGCCTAAATCATATTTACTCTACTCTACTTTCACTCTACATCTACTCTACCCTACATCTTCTCTATTCTACATCTACTCTACTCTACATCTACTTCTGGTTAGCCTAATAGCATAATTGCCTAAATCATATTTTAAGGATTATAGGGTAGGGTTAAATACATGTAGAGTAGAGTAGATGTAGAGTAAAAGTAGAGTAGAGTAGGCTAAATACGATTTTTGCAATTATGCTATGAGGCAGGCTAACGATAAGTGTTTTCACATGCCCTCTAAGAGCTGCAAATGTAACAACTACCCAAAATGTAAAGAGAAAAAAGTGTAATAAAACCCCAAATAATAACTAGTAAAATAATTTAACAAAATACCGAGCCCAAAACCTCCTAACTTTTTGCCTACAATGTAAAAACCTATTACAATTTGGGTCAGGTATTACATTATGGTGCATGCAAAATATTGTTCTCCTAATAGTGTCATCATTATTATTGTATGACATTACAGAGTGAGTCAATAATTTCAGTTGCATTGTGCAATTGTTCTAATGTAATTCAAGGCTCAAAGTGTTCATGCACAAACTTTGATACTACACTACAAACATATTTTGCTCGCTCCATAATGTACTAAGTTACCCAACATTTCATAATAAGTGCCTACATTTTGGGCCAATTACGTTTTGGGCTCATCATTCTATTACATGATCGGCCAGTTATTCAATTTCTAGGTTTTATTACATGTTTTAAATGACATTTCAGGTCGTTGTTACATTTTGGGTGGACATTTCAGCCCCTTTAAGAGTCTGGAGAACCACATATGAGTAGTTCCATTGTAACTCTGTACTGATCTGCCTGCTGTGCATTTTGATCACTAAGGAAGTAACTGTTAAAAAACAAAACATGTAAGTGTTAACCCATCTCAGTATTTTAGGTTGGATCATTTCATAATGTAATGTGTTCCCAGCTTGACTGGTGCTGCTTTCCTGACAACAAATACATGTCACCATGCAATGTAGACAGCTCAGTAAGACAATGTACAACATTCTTGTATAATGATCAGAAAGAGCTTCATATCAAGCATCTGAAACGGCTCCTTTGTGTCTTCCTTTTAATGGACTCTCCACGTTCAGTATGATAGCACTGTTGACCAATAGCAGACCATCTCTACCGTACTGCTGACGGTGGAAGAACAAAAAGCCAACATGGTGGAAGTTGTTGTGCTTGTTAGCTGCCTATCCCGCCATTTTGATATATCCCTCCTGTGACAAGGGGTAAACTGCTCCACCCAAGAGGAATGTTTAGTTCTCAAATGAACCTTCTTCCCTTATTGTCCCCTATAGCTAAATGAGCTAAGGAGCCTATGCACTGACTGTTAAAAAACCCCTAATACAACAGATTAGCTGTCAGTCTGGTGTGTTGCTAATAGGGATCCTGAATAAATTAAATTTTCAAGAATCTTGATGAATTAAGAGAACAATATTTTTTAGGGGAAGTGAATGGCACAGTACAGAGAAAATCTAGCGTAAAGGAGGTTGGCCAGATGTTGGCTTGCGTGTTAGCAGTTAGACAAAATCGGTTGTTCACCATCTAGCCCTGCAAGTATTCAACACGCCTTTTACACTGCCTGGTTGGATTTAAAAAAAGAAATTAATTAATTCAGCATTGTCTGAGTTTTAAAGCTGAGTATTCTGTAAGGCATTCAAGCGTCCAGGTTTTTACGTTTGGCTCAGGTTTGACTGTTTTGGACTTTATAACATTGGTCTAGACAGTCATTGTATCTAGCCTGGTGGTCCCATACTCTTATAATGGAAGTTCAACATTCTTCAGAAGTACACAAGAATACAAACCATTGGAACCAAGCTTTTCCTGACAGCAAAAGATACATCAATTCAAACTTGTGTTCTTCTGAGTTCTGAGTGTAGTGGTGCTGCTATGACTTGTCTTCAGTGCTCTGCTGTTAAAGCCCACACACACAGGACTGTGTTCATACTGGGAAGGCCTCCAGAGCTAGCCTGGTATTCCCAGACCTGCCACTAATTTGCCAGCACCTGTTGGTCTGGACACTCTCCATTGAAGCTTTTTCAGAAAGTCCAGAAATCCAGACTCACGTTTCAATTGGTTCTATCTAATATGGGCGCCCATAAGAGCCCTTTCTATGGGCGGACGTAACCGGATGACGACAGTGACGTGCATGTGACGTCGAAGCCGTGATAGTAAACATCAAATATGGCTGCGGATATGTTGTGTGAGTTTGAGACTGCTTTGGCCTCGACCCTTTACGATTTGGAAGACGGCACTCAAATCTTTCATTAGCAAGTAAGTGGAATGTTCTGTTTTGCCGACCGACCACGGCAAACGTATAATTTAATAGTTTAACAGTTTCAGCTGTTCGCTAAACGAACGGGGCTTACGTCACCTTGTGCATCGCTCTGATTGGTTGTAGTGCTATCCAACTGCGTGCAGTGGCATTTGAAATGCACGAGTAGGAGCCGCCCCTTGAGTTGGAAATTACTATTGATCGTGGCCAGACCCTCTATCGTTCAAGATGTCAGGGTCTGGATTTCCAGGCTACTCCAGAGCAGCATTAAGAGCATCATGAAGATAATTAAACACTCCCTTTAATGCCAGGCCAGATACATTCCTCTAGGAGTTTTGACTGAAGAGGTCATGTATGTGCTCCAAACCGGGCTATACACCTCCAAGCCTGAGAGAGAAAGAATGGACAGATTGTGGTTGTGAAAAGCAATAAAACATGAAATGATCTTCCATCACCATCATCCACACACTCACACTCACTCACTCTCTGCCACGGCCTCAACTCTGAAGCTGGAAATGGGACCAAGATCTTTTTACCGATCAGGATTCTGAACTATTTATGTGCTTGTTATTATGCTTTACTTTTTTATATTATGATCTGTACCACAGTGGGTTTTGTATGAGCTCTATAAAATATCAACTGTACATACAAAGGAATGTGACTCACTGTGCTTTTTTTAAAATTCTCCATCCTGTATATGCATTCTTATTCATAAGTATTCATACTTGTTGTTTCTGAGTAGTTCTAAGTTTTATCTGGAGAAGACTTTCCACATACATCCAGACATGCAGACACAGAGCAACATTAGCTTTGATTATTTTGGGTTGATGTTTGTGTCTTTAGCTTTTGGAGTATCCACCACCTCCTGAGGAAAGTAGCTTGCTGTCCAGATGCTTAACACTCCACTATGTATGCCAGCTCTAGTCTCTCACTCTCCCTGCGTTCCAAATCACATACTCTTTATTTTTACTAAACTACATATTAAAGTACAGAAGAGTTTTAGGGCCACAGGAGGGGAAAAAATTCAGATCAGGAAATGCTATTGGAGTTAGTGGGGCATTTATGTATTTTCAGCATACTACAATTGACATGAATGTATTGGGACATCCTAAATCTTTTTCTGGCATACTAAATAGTAGGGAAGTATGGGGATTGGAACACAGGGTGTGTGTGTCTGCTGTTTGCTGGTAGACTATAGAGAGTGTAGTCTCGCGAAGCCAGACCAAACTACAGCAAGTAGTATGGTCTGGAAGCACACCGTAACGAGCCGTCTATTCGGGGGGGAAACTGGGCTGGCCTGTTTTTATTTCTTTAAACCAATCACAATCATCTAGGGCGGGGCTAACCCCGGGAAACAGCAGCGGTGTCGATGCAAAATAGTGCCGGGGGGAGAATTTATTCTGATGGAACATCTTCACGTCCAGAGGCTGTGAGAGAAATGGCTAAATCTAACCCGCAAACGCCACAAAAAAACGATTAAAGACAAAAGGAATACACAGTGTGTTGCTTTCTAACCAGCATGTCAAGACACCATACACTTTAGCCCCCGAGGAGCTCACGGGATAACTTAAGCGGAATTAACTAGCCACGTTGTCACGCAGTGTTATCTCTGGTAACATTATCAACGGCGGCCCGTTGTCCTGTAAATCACCAAAGAAAGGGAACGGCGGATCTTAATCTAGCTGGTTATAAGGTCCGGTGCTCAATCCAAACCACCACGCTTCATTTTCCAGAGTTTATGAGGGTATTTCTGCCCGGGGGAAGTTGTACAATGAAGTTGGACAGCTAGGCTAGGCTAAGTTAGGCAGCGCAGCGTCCCGGACCGCCGCCGCCGATATTATTATCCCAAAGTATCGCCACACTTTATTTCTGTCTACAGTAATGTGACTTCTCACACCCTGTGTGTGTGTGTGTGTGTGTGTGTGTGTTTGTGTGTGAGCGAGAGAGGGAGAGCGCTGCACAGAAGCACACAGGTTGACTGTGAGCGAATTGTTTCCTAGTTTGAGGGGGAGCTCAATACGGGAACGCCAGCAACAGGAAATGGAGGCGAAGCGTTGTGAGCCGACGCCAGCGCCAATAGACGCTGGCGGAAATGGTTCAGCCAGACTACAGAGAGTGTAACAGAGCTGAGAACAGCTGCTGCGGCCTGAAACAAGGGTTGCGTTCCGAATCGCATACTCTTTCTTTTTTCTATTCTACATACTACATCCGACGATAAAAAGAATCTAGTTAGGATGCAGTTGGCATACTATTGGGACATACTTTACTCTTTTATTTCATCATAACATTGCGCCTTGATCGTGCCTCTTGATTTTATATCCGTCGCATCCCCGTTTGTTTTCATATGGAGGCTTCGTCGATGTGACGTCACTTCACGTGCGCACTGGATTGTGGGTCAGAATCGCCCAAATAGGATGCTGTTTTCAACACTAACAATCTTGGCCGCATGAAGTAGGACATCCGGGTGCTTCTAACCATCCTAAATCTGGCCACAAGAATCGGGACATCCTAAACCTTTTTTCTACCTACTATATAGTAGAAAGTATGCGATTCGGAACGCAACCCAGGTTGGTGCGAGCAGAGTACTAATGCCTCTTCTTCCCCCGTGGGAAATAAGGCCGATACAGTGTGTCTCCAAGGTTCATTTCAGCCAGCTCAGCTGTAATTGTTCTCCTCCAAGTGGTTTTTGGCCTTCCACGCGTTCTCTTTCCTGTTGGTGTCCATCTCAAGGCAACCTTGGGGATACGCTGACTGTCCATTCTTAGAACATGTCCAAGCCATTTCAGACGTCGATGTTTGATGTCGTCCACCACGCTGTTTCCTCCGGTTTGTCTATATAGGTCTTGGTTGGAGATTTTCACTGGCCAGAAAATGTGGCAAATTCTTCTCAGACAGTTGTTGTGAAAGACATTAAGCTTTATCATGTCGCTTTGAACAACTCGCCAGCACTCCGAGCCATATAATAGTACTGCCTTTACGTTGCTGTTATACAGTCGGATCTTAGTCTGTAGGCTGTATTGCTTGGACTTCCAGATAGGCCGAAGTATGGCAAAAGCGCCACGAGCTTTTCCAAGACATGCGTCGATGTCTTTGCTGGCTGCATTATCAGTGCTCACAAGACTTCCCAGGTAGGTAAATGTGTCTACCCTCTCAAGTGGTGTGCCGTCTGCTGTGATGGGTGTTTCTGTAGTTGGGTTGATATACATGATTTGAGTTTTGGAGGTGTTGATATTTAAGCCTGTCTGCTTTGCAAAGTTATTTATTTTATTTATCCTTTATTTAACCAGGTTAGTCTCATTGAGATTAAAATCTCTTTTACAAGAGAGACCTGGCCAATCTTTCAGTCTTCCCCTGCAGATGGTTATGATTGGAGGACAGAACAGCTAGATCATCTGCTAAGTCTAGGTCTTCTAACTGGTGCGAGCAGAGTGTAGAGGTGAAAAATCAAAAACATTCATCCGAACAAAATGACACAGGCTTTTATAGGTGGGGTATATGGAGAATGTTTGTTGACAAAAAATCACTTTTTTTGTCAAATCAGTGAATATCTCCTCAACATGTGCTTCCTGTCCGTACTGTGAGCGTGTGCTGAACTGGTATGTAAACAAAGGGAATGTTAACAAAGGAGGCCCATCGTAGCATGGAAACATGCCCGTTTACAGCTTTAAAGCTGTGTATTAACACCACAGTATGGACAAGAAGCTGAGTGTGAGGAGATATTCACTGATTTGACAAAATGGGATTTTGTCAACAAACATTCTCTGGAATTAGCTTACCCCACCTTTAATTCAACATCAAAATGAAAAATGATACATGCTTGGAAATTGTTGAGAGACATGTTTTAGGATTAGAAAACCTCCATGGTCTAATAATAGGTGGAGTAATTGTTGCAGCAGTGAAGGTTCTAGAGCCAGAGAGCTAGAAAATCCAAGACAAAGGAGTTGGAGCCAGACTGTGTGCTAAACTCAAACACTCTTGTGGTGTGTTTGGCAAACGCAAGACTTGTGGTTTGCACGGTGTAGCCACTGAAATGAGATGGACTCCACACAGCTCCCTTCTTCCTCTGACATCATATTCATTACTGTGTATCCAAGAGAGAGGCCAAGACTTATGATTAATGTTTTACTCTTGTGTAGGCTGCAGTCACAAAAACTGAAATCAGACCCAACTGGTTGTGAGTGTGTGTGTGTGTATGTGTGGTTTTGGCTTGCGTACACATACTTTGCATAAAACCCATTTGTTTATTTTAACGTTGACATGCAAACTTGTGCAATTACTTATTATGGTTCCGTTGGGATAACAGGAAACCCTCAACGTGCCCACACACTCAAGCTGTTAGATGTGTGTGCGTGTGTGTGTGTGTGTTAAGCCTGATCCCATGAGTACAGTAGAGAACATCATTCTGAAAACTGATGGCTAAGCATGATACACACTGTAATGCACTGAGGGTTTGTGATGTAATTTCCATAGGTGTGTGTGTGCATGTGTGTGTGTGTGTGTGTGTGTGTGTACAAACCCCTGAGCTAAGTTCATCAAGGTAATTTTCTCTGTGTCTTTATTAGGCCTGACAGCTGGAAGCTGCAAAATTACACTGATCCCTCAATTATTATTCCACACCTGCCACGACTCCTTGTGTGCCTGTAGACTACTCTACGTATGTTAGCCTTTGTGTTTATGCAGCACAACAAAATACACACCATGTGAAAATGATATATTTTACTGTTCGAAGTAATTTCTTTAATTTAATTTCCCTGCTTCAACTGTAATGACAATCTCGCTCTGCTTTAACTGTTAATTTTGTTTCTGTGGTAATTTATTTATTTATTATTCTTTCGGACAATTTCACACAATACACAATTTTTTCTTTCACATATTCATACATATTTCTTTGTGTTGTCCGAAGGGTAACAGGAAAAGCCAAAGGCTTATCAGGTCCCGCCCCCACTGTCATCAGATTCAGATACACAGCTACACAGCTACTGATACAGAAAAAAAAACACAATTTTGTTGTTTGTTGTTGTTCTTTTTTTTTCTTTTTTTTAAGAAGCTGCAGTCCAATCATTTAGAGACCAACTTAGCAGTTCCATGATCAATCTGCTTGCTTCAGCTTTTTTTTTTTTTTTTTAACTTTATTTTTATTTATTTTGCATTTTTATGAAAACAGACACGTAACAAAAAAACAAACAAAAAGCACAGCAATAAAATGGGTTGAAAAAAGGTCATAGAGTCACATTATTATCAAATAAATAGCTTGGGAGGAGGGGGGGGGGGTTCTAACCAGTGTAGGTGTTTCGATCAAGTCCTTAATATATAACCAATTTTCCTAGGGTCCATGTTAAGAAATAGGACGCTTGCTTCAGCTTTTAAGTTCAGTTCTGTTCAGTTCAGTTTTTCTTGACAATGCAGAGTGTGATGTGGCCTTGTGATGTGGCTCATTTCTTATCTGGTAGTCTAAACACACCAGATAAGAGTCTGCAAAAGTATTCTGTTATTTGTTATTATGATATTGTTATGGTAGTGACATTCACATTGTGCTCAGCTTTTAGTAAACACATTGTGCTCAACTATCTGTCTGTAATTTTCAATAATTTTTGAAATATGATTTTTTTTTAAATTGCAACTTCCTGTGACATCTTCGTCTAGATCATTCCATAGTTTAATACCCTTTACAGAAATCGAAAAGGATTTAAGTGTGGTCCGTATATTTTTCTCAGTGAATTTTCTTTTTCTTCTTAAATCATGCGAAACTCCTCTTTCTTCAAACATTACTTGTAAACTGATAGGAAGGCTTTTTTTGAAGCCTTGTAAATAATTTGTACGGTGTGGTAATTTACCACATCACGTAATTTGAGAATTCTACCTTCAATAAAGAAGTTATTAGTGTGTGCCCTGTAATTGGCTTGGTATACAATTCTTACTGCTTTTTTTTGAAGAAAATGAAAGAAGGGGTGCAATTTACCTTTGTAAGTATTTCCCCACACCTCAGCACAGTAATGCAGATGTGGGGAAACCAAGCTCCAGTATAATGTAAGTAAAGCCTTTTGATTGAAAAAATGTTGTGCTTTCCAAAGTATAGAAATACTCCTAGCTAGTTTGCCCCTGAGATGGCTAACTTGTGGTTTCCAGCTTAACTTGTCATCAATTATTACCCCTAGGACTTTGTGTTGCTTAACCCTTTGAATCTCTATCCATTTACCTGGATTTTCACGGAAACATCTGATGCTCTCGTACCAAACATCATAAATTTGTTTTTTTCTAAATTTAGTGATAAACTTATTTCGGTTTAACCACCCATGTAACTTAGTCAATTCAATGTTTACAGTCTCACCCATATTGTTCAGATCTTTCCCCGAATAGAAGATGTTCGTGTCGTCAGCAAATAAAATTAACCTTAAGACCTTCGACACTTTACATATATCATTTATGTAAAGCAGGAATAATTTCAGCCCCAAGATTGACCCCTGAGGGATCCCACAAACAATGTCTAAGCATGTAGATGTGATATCCCCTAATTTCACATATTGTTTCCTGTCATGCAAATAACTTCTGACCCAGTCCTGTAACAGTTGGGTCTGGAGGACACAGGCGCAGAGACAGTATAAGTAAAAGATGATTTATTTCAGGAGAAACCAGCAGGGTGTTAGGACCGTGATCCGGGGAGGGGAACTGGCTGGCATGGGGGTCCAGGGAGAGAGCAACGGGGCAAGTCCAGGGGGCTGAGTGGAAGCTGGCTAGAGCAGACAGGCAGGAGGGGTCCGAGGAGTAGTGCTGGAGAGCAAGGGCCGGAGCTGGTGGCTGGAGTCAGGCCGGGAGAACTGTGGCAGAGAAACAGGGGTTAACCAGGAAAAAATGCAGAAAAGCGGAGTCGTAAACAGGTGAGCAAGAGAGTGAACTGACTGTATGAAAACGGAAGCTACAATCTGGCAGTGTCTGGAAGTTCGGACCGGGTATATGTAGGGCAGTTGATGATGATTGAAGGCAGCTGTGAATGTAGGTAATTGACTCCAGCACACCTGATTCCAACCCTGCAATTAGACCAGCACACAGACAAGGGTGAAAGGGAAAACACACACAAGGCCAAGGGGCCCAAGCGGGATCATGACAAGTCCCGTGCTATACCTCTAATGCCATAATTCTCTAGTTTAGGTATGTTGTGATTTATAGTGTCGAATGCTTTTTTGAGGTCTATAAAAATTCCTATAGAGTACAATTTATGATCTATAGCATTACTAATAATTTCTACCGATTCAGCCAAGGCCAGCGCAATGGAATGATTCCTTCTAAAGCCAAAGTAATACAACTGAGACACTGCAGGTGAATAGTGTCAAGTGTTTAACTCATAGCTATCATCATGAAACTTTGCCAGTTGGTTACTGAAATCAAAATAATAATTTTACGTGTTATTTTCCGTATACATTAAAATCCCAAAATCTAGATGTTGGTTAAAGCAAGCAATATTTATTTAATTTTAACAAAATATTAGTGTCCAAGGTTTTTACAGAACAAATTTTGGATAGGGGAGAACGGGGGAATGTGAGACATCGGGTAATGTGAGACACCCCCTGTATCGAGGTAATGGAACACATTTTTGGTCACGTTTTCAAGCCCCTCTCATTTCCCCTTGGCCATGAAGGAGACATGAAGGAGACAACATCATGGTGATGTTGGAAGCATTTTTTCTCATGTCTATTTAAGCCTGGGGAGCCGCCCTGATTTCCTTTTGATAAAAAACCTTTGGTCGTAGTAGACTTCTGCGTCCGAGAGCTGAGCAAAAGAAAGAAAGAAAGACATTTAAAACATAAAAGTTTGTACTGTGCAAGAGTATACATCATGTGTAGATTGAAACTGTTCCACATCAGTTCAAGGATCCTGAGCTTAGTCTTGATCTATTCATATACAGTATACAGCACTGCCATGGTGCCAGCTAAGTGATCATAAATCATCTGTATACACACGGCTGAAGGTGAATAATGAGTCGAGACAAAACACAGAGGTATAAGAATCCCATTTTCTGAGGCAGTTATTTCTTGAAGGGGAAGGAGGAGATGGTCTGCTGGGATTTCTACACAGACACTGAGAAAGAATGAAGACGGCAGTGAGAGCAATAAAATAATTGTTCCTTTCAGTGCTGTCAGAGCACAGAGGACAGAGTGTCAGTGCTAACAGTCTGATGAGACTGAAAATGGCAAGAAGAAATACAATTGCTTTTTCTGGCACCTATGCTCTGTTTGCACGACAGGATCCTGTAAAGTACCTGACACACACACGCACGCACACACACACGCTCACACACACACACACACACACACACACACACGCTCACACACACACACACAAGATTCAAAATAATATGGCTGCTGTCATCCAATTCCCAGCACAGTCATTCAGATGTCTCAGCGGCCCCTCTCTAACATATGCATGAAGTGAAACAAGAAGATGTGTGTTGAGTGTATCTGAAAGCAGTGAGTGCTTACTTTAAGAATATGAACATTTTAGGAGTTAGTAATGTTGAACAGTTTGTTTGCTAACACATAAAAGAAAACTACCGCTTTAATGCGGTAGAACATCATCCTCATTTTGTTTTCTTCCAATCAATAGCAAGCAAGGCTTTTTCTAATGTCACCTTCAAATTACATCAATATACTACACACTTACATACGCATATACATACATGCATATGTTAAAGTGTCCAGATACTGTAACGTCTATGATTTGATTACAGCCAAGGAATTGTGTTGCAAGTCATCGTCGCCTTCTGTCTCTTACCATGTTTCCTGTTTATCTCTATACTGTCCTACCGATAAAAGATTGAAAATGCCACACAGATACAAACACGCTTGCGGGCGCTTAGGGCATATGTTGAAGCAACAACCAGGTTGCGTAAAACAGATAACCTCTTTCTCTGTTATGGAGACTGCAGGAAGGGGGCTCTACTGTCCAAACAGACTTCCGCACTGGATTGTGGGTGTGGTTTTGAACGCATATCAAGCATAGGGGCTCCCTTTGGCCTTTGCCGTTAAGAACCACTCTACCAGTGGTATTGATACATCATGGCCTGCAAGGAAGGGGGTTCCTCTTCAGGACATTTGCTGACATTGGCTACCTGTTCTTCATCATTCACATTTGCTTGGTTCTACAGTAACATGTTGTTTCTCATCCTGTGGCGTCAGACGTCATGTCGACGGCTTCAAGCCGTAATTTGCTGAGTACTCCTTGTGGCTTTCTGGTATGAGTCATCCAGGGATCAAAGCACTGCCTCTGGCGGGCAGTAAGAATGACATTTTAAGAGAGTTATGTTTGTGAATTCTGGATGACCAGTTTTCTGTCACTTGGATATCTACGATTTTGAAGATCCGGTTAGTCACCTATGACTCACAGGTGACTATGTTGATCTAATTAGGGGAGAACGGGGCTATATGTGACACGGGTTGGTTGTCACAATCGTTATATCTCGGAACCAAAAGGCGCTGTCTGTGAAATTTTGGTATGTAAATATCCATAATTGGGATAAGAGGTCAACTACATAGTCTTAGACTGCTGAATTTGAGGTGAGAGGACTGTTTGTGCTTTTCATGTCAAATTGAAAATATTTAGCTCCTCAGTATTTTTCTTCTAGGCTTTTACACATCCTAAAAAAGTGTGAAGGGTAAGCTATAGTTTAGATTGTTGTTAGCAAGTTAATTAGTTGGCAGATGGTTGTTGGCCTTGATGCTAGCAAAAAATTCAAATTGGGGTTGGTCGTCACATTTTTTGGGGGGTTGGTTGTCACATGTTATCCAAAGGCTGCAGCCATAGAAGGAAACCAATAACGAAAGAAATTGTCAAGCTGTATCCTCACTGACACCCCAGAGAAGGAAAGAATAGAGCTGGAAAAGGCAGCTAGCGTGCAAAAGAAAAAAAGGCAACAAAATCAAAACAACCCAGTGCATCCCAAACTAGACCAGCTGCCAAGGCTACTGCACCCCAGTTGGAGAAGAAGAAACAGTAAGTTATGTAGGCCTATTTGTCAACTTCACAATGCAAACTTTCAAATTTAGTTCCGCTTTCTTGCCTTCTTTTTAAGATTATTCCCATTAAAGAGGACCTATTATACTTTTTCGACTTTTATGACCTATAAACGTTGTTATAATGATTTATAGTTATGTTTAACCATACTAGCGTATCAAATAATTACGTACATGCATTTAGACGTATTCCCTGCTGACCGTCTGGGGTGGCTGTGCAGAGCGCTAAACACTAGGGCAGCCGGTCGAGAATTCGTCACAAATGCGGATTTTTCCATGTATGATAATGCTGCAACGTGGTGGCTCGCTACGGCCATGCCCCCACCTTCCTGCTCTCAAATCTGCCCGTGTGCTGCTGAAAGTGTTCCAGAAGGAAGGTAACCAATCACAACGGAGTGGGGTTGGCAGGAGGGGGCAGAGAAGCACAAAGCCAAGTGTGGACAGAGACTGTTGAGCGCGCACAGACGAGAGGAAGAGTTTCCCGAAAATCTACATGTTTTTTTGTGCTGTGATTCGTGTCAGGTTGCTCCATGGGAGTCATAACTGAGAAATTAAGACCAGAAAAGTAGTATAATAGGAGATCTTTCAGATAACATTGTGACAAACAACCCCATAGTGTGTGTCAACCGACCCCTTGATGGGGTTGGTTGTCACAATGTGCAAGGGTGTCTTTGATGATTAATTTCTTCTTTATTACAATAAGTTAGAAAATGTGAGGGGTGCACATTTCAAGCCAACACCTTAAGCTTCAATTTAATGTAGGAATGACTATTGAAAGATATTTAGGTGATAAGCAATTCTATTTCTCAATAGAGTAAAAAGTGTGCCTACTAGCCCCGGTCTCCCCTACTCAACCTGTGCATGTGTGAGATCCAGTGCTTAATGTTAACAAAAATGCTGAATTAATCTCAGAAAATATAGGAAAAATTTTAAACCTATGATATAAATAAATAAATTGGAGTAAATAGAGCTAATGATTATATTCCAGGGCTGGGAAGTAATACTGTGGAGGTAATAGACAACTAATATACATTTTCCATTCATTGATTTGCGTGTTTAAATTTGCTTAGTTCACACACACACACACGTATTTCTTTACTCTTTCTCTTGCAGGGAGAAGACGAACTGTCTGGTCTCACTGGCTGTAATTACAGACCCTGTAACCTGTATGTGCTAACCCACTATTGACACACAGACAGGCACAAATTCACGCACACACACACACACACACACACACACACACACACACACACACACACACACACACACACACACACACACACACACACAATGTCACACACAGACATTAACTTATTATTGGTCACACAACTATACTTTTCAAACTCTATTACCAGACTGCTGCTCTTGCATCCACCAAATAGCATAGGACGTCACAGCATTTCATAACACTGTTTATATGCCCTTATGCTGAGGTGACAGTATTGTTACACAGTTTACATTTATAATTCAATAAGAGTACATGCCACTTTAATGAACCGCATGGGGAAATGCTGTAGAGTCATTGCAGCCACAAATACTAAATACATTGTGCATACAGATCAATATATGGGTATAAAAGAATTATGCAAAAAAAAATAATAAAAATATATTAATGTTATGCCTGGGGTCACCAGAGACCCCGTCGGTAGTCCATGTGTAGTGGTTACATCTTTTTCAGATTAATTTTGCTATTAGAAATGATCTGAAATTAATATTACTTTAATAATTATTAAAATTAGGGGTACCACCTGTTTAGAAAAGGAAAAGTAGCATAGTCGTCTTGTTTTATCAATGGTTTGTCTTTAATGTTGATTAACTTCAATTCGATTCAATTCAACTTTATTTTTCCCGTGAAGGAACTTCATTTGTGGTCAGGCACATACAAACAAGACATACTTCAACAATAAATAGTGAGTATCATGTACGAGAATAAATAAAAGCTAAAAGCTAAAAACCCTGTGGGTAGGGAGAAGGCTTCAATAGGTTGAAGCCTGGAGTAATGGGGTTGGGTTTGGCGGGCTGGGGGGCCTACTGTTTATTCAACAGCCTGATGGATGCTGGAACAAAGGTGGACATGGCTCGTTTGGTACTTAGGGGCAGGGAACGAAGTCTCCTTCCTGAAGGTAGCAGGTGGTACTGGTTGTTGAGGTTATGGGTGGGGTCCGATATGATCCGTCTACTTTTCCTGATGGCCTGTTTTTCAAATATGGCTGTGAGAGTGGTCTGTGGCTGTCCAATGATCTTCCCACTCATCTTTATGATCCTGTTGAGGGGACCTTTGTTCACGTCACTCAGGGAGCCAAACCAAGCCAAGATGCTGAAGGTGGATTGGATGAAGCAGTTGTAAAATGACTGGAGTATTGACTTGTCGACTTGCAGTCGTCGCAGCTTCCGGAGAAAGTACAGGTGTTGTTGACACTTCTTGAACATGCGGTCTGTGTTGCTTTTGAAGGTGAACTTGTGATCAATGATGAAACCGAGATATTTGTATTCTTCCAGTCTCTCAATTATCTGGCCATCTAACTGAAGAGCAGGGGGGCTGGTGGAGGAGCGCCTGAAATCTATGACCATCTCTTTGGTTTTAGAGATGTTCAAGGTGAGATGGTTATCTTAGCACCAGAGTGAGAATTCCTCCACTGCAGACTGCAGTTGTTGGCCTGAGTTGGTGGTATCCACGATGACAGTGTCGTCAGAATATTTAATATATACCATGTCAGGATTCCCACTTCTGCAGTCGTTTGTATATAGGGTGAACAGGACTGGGGAGATCACAGAGCCTTGAGGACATCCTGTGGAGATAACTTAATTACCAATTAGATACATCAATATTAACAAAACAAGTGCAAAACTCTAACTACACTATGCACAGCAGCAGTTCATGTGGACCAAACTCTAGATCGTTTTTCATTACTTAAACACAATTTTCAAAACTTAACACACTTATCTCATGGCTTAACAGCCTGCACAACACTGGATTTCTAGCACTTTGTTCAAATGCTAAGACACTGCTGCCACAATTGTAAACCACACATTCAAAACAGAATGGATATCAGCATAGTGCATTTCAAACACTAGTGATTGCAATTTCAACTGAAACACTAAGAAGGTGTCTTGTTTAAGACTTGTGAGTTAACATACTGTACATACAGTATATAGGGAAAGCTCAACAATAGGAAGACATGTTGTTGGAGGGAGAAGAGAGGCAGTGAGACTGGATGTGTGGAGGAAGACCTCACCTAGAAGACATTGAGCAGTAATTTCTAATGAAATACAGTAAGGGTACAGTAAGTACACTGATAGACCCTGTTGTGAATCATGGTTTCTCATTGAGAGAGGCAGGGTTGAGGGTGCAACGCAATCTGCAAAGATCTAAAGTTGCATCTGTGATACGAATTTTCAAGCAAACAAAAATGTAAGAGTTGCACCCTTACAGTAAATGACAACATTACAGGAATTGATTTCTGTATTACAATTATAGAATATTTCCACAGATATATGCTACATTTGGAAATGTTATCAATAAAATATAAAATAAAAAGATGTATCTATTGAAGCAAACTTCTGATCTTCATTTATTTTTGTTTACCTAAACATAACTGGTATGTTATAAAATAAACAATTTCATGTGAACTAATTTCACTCTTTCCTCAAAGAAAATATTACTTTATTTGTGTGAAGTAACTCAAATTATTCAAAACTGTAAAATTTTAAAGTTTGTAATTTGTGTATTGGGGTTTGATGCTAGTGTTTATACTCTTGAGTGTGTTCTAAATTACAGTATGTGTTATCTCAATGAGGCTGGTTCATAGTGTTTGCTGCACTGAGCCTATTTTGCAGGTGAAGTGAACTGTTCAGCTCCAGTGAATGTTGGTAGTGCAGACTGTAGTTAGAGTTTTGCACATTGCGCTACAGTTGTGCCCACTGTGGGTTAGCAATCGAAAAAAAAACTGTAATCTAATGTATGATAGCAGACGGGGAGTCATCTTCCATCAGTGTTGCCGAGAAGTCATCTCTGGCGCTACCTGAGCCTGGTTAGCTGCTAACTTGCTTGTTCGACAAAAAGTCACCTTCACTCCCCGAAAGATTGTCCAGCGTCTTTGGGATCTTTTTCTTGCTCCTACCCATCCTTAAGAGCGTTATGCTTTATTTGCCACCGTCAAAAGGCTTAAAAATCTGCATTTTTTTATTTAAATTTACCGGAGGTGGAGGAGCTGAGTAAAGACCCAACCTATTCAATGGCCTGCTCACTTGCGTCTCCCACCCTGCATGGCTACTTTTAATTACACCTGTTTAACCCCTGGTATGCCAAGAGAGAATTGTGACTCATGGCGAGCTAGAGTGACATAAAAGTTGTATGAATTCTGATGCAAATGTTCGAACCGAGGTCATATTGCATGAATATTGATGCTATCTGATTTAAGATGAGTGGAAATGGCCCAAATTGGCATTGAAAAGTTAGGATATCATTTGATTTTTGCTGTTCCCACTTCCATGAAAAAAACTGACCAAATATTTTAGACATGCAGCTAAACATGAGAGGGCAATGAGGAAAGCTAATCGAAAGATGAAGGTGGAGTGTAGATTTTGAAAAAAAGCAAGAACAGATTTTGAATTGGTTATTTAATTGCATAATTTTAAAATTAATAATGTTTTTCAAAGGGTTCCAAGAGAAAGTAATATTACTCTGCAGAGGGCTATTACTCTCATTGCTGCATCCTACGCACACACTGCCCACTTATTTTCATCCTAATCTATTTGGCTGTGAAAGTTGTAAAGCTTTTAACATTTATATTCACTTGCACTTGAATTTGAGCTCATTTATGAATACATGAGTGTTGGCTGATGAAAAAAAAATATTGCTGTATTTTTTTTAAAGCTCTCCTATTATACTACTTTTCTGGTCTTAATTTCTCATTAATGACTCCTATAGAGCAACATGACACGAATCACAGCACAAAAAACCATGTAGATTTTCGGGAAACTCTTCCTCTCATCTGGGCGCGCTCAGCAGTCTCTGTCCACACTCGGCTTTGTGCTTCTCCGCTCCCTCGCCCCCTCCTGCAAACCCCACTCCGTTGTGATTGGTTACCTTCCTTCCGGAACACTTTCAGCTGCGCATGGGCAGATTTGAGCAGGCAGGTGGGGGCATGGCCGGAGCGTGCCTGAGAACGTTGCAGCCTTACCATACATGGAAAAATCCGGATTTGTGACGTTACGAATGCAGAAAATTTGAACAAGTGAATTCTTGACCGGCTGCTCTAGTGTTTAGCGCTCTGCACAGCCACCCCAGAGGGTCAGCAGGGAATACGTCTAAATGCATGTAAGTCATTATTTGATACTTTAGTATGGTTAAATACGACTATAAATCATTATAACAACGTTTATAGGTCATAAAAGTCGAAAAAGTATAATAGGTCCACTTTAATGAAGTTTATTTTTCATTGTATTACTACAACTCAATTTGCGTTGGCACTCATAACAAACAGCACTACACAAAATGATAACCACACCAACATAGATAAAAAGAAAAACTTGCTGACAGGGATCTTCTTGAACGTTTCTTAATCGTTATTCTTTGACGATTTCAAAAATGTATGGTTAACCTAATCCCCCAAAAATGACATAAGGAACTGGACTAATAATCAATGCATGTGTGATATATATATATATATATTTTATTTGAGGGAGAGTGCATATTAATGAACATTTCTGTAAATGTGCCAGATTTAGCCAGAAGGCTAGTGTCCATCTGCGGTCCTTGGCCAGATGTAACAATAGGCTCCCTAAAAAGCAAATAACAAGCAAATAACAGGAAGAGTTAAAAAAAAGAACATATAAAAGCAACAGATACAACATTAATCATAACAGCATACAAGTATTCAGTAGTTCAAGCATTGAAATACATAAAATATGCAGTAAACAAACAAGAGTCAGCATCAGACAACTACAAAATAAAAAACACATACAATTCCCTAATCTCAAACATCAGGAACTGTCACTCACATAATGGATTGGACAGTGTCAAACAGGGTTGAGTGTATAAGATGTTACAGATTCAAATCAATAGAGAATGGGTTACATGTAGGGAAATACCAAAGACTTGAGATACCAACCTATACTTTCCAAAATGAAAGATTTTTACAGTGATTTTACAGTGATGAACCACTTCCTAAATCAAATCAAATCAAATCAGTTTTATTTGTACAGCCCAATATCACAAATAGACATTTGCCTTAGTGGGCTTTACATTCAATACAGTATGACACCCTGCCCTTAGACCCTTAGCTCGGCTGAGAAAAAACTAAGAGCATCCATGTAACACGTCCACATTAGCTCGGAGTAAAATGAGAGAACAGCAGCTATCCACCATTAGTACCAGATGGCGCCTGACTGCCCATTTCAGCTCATTTATTACTGAGGGAAATAAACAGATAACTAAAAAAACATCCCTCTGCTGATGCCTGTGAGACCAAAGCAATGTTTAAAAGTGTTCAGGGGCTACTTGGAGGTGTGTGTGTGTGTGTGTGTGTGTGTGTGTGTGTGTGTGTGTGTGTGTGTGTGTGGGCAGCAGAATAATGGCTACATGGGGCATCCAAAGCTCAGAGCAGGCATACACAATGCAGCATGATGATTAAAGTGAATTGAGCAGCTGTAATGGCCGCAGTCATATATGAGATTTATCTCCAGCTGTTAAAAGTTATTATTTTTTCGTCCACATTTTTACATTTGTGAAATAGGTTCAGAACGGCGTTGTTGTCACTCGATACAGCAGGTTTCCTAAGTGGCTGTGGGTTAATGTTTCGGATCAAACGAACATTACACAGAATCACTGTTGGACCTACTTTTTTGTTGTATAATTTAAACTTCACAGTCATGCTAGCACTTTAACGTTCCCATCCTAACCAGGTATTTTTACATTTTCATTGATCATAGTGTTGAACATTTAGCTGCTAAGCCATACTAACATTTACTGGGCATCTGCTGACAATAGACTGACTGCTACTCACAGTTCAGACACAATGGCCCTCATTTATCAACCGTGCGTAGACGAGAAAAGTGGGTGTACGCACATTTCCACGCAAACATCGGCATTTATCAATATGGACGTGAGCGTAGGATACGTTCAAATCCCACGCCAGCTCTCAGCTCGTGTACGCAAGTTTGTAAACAGCATGGACTCGCAGTGCAGGCTGTGCCGGGTAGCCGATGACTTTGTTGGACAATTATTAGAAGATAATACAAATTCAGTGTTTGCTCAGACCGAAATAAAGATATTAATCACTTAAAAATGTGCAGCTTATGGTGTGCAACTGAGTAGGAGAGCTGATTCAATAGTGCGCACACGGGCCGCTGCATGGGACTGCGTAAGGGCAGTTATCTCAGCCTAAGTATTAAATATGTAGGCTATGCAAGTAGTACGCTGCTCTTTATGATAACAACAATACACGGCACAACGTTCAGCTTAACATTTTATTTATTTGACGCAATTTTCTTTTTTTTTCATATATTTCATTTATTCAAGTTTTTTAATACAAATTTTCCACACAGAAAGACAGGAACATACAAGAGACGGAATACGACAAAAAAAAAAATATATATATATATATATAAATATAGCACTCACTCAGCACAAAGAAAACGGAGGTATTTCCCTCTTAATGTGATTGACGAAGGGGCCCCAAATATTTTTAAATTTAGAATGTGAGTTAGCCAAATTAAACCAAATGCAAACAAGAGATCATATCATTTAGCCATTTCTTGTAGCAGGGAGGAGAAGTTGACTTCCATTCTCTTAAAATAACTCTCTTTGCGATGACCATACCAAACATGAGAGCTTGTTGTAAAACGTGGGGAAGAGTCAGGGAATAGTCGGAGCAGCCCAATATCACCAGGAGACAGTCAGGAGTCAGTTGTCTGTTATATATGATATTGTACAGATTAAAAATGTCAGTCCAAAACCTTGTGAGCTTTGAGCAGGCCCAGAAAAGATGCCCGAGAGTTCCATCCACAGACTTATATTTATCGCAGGTAGCAGAAACAGAAGGGAAAATTCTATTCAGCTTGGTTTTGGAAAAGTGCAACCGGTGAATTACTTTAAACTGAATGAGCTGAAGCCTAGCATTGATAGAGCATACTTTTATCCTACTAAGCCCTTTCTCCCACAGCTCATCAGATATTGCTTTACCAGTGTCCTTGATCCATGCCTCTTTGATATGGAGAGAGGGGGTCGCCATAGAAAATAGATTAACAAACCGAGAGATCAAATGTTTGGAGATGGGAGGTTTGGTCATGATGTCATAGAAGACGTGCTGCGCTGGAATCGTATCAAGACGAGTAGAACATTTCCTAATTTGCAAGTAACAAAAAGAATGACTAGAAGGAAGATTGAATTTTGTCTGAAGCTGAGCAAAAGAAGCAAAATGATTATCTATATAGAGATCCCTGATAGTAGATAAACTTGACAAAACCAGCGCTTGAAAACAGCATCCATCAGACCTGGCCTAAAACAGGGGTTCTGACATAAAGGAGCATTACTTGACAGTACCGGGAGATCTAGGACACCCTTAATTTGCTTTAAAATTTTAAACGCATTGCACAGAAAAAAGTTATTGCGTAGCAATTTCATATTAATGTTAGATTTAGAAAACAGAATGGCTGACAGGGAGGCACCAGTAAATGATACAGCGTTAAAAAGTTCAAACTCAGGCCAACTAGGGCCAGGGCCGCACACTTTGACGCACTTTTGAGATGTTAGTTCCTCTTTTAATGTGTCATTGATCGCTATAGCGAGCGATTTATTTCCACCATTAGCTGGCACGTTTCGGCTTGTTTTTCCGATCTGCTGGTGGAGCAGGACGGTGGGCGCTCTCACAGCTGATCGTTGCCTGGTCGGCTTGTGCAGCTGACGGCCGGGCTGATCACTTGTGCCAAGGGCTTCTGTCATATACACTAAAACGCAAAATGTGTTATTTTTAGTTTTTAAAACCCTTTTGAGTAGTGCTATCTAAAAGGACCAATATATTCTAATCATTCAAATCTCTGCAGAGGTGAATTTATTTTATGTGGACCATAATCGGACAGTTGGTGCGTCTTTTTCTCCTCTACCACTTACACTCAACAAAAATATAAACGCAACACTTTTATTTTTGCTCCCATTTTTCATGAGATGGACTTAAAGATCTAAAATTCATTCCAGATACACAATTGTACCATTTCTCTCAAACATTGTTCACAAATCTGTCTAAATGTGTGATAGTGAGCACTTCTGCTTTGCTGAGATAATCCATCCCACCTCACAAGTGTGCCACATCAAGATGCTGATCTGACATCATGATTAGTGCACAGGTGTGCCTTAGACTGTCCACAATAAAAAGCAACTCTGAAATGTGCATTTTTTTGCTTTATTGGGAGTCTGGGGACTCAGAACCAGTCAGTATCTGGTGTGACCACCATTTGCCTCATGCAGTGCAACACATCTTCTTCGCATAGAGTTTATCAGATTGTCAATTGTGGCCTGTGGAATGTTGGTCCACTCCTCTTCAATGGCTGTGCGAAGTTGCTGGATATTAGTGGGAAGAGGTGCACGCTGTCGTATACGCCGGTCAAGCACATCCCAAACATGCTCAATGGGTGACATGTCCGGTGAGTATGCTGGCCATGCAAGAACTGGGACATTTTCAGCTTCCAAGAATTGTGTACAGATCCTTGCAACATGGGGCCGTGCATTATCTTGCTGAAACGTGAGGTGATGTTCATGGATGTATGGCACAACAATGGGCCTCAGGATCTCATCACGATATCTCTGTGCATTCAAAATGCCATCAATAAAATGCACCTGTGTTCTTCGTCCATAACAGATGCCTGCCCATACCATTACCCCACCACCACCATGGGCCACTCGATCCACAACATTGACATCAGCAAAGCGCTCACCCACACGACGCCACACACGCTGTCTGCCATCTGCCCTGAACAATGTAAACCGAGATTCATCCGTGAAGAGAACACCTCTCCAACGTGCCAGACGCCATCGAATGTGAGCATTTGCCCACTCAAGTCTGTTACGGCGACGAGCTGGAGTCAGGTCAAGACCCCAATGAGGACGACGAGCATGCAGTTGAGCTTCCCTGAGACGGTTTCTGACAGTTTGTGCAGAAATTGTTTGGTTATGCAAACCAATTGTTTCAGCAGCTGTCTCAGTGGCTGGTCTCAGACGATCTTGGAGGTGAACCTGCTGGATGTGGAGGTCCTGGGCTGGTGTGGTTACACGTGGTCTGCGGTTGTGAGGCCGGTTGGATGTACTGCCATATTCTCTGAAACGCCTTTGGAGACGGCTTATGGTGGAGAAATGAACATTCAATGCACGAGCAACAGATCTGGTTGACATTCCTGCTGTCAGCATGCCAATTGCACGCTCCCTCAATGCTTGTGGCATCTGTGGCATTTTGCTGTGAGACAAAACTGCACATTTCAGGGTGGCCTTTTATTGTGGACAGTCTAAGGCACACCTGTGCACTAATCATGATGTCAGATCAGCATCTTGATGTGGCACACCTGTGAGGTGGGATGGATTATCTCAGCAAAGCAGAAGTGCTCACTATCACACATTTAGACAGATTTGTGAACAATGTTTGAGAGAAATGGTAATATTGTGTATCTGGAATGAATTTTAGATCTTTAAGTCCATCTCATGAAAAATGGGAGCAAAAACAAAAGTGTTGCTTTTATATTTTTGATGAGTGTAATTGTGCACACAGTGTATATAGGCACAAACACAGAACAGACTGCAGGGGTAAATGTTGACACTCGTATTTATTCCATGTTCCATCCATGTTGTGGCTTTGGTCCAGTATTGATTTTAGTGGGGGAGGGGGCTGAAATCTTACTGGACCCCATGTGCCCCCCCCCCAAAAAAAAAAAATCTGATAGGTACTTTTATTTGAATTTTTTTTTATTAGTATTATTATTCCTGATAGGTAGCCTAGTTCAGAGATGGTATATACATTTTTTTCCTTATTTTATTCTGATAGGTTGTTGGCCATGTTCATCACACACATGACAGCTAATCCACTGATATCGGACCAGTTTGCAATTTCCAACTACTACAGTAATGGTAGGGCTGTGGCCACTAGAACTGGTTTCAGGTCAGCAAAGGTCTTGAAGACGACATAAGTGTGCGTGTGACACGCGTGCTACCCATGCAGGTGCATGAGCACGTGCCCCACCATATTTTTTAAATCACATTTTTTTTGTAATTGTAAATGTAATTTCCATCATTTATATTATAAGTGTAACATGTTCTTAGTAATGGCAGAATTTCATAAATAAAGGTTTATTTTTCAGATAGATATTTGGTTAGTAGCCCCGATAACATTAGCTAATGGTCATGCGTCCCTTAGTCCAGTTGTTAAGCATCTGGCTGCTAGCAAGTTATGTTGTTTGGCTAATTTTACTATTTATCTGAACTGACCTCCCTACAGAGGTTTAGTTTTCACAGAATTGTGGCTTGCATGACTCCCCTGATAGTATGGTAACTGCATGTTAGCGCTTTTCTGGGTTGTCTGAACCGGTCTTGAAAACAAACATTACAATGGATACTAACATGATTTGGGATGATAAATAATCTTTGCATTGTTTATACAGCATCACATGCAAATCATTCAGGTTTGCGATGGCCACCCCACTCTAGGGCCCTGTTCTCATGGCAACACGAAACGGTGCAAACGCGGAAAAATTCCCACGGTTGCACTATATCATGTACATGAAAACAGCAAACGCAGGCATGAAACCGCAAGTTTTTGAGATCTACTCCCAGGGAGGATTTTTTGGAAAACACAACGATTTTGGTTTCTTGTAAACACCGAACCCATTTCCCCTGATAACGCTGACATCACGGCTCCACTTCACGTATGCATAGTCTATAACATTTGCTGTCAAAATACCCACACGCGAGTTATAAAGTTAGAAGACAACATAACATGCACGGTGTCTCCGCGGCACCATCACTGTGATCAGCGGAGAGTGTCGTGCAGGGCTCAAATATAACACTCGCCAATTTAGTCTATAGTCTATTAGTAAGTTATTGATACCATGCAACCGCCGCGCCACTTTGTCTGGGGAAAGACTTGTGCTCTGCCGGTTTTTCTAGCAAAATAAACGTGTGTAGCGTCTATATGCCAGGGACACAGCTCTCTACATTAAAAAACACTATGGTAATGGTAAATGGTAAATGGACTTGTATAGCGCTATATCTCCGTTTATCACAGACTCAAAGCGCTTTACATTGTTTTTTTTGTACACATTCACCCAGTCACACACACATTCATACACCGATAGCAGCAGCTACCACGCAGGGTAGGCTTAGCACTACGGTGCTAAGCTAACTAAGCTAACTATCGGGAGCAATTCGGGGTTCAGTGTCTTGCCCAGGGACACTTCGACATGAGGCGGGGAGATGGGGGATCGAACCTCCGACCCTGCACACCAGAGGCGCGCTCCCTACCCACTTCGCCACTGCCGCCCCAAATTATCAAAACTATCCATAGTTCGCAGCGGTTAAGTTACTGTTACTGTTCAACAAAAGGAGCATTAAGGCTACGGCTTCACAGTAAAAGCATGTCACTGGCTAAACATTAATAGCATTTCACTGGACAAACGTGAGTTGACTTTTATTTTGAAGTACGCCTAACAGGAAAGATAGCCGCTCACAAAGCCCCTTCACTACCAGCATGTCTTCTATTTTCACGAGTTCAATGGGTGAAATAAGAGGACAGAAAGCTTGTCATTTACAATACTTGTAACCCCAAGCTTACACCAACCGCTTTATGAACGTTAGTGGCATTAATTTCAGTTACAGTAAGGTTTTATGCATCAAATTGTACCAGAAAAGCTATCTACTACTACCTTGTACCGCCAACTGCTGGCATGGCATGCTTACTACAGCAATTTCGAGTGAAGATGTCAGATAAATTGTGTCTGAACGGGTTTTTTTTAAACCAAAAACGTGAAAACTGTCACGTTTTCACCGTGAGAACAGGGCCTAGGTCTGTGTCTCACCTTGGCCACCCCAGTCAAAATGTCCTGGAAACGCCACTGTGTGGTGCTATAAAGAGTGTCTGTTTTGTGTTTGTGTGTGTGTGTGTGTGTGTGTGTGTGTGTGTGTGTGTGTGTGTGTGTGTGTGTGTGTGTGTGTGTGTGTGTGTGTGTGTGCAGTCTGTGCACGTGCGTAGCTGCGGGTGTATAATGTTCATAAATGGGTGTAATGGGCTCCATATAGTGAAGTTGGAGAACTGTAGCAGAGTGTGTTTGGGAAAAATATCACCCATGTCTCCACCTTTCACACACCACTTAGCTAACAAACACACACACACACACACACACACACACACACACACACACACACACACACACACACACACACACACACACACACACACATATATATATTACTACTTCCTGTGTGGGTAAAGAAGTTGTCTTTCCACACGGTGTTAGTGCAACGTGTTGGAAATAATAATCACTCATTATGAGTTAGAAAGGAGAGAAGCGGTGGAGGGGCGTAAAAGGATTTAATATAACAGAGGGAACAACTACTGTATGTGCGAGGGGGTATAATACATTGTTGCTTACTTCTTCCCAGATAATCATTCGTTGATATGAATCTTTAAAGGTCACATATTATGCTAAATGCACTTTTTAAATGTGTTCTAACATATCCATGGGTCCATGGTGTGCCTAGAGACTGCCAAAATATTAAAAAAAATAACAATCTCTCCTTTTCTCACTCTCCCCCTTTCTGAAACCCCCACCCCTCCCCCCCAATATACCCCAGTCAGAATTCTCCCCTTTTCTGACCTCAAAAACTGGAAAGCCAGAAGCTTCCACTGTGCAGCCCACACCCCTATTTCTTATTGGTCCACGGCCCCGACAGACAGAGGGCGAGGCGTATCTGGCTTCGCTTCCGGACAGGGGGCGGGGGGAGCTCAAAGATTGTATATTTACGAGGGGAGCTGCAGCTCTTTTTAAAAAATAGGCCATTGTGAGATTAGCTGAACATCAGCATAGTACAATAAATTATCTGAAAGTTTTTTTCAGCAAACAATTAAAGAAAAACGTATTAGGGACCACGAAGACCATATAATATGGTGTATAATAGAACCGAAAAGTGTATAATATGGGAGCTTTAAGGATACTAATCCTATCAAATTCATTTTGTTGCTAATCTTCGACATCACCACCAAACCCCCATCCTGCTACTATTTATTATATGGAAATTATATGGCATTTTTGGTGTTTTCTTGTGACAGTTTTACAATATACACCTTCAAGTAAACCTCAATACAGAATCCAGCTCTCCTCGAGTCATTTGAAGTCCATATTTAAGCGGACTGGATAGCTAGATACAGAACATCTAGCGAAAACATTACAACTCCAGTCAAGACGTGAGTACTTGGTATTTGGCCACAGAGCTACATAGTGACCGTATGGAGGAAGTTCTCCACTTTTTTTGTACAGTAAGCAATAAAAGCATTTCTAAATACATTTAAAAAAAAGAATTTGAACAGGAGCCTGACGCGACACTGTCTACTTATTAGCAGCACAGGCAGTTTTTGTGTGAGCATGTATTTGTGTGTGTGTGTGTGCAGGGCCGGATCTAGGCATAGGCATTCTAGGCACGTGCCTAGGGCCCATTTCCACAGGGGGGCCCAGTGAGAAGGAAAAAAATATATATATATATATTTTTTTTAGTACGGTGTGTTTGATATTAAAGCTCCCATATTATACACTTTTCGGTACTATTATACACCATATTATATGGTCTTAGTGGTCCCTAATACGTTTTTCTTTAATTGTTTGCTGAAAAAAACTTTCAGATAATTTATTGTACTATGCTGATGTTCAGCTAATCTCACAATGGCCTATTTTTTAAAAAGAGCTGCAGCTCCCCTCTTAAATATACAATCTTTGAGCTGCCCCCGCCCCCTGTCCGGAAGCGAAGCCAGATACGCCTCGCCCTCTGTCTGTCAGGGCCGTGGACCAATAAGAAATAGGGGTGTGGGCTGCACAGTGGAAGCTTCTAGCTTTCCAGTTTGTGAGGTCAGAAAAGGGGAAAAATCTGACTGGAGTATATTGGGGGGGGAGGGGTGGGGGTTTCAGAAAGGGGGAGAGTGAGAAAAGGAGAGATTGTTATTTTTTTTAATATGTTGGCAGTCTCTAGGCACACCGTGGACCCATGGATATGTTAGAACACATTTAAAAAGTGCATTTAGCATAATATGTGACCTTTAACATCATATTATGCAAATGTAAGTTATCATACAAAAAAAAGGAATACAATTTTTTGGTCTGGATAGTTAATAGCCTATTAATTTAATCAGTTCATCCGAGGTTAACTTATCACTCGGTATTGAGTTTATTTAAAAAAATTGGAAATTGGGCTGCCCTCAGTTGCCCATGCACTGTATATAATGTAGTCTATAGCCTATTTCAGCCTCATCTGTGGAAAAAAAGATAGCTGGACAACAGAGTTCTTCTGCTTCGTTCCTCTCACTGCATTTAAATGCATTCATAATATTAAAGAGAAATATGTCCCGTAAAAGAAAAAAAAGCACCATCCCAGAGGACACTGAATTATATTTTTTATTTTATTTATATATTATATTTTTTCTATATTAATATTTTTATGGAAAATCCACGTCTTTCTTCGATAGCTTTTATTTCTACTTCATTCGAGCCAGTATCTCCAAATTATTTGTTCACACAAAATTCCTCAGATTTAGCCTCTTAATTTCCCTCTGAAAGTGCACCAGATTCATGCATTTCACTTTAAAAAGGTAAAAAAAAAATCTCCGGGGGGGGGGGGGGGGCATACCCCCGGACCCCCCTAGGAGAGTGAAGATCTCGGCGGGCTACTATTTTCACTAAGCTGGACATTGGAGGCACTAGGGATGAACTGGGTTCAGGGCCCCATGAAGGCTTGGGCCGGCTCTGCTCCCCGGTTATAATTTTAGTCGTCAAACCAGTTTTTTCTGTGCGGCGTCTCAGACCGGCGATGTCTCACTGTGAATTTCACCGTTACCCACCACAGAGTTCCACGCCAGGTTTCACCAGGTGAATCGCTGCTTTGCTCACGCAAGGCTTTTGTGTTAGATCAGGCTTGCACGAGCGTTTTAACTTTATGCTGAATAAAGCATTGCACTGCACTGTTTTTCATCCAGTTGGAAAAATCGCTCCCACACTGGACTCTGCACGCACCTTACAGAAATGCTCCTGCAGTGAGCTCACAGACAGACGTGAACTTGCACACTCGGTTACGTTTCTCTTTACTCCCGTTTACAAACGCGCAACTCTTAAACAAATGAATGAGCATAATACTCTTGTGGCAGTTCAAATGTATGTAGTTTTTCACCAAATCGTGAAGTATCCGTTTGGAGGGGGCCCGAAAAAATGCGGTATGCCTAGTGTAATCTTTCTTCTTAATCCGGGCCTGTGTGTGTGTCAGTCAACCTTATGTCGGGTCCGTTACTTGTACTGGATACGTAGACTCTGTTGTTGACTCTGCTGTAGGTCCTGTCTCTTAGGGGCACTTTACACTGTGAAAACGTGACAGTTTTCCAGTTTTTGGTTTAAAAAAAAAACCCCGTTCAGACAAAATTTATCTGACATCTTCATCCGTGCACATGTTTTCAGAGGAAACGGGCCGAAATCGCTGTAGTAGCAGTGTAGCAGCCATGCCAAGCCAATAGTCAGCGGTGACACAGCCTAGTAGATAGCTCTTCCGGTACAATTTGATGCATAAAACCTTACTGTAACCGAAAATTAATGCCACTAACGTTCATAAAGCGGTTGGTGTAAGGTTGGGGTTACAAATATTGTAAAAGACAAGCTTTCTGTCCTCTTATTTCACCGCATTGAACTCGTAAAAACAGAAGACTTGCTGATAGTGAAGGGGCTTCGTGAGCGGATACTTTCCTGTTAGGCGTACTTCAAAATAAAAGTCAACTCACGTGTGTCCAGTGAAATGCTATTAATGTTTAGCCAGTGAAATGCTTTTACTGTGAAGCCGTAGCCTTAATGCTCCTTTTGTTGAACAGTAACTTAACCGCTGCGCGCTGAACTATGGATAGTGTTTTTTAATGTAGAGAGAGCCGTGTCCCTGCCCTGGCATAGAAGCTACACACGTTTATTTGGCTAGAAAAACCGGCAGAGCACAAATCTTTCCCCAGACAAAGTGGCCGGCGGTCTCAATAACTTACTAATCGCTTAGACTAAATTGGCGAGTGTTAGGCTATATTTTAGCCCTGCACGTCACTCTCCGCTGATCACAGTGATGGTGCCGTGGAGACACCGTTCATGTTGTCTTCTAACTTTATAACTCGCTTGTGTTGTGGATATTTTGACAGCAAGTTATAGACTACGCATGTGTGAGGGTGGAGCCGTGACGTCAGCGTTATCAGGGGAAATGGTTTCGGTGTTTACAGGAAACCAAAACCGTTAAGTTTTCCAAAAAATCCTCCCTGGGAGGTGATCTCAAAAACCTGCGGTTTCATGCCTGCGTTTGCTGTTTTCCTGTAAATGATATAGTGCAAACGCGGGAATTTTTCCGCGTTTGCACCGTTTCTTGTTGTCGTGTAAAGTGCCCCTTACTTTCTGCGTTCGCAGTATTTGTTTTTCTCCCTCCATTTTACGTCAGACGCGTATGAACACAGCGCACCCGACAGCGCTGCGGTTAAACAGAGCTAGTCATATGGAACGAAGCCTCGAGGAAGATCACATGTGTCGATGAATTTTAGTAATCGAGTTATTGGAGGTACTCGAGGAATCGTTCCAGGCCTAAATCCATGGACACACAGAGGGTATGTGGAGAGAGAATGCCGAACACTTTTGGCAGAAGTGGAATTTAATAAAAAAATTATCTAAAAATGCCAAGACAACTTGATATACGGGTTGGTAAATAAAGTTGGCCCTGTTTCCACCTGGGATTATGATGTGATTTTGGTAATCCGATCAAAGGTGGCCAGCTCTCAGTCCGTGTGTTCACACTTGTCTTTTTACATGTGACTTCTTTGTCTACTTGTGATCGGATTGCATTTTACCCGCTCTGAATGTAAATCAACACGTACATCATTTCTGTTTTCTTTGGTGTTTTTAACCGGTGGGGTTCAAACAAGTTAACATACAGGGCTGTACAGAGCCACAGTTTTAATCGCATTTGCTATTAAAATGTATTACGTGCGAAGATAATTACAAGTCTAGGTTGACGAGATAGGCTACTGTCTCATTTAGACAAGGAGGAGCGATGCACAACACTAGAGTGAGCATTACGCGGTTGGATATAGGCCTACAACTATCTGCTTTGGTGAGTTATTTATATGTATTTAAATTGTAGTACAATCATTTTATATTATTTGCTGTCCTTCTTATTTTAAATGGTGACTTAGGCTATTTCTTTTGTTACAATTACAGCCCATGCTTTTTTTCTCTTTTTTTCTCCCAATCGCAGACCTACTCGATCGGTTTAAATTGTGGCCCGTCTATTTAATTACTTTCAGGGAGGAAAATGTCCTTTTTAAAGTGAAATGCATGAATCTGGTGCACTTTGAGAGGGAAATTAAGAGGCTAAATATGAGCAATTTTGTGTGAACAAATAATTTGGAGACACTGAGTCGGATGAATTAGAAGCTATTGAAGAAAGACACATTCATTTTCCATAAAAATATTAATTTAAAATGAAATATTACGCAGGGTCCTCTGGGTTGGGCTTGGTGCTCTTTTTCTTTAACAAGACATATTTCTCTGTAATATAATGAATGCTTTTAAATGCAGTGAGAGGAACGAAGCAGAAGAACTCTGTTGTCCAGCTATCTTTATTTCCACAGAAAAGGCTGAAATAGGCTATAGACTATACACGTGCATGGGCAACTGAGGGCAGCCCCATTTCCAAATGTTTTTAAATAAACTCAATACACACTGTGCTAGGACGTGAACGTGACGTCACATGATCAGTTAACCTCAGATTATCTCCCAGAAAACAGATCTGATTCAATTACTAGGCTATTAACTATCTAGACTACATTGTACTTGTATTCCTTTTTTTGTAAGATAACTTACATTTGCTTAATATGATGTTAATATCAAAAACACAAACTCACATTTTTTTTTCACATATTCATCCGCTTTGTGTTGCCTTCCCTGTGTGTGGAAAGTGCTATATAAATAAAGTTTGATTGATTGATAGATCTCAGTCTATGTTTGAGGTATGAGGATTCAAACAGGTCACCTCCGGTTGTGTCTGGAAGCAGATGTGACTAAAAGTCTGGAATAAATGTTATCTTGAACATTAGTTCTTACTCTGCAGTCTCAGTCTCTCTCTCTCTCTCTCTCTCTCTCTCTCTCTCATTCTCTCCGACGGTCTGTCTGGTAAATAAATGGCACAAACACAATCACACAAACAAGCTCACGGTTAAATGGAATAATCACCATAAATTAGAATCGCAACTGATTTGTGCTTGTATTAAGATGCAGCTTCTCATTAGCAGCTTATTCCAGAGTTAGATTGCTTCATTCATAAGTCTACTGAAGAAAATCCTCAACTCAGCACTGGCCCATCTAAAAAAAATGTTTAATACCAGGTCAAAGGCCTAGTTTATTATGATGCAGCTATAGTCTCCCACAATGAGCACATTCCTGACAAATGCAAAAAGTTAAAGGACATACTGACAATTTTCATATAGTAGCAGCTATGAGTGAGTGCCAGCAGAAGTCAAGTCCACCCACAGACCTCTTGTGTTTCAGTAGTGCCTGGGTTATCAGAAGGACATGACGAGATGTGTTTGAGTGTCCGTCAAATGAATGGACCGGCCAAGATCAAGGATCCTGCAGGAAGCTCACAGGAGTCAACACAGTTCCCTGCTGAATGTTTTGTTTGCTATTTAATTGCTTTGCAGATGTATATTGAAGGAAATGTAATTGCTGGCTGGAGCATTCCTGCACTGCAGAGAAGTTATCGGAAGGGAGGGCCAGGGATGTTGGTCATAAAAATAACAGCACTTTTATTTTTACCGTGGACTGTTATGGTTTAGCTGTGCAGCCACCATGCATATCTGCACTTCTGTGGTCTTACAGGAGTAGGGGAAAACTGGTGAAGAGTAGAAGACAGCTTTATTTTCCCCAAGGGTAAAGTGTGGCTTCCAGCAATCAATAGTAGTTAACAGTAATTACTAGAATAAAGAAAGAAAAAGAATTTAAAAAATAATTGCTAGGTATCAGGCAACAGTCTCCCGCTATGGTTTGTGACTAGCACAGCATCAAAGTTAACAATATGTTTTTGTGCAGTGTCGTGGAAAAGCAGCTGAGGCGGTCCAGGCTGGCTGGAGCCAGGAGGCTGCTTTGAGATAAGCTAGACCCCGCACAAGTGCCACCAATGTCTTGCTGAGCGCACAGCTTGGCTGCATGAGATCCACACAGTCCTAGGAACAAGACACTGCAGTGGCTTTCTACAAGCTGAAGAGGTGAAATGCTTGATAGGATATGACCTGCTGATGGGCGGAGCTGAGCGCATATTGGAAGTGTTAACCCCCTCCTTTGATTAAATTCTCTAATTGACTCCACAAAAGTTTGAAATCACCATTCAAAATTAAATGAACATTATTCCTCATCCTTTATCTGAATGTACTCAAGCAGAAGCAACTGTATTCAATGCGAGAATTTTCTAGCATTAACAATTATTAAGTCCCCCTTAACTTCTACCAGAAATGGACAAAGGAAGATTGGTTTAATGTGTTGTAGTCCAAGTTTGAACAGTTTGGTAACAAGCAAAGAGTGTATGTTCAACGGAGGGAGGGGCAGAGATATAAAAATGTGTGTAATTTGCCAACAGTTAAACATGGAGGCGAAGTATTATGGTGTGGGTTGCCATTTCAGCCTCAGGAACAGGTGACTTAGTGAAAGTAGATGGCATCATGGATAAGAAAGTATACCACAACATTCTGGGGAGTACCATCTGGGAGTCATCATATTGAGACCAGATGTATTTTTCAATGGGACAATGACCCTAAACATTCTTTAACTATATCTTTAACTATTGCCAGTACTACCTGGGACGGAAGAAATCAGCTGGAAAATCATGGACTGGCCCCCTCAAAGTCCAGACCTCAACCCCATCGAGCTAATTTGGGGCAAGTTGGAAAATAAACTGGACAGATGTATTGTACATTTAAAGGAAAGCCTTTAGTTTCAGTTGTAGAAAGCATGGGATAACATTAGTGTTAAAGTTCTCAGGAAATATACTGACCTTGTGCCAGAGAGATGGACATACCAAATATTAAAGTTAAAAGTGGATAGAAACAGTAGGACTGACTTCATTTGATATTTGTTGTGCTCAGAACAACCATCTGATTATTTCATGAAATTTTTTAAATGAAATGTTTTGAGGCAAAAAAAAGGTCAATATGTTCAGATCTGACAGGTGTTCTAATTTTGGCCACTCTGTTGCAGAGTGGACGTAACCTTGTGAGGTAACTTTGGTGTTGTGGAGAAAACCATCTGGCAGGACTTTGAAGCTGAACATGTCATTCTAAAGACTCTTTTCTTTATCAATTTATTCTCATGAAGGCTTGGCGAAACAACGTTACTGCTTCCTGATTTCCCATACTATGGGGCGGGCTAAGGTTCATATACAGAATGTGCGCATGTTAATCGCCCGTTAAAAAAATCGCTGTTAAAAGGAGTTTGCGTTGTGCGTTAACTTTGACAGCGCTAATTTGTACACATTCTTTTAAGTATATTGCACAGTATCTTTGTACAGCGTACTGTGCAGCATTTTATAATAATAATATTAAGTATTGACAGCATGTCAGTTTTTTTAAATAAAATAGTGTATTGACAAAAGAAAATATCCACTAAAATCATTTGGCTGAGAGATAACTGACTGGGAAACTGCTGTATCCATTTGTTCTAAGATAATATCAAAATCACTGAACACGTTTTCCTTCGCTGTATGTACACAAATGCAGTTGAAGACACACAAAGTTTTTAATCACTTTTTAATGCAGACGAGTGGAAAGGCTTTTAAACAGGTTTTCACTTTGTTACCTATTCCAGCCTGTGGCCTGATCATTTTGTTTTATGGTCATGCTTTTTCCAGCAAAATGACGTTGGTATGACGTGCATGCTCACACCCCAGAGCCTTCTTCAGCTAGCTCCTATACAGCTGCAACAGATCATCACAATGACACAGGAATGGAGTCTATCAAGCGACCTGCATCCTCCACAACACACCAGTAGTCCATACAGTACTCAGCAATCAAGTCTTCTGAGTCCACATCCATTCCTGGCATTCTGCAAGTCATTTTCAACCCATATTATCATTGGCTCAGGGTTTTAAAACTTGCTGTGGAGGATTTTTCACACAATTGGCAAATCTGTTTTTGTAACAAATTACAAAAGGAGTGCTGTAATTGCAGCACTTAAGAGCTGCACTGACATAGAGTAATAGAGAGCATTGTTACATATTAATGGTCTGTACACACACACACACACACACACACACACACACTCACTCACTCACTCACTCACTCACTCACTCACTCACTCTCTTTCTCTCTCTCAAATGAGTCAGTCTAGCATAGAAAGAAAAAAGAGAAGGTGAACGTATAAATTACAAGGGATTCAAGATTCCATGACTTGAGATAGCAAAATATTAATGACGTGTAGAATAAGCCTGTCTGTCAGGGTTGATAGGGGATGCCTGTGTGTGGCTGTTCAGCCAGTAGGATGAAATGCAGCAAGCTAGGGAGGAAGAATACTTAAGGTGTAAGAGGACTGCGTTGACAGCCATCTCCATAATGTAACATATTAACTATAGCTAAGTACCTCATACAACCACACTTCAAAAAATACTGAACAATCCCTTTAATGAGTGAAAAAAAGCAGACAGACTGACATTGCCATTCCTGGAGCAATGCTGCTAGTGTGGCTAAAAATGATACATTCGGATGATACCTTCTTAATTTGGTTAAATCTTTGAAAGTGACCTATTACTGTTGCTCTAGTTCAGGGATTCCCAAAGTGTGGTGCGCGCACCCCTGGGGGTGCGTGAGCTGCCGCTAGGGGGTGCGCAAGATGAAAAATGTAATGGCGGTCTGATCATTACACAATCCATATTGGTCCGAGTATAAGAGGGTTTTATTTTCGCGGAAATAGGTCGTAAAAAGTCGGGTCGTGTTTTCCAAGTTGTGTTTATTTTCTTTTTTTAATCGGGTGGAACACTGGCTGTGCTCTCGGAAGCGGCCGGGGCGTTTGTGCGCTTGGAGAGAGAACGCTTTGTGTGGAGAGAAAAAAGAGGCACGGGACATCGGCAAAGCCTCAAATCATTATGTTGCGAGTCAACGTGTCAGAGGCAGGAATCGGCAGAGCGATCGACTGTGGCTTTTTAGCTGCTGCAGTTGTGCTGAGAAGAGATGCCAACTGCGCTGTCGCGCTTTACGCACCAGCACTGCTGCTGTTATGTTCAGATTTCATCATTTGCATCAAAGCCCTAATGATTTTAAGAATGAGACGCTTTATTTAAACGCTGTCCATGCTCTGTCTATGCGGTCATTGTGATTCTCACTTTGTCGGCTGTAAACTGAAACTAACGGAGATCTCGGAGGGCTTCCCCTCGACAACTGTAACGTGCCCCGGTTATCATTTCAGCCTTAAACCACGGCGTTGATGGCTTTCGTTTCAGCACTAGGCTATGTGATTAACTATGAGCATTAAATAAATGCTGCGTCTCAGATGCCGAGGACAGCAGCGAGGATGAGGCTATGCACCGAACCAGAGCATAGGAGAGATGACAGCGAGAGCGATCACAGCGGGGCAGAGGAATTTGCGTGTGAAGAATATTAGTCTGTGGTGAACCCATCAGAGTTCGGTCTATTTGCACTATCCTACTGTTTATTTGCAATGAAGAAAAGTATTTTTTTCAATGCGTTTTTATTTTCGTATATTATTTAAGTAAATAAAATTGATTGAGTTGAGTTTTGAAAAACAGGGGGTTTGTCTTATAATCGGGGTTGTCTTATACTCGGACCAATACGGTACAGTGTTTTTTCCCCACACAATAAAGACGTGTAAATAAACATTTCCTTTGTAAAATGAAGAATCAAAAACTTGAATTTTAATTAATAAATAAATGGAGGCTATTCAAAATGAAGCGAAGTTATCTTCTTCTACGCATATGCGCACCTAGTTTGTGGCCTCTACATTCATTCTCGCAATTTATTTAAAATGACTGGCGTTCTAATTTTATTTCCATAACCTGTGTTATGATGACGGGGTTGTTTGCTCCACGGTCATTTAAACTTGCTGCAATTGTTGCTCAAAATAATAAAATTAGGCTATAATATTTTCCCCATTTTATATGCTTTCGGCCCCTTGTTGTGATCGAAACCAAAACAGCACAGAAAATATGTTTTATTGTTGATAGAGGATGTAGCCAAAACATATTCTTAATTGTGTGTGTGTGTGTGTGTGTGTGTGTGTTTGTGTTTTTTTTTTTTTTTTTGGGGGGGGGGGGGCGCTAGAGTATCTCGGTAAGGTTAGGGGGGCGTTTGCTCAAAAAAGGTTGAGAACCACTGAGCTAGAGCCTAACGTTTCGTTATTTGGATGAGAAAGGTTGTAGGCGTCCATACTTTCCCGAGCAGATGCACTGGAACACAGACAGGTCGGAACTCGGAACTACCAAGTCGGATATTTCCGAGTTCCGAGTATAAAGGAACACAGCATTCAACTGAAACTGGCGCGCGACTTCGACGTCATCTTTCTCAGCCGCTCCCTCTGTTCGCTGATTGGACTGGCAGAAATCTGGACGAGCAGGAACAAATGAATGCACCGCAGCCCCAGACTGACTACTGAAGTTAAATGAAAATTGAGCGGAAGTACTATAGGTAGGTGGGCGGTGCCATGCTAGCTATTCAATGCAATCACACCACCTTTTAAATATGCCACACATTGGGCCTCATTTATCAAACTTGCATGGAAACTGGTGCAGATTCTGGCGCAAATATCACCCTACGCCAGGTATCGCGTGGGATTTATCAAACAGTCGTATCTCACCAATCGCGGCGTACGCCAGGCCAGCCTTGATAAATGCGGTGGCTGAAAACAATCGTTATTTGAATATCACGGCCATATATTTTCTCAGTTTAGAGGCCTCGCCCAGAGGTTTTACGACATGGATATGCGCATTACGGCACAGAAGAGGAACTTCTCTGAAATAGAAATTGACAGAATAACAGCGAAAGAGTTTAATTTAGGAGCATTTCAAGCGGCATCAAAGAATGACAGAAGGCAGCAGTTAGGAAGGAAATAACTGCTGCGGTCAACAGCGTTGGTGTTGACGACAAACGATCTCCAGCTGAGGATTTTGCATTTTAGGTTTACATCAGTAGGCTACTATCGCTCAAATGCTATAAAACAGCATACACAATTATATGTCGCAATTTCTTTACATAGATGAAGAAAAAGTGGTCTGACTCAAAAATCGCCACTAAAAAAAGTGTGTTGCTGCTCTGAAATGCAACAGCAACTGGAGGTGCGGGCATAATATACACTCAACAAAAATATAAACGCAACACTTTTGTTTTTGCTCCCATTTTTCATGCGATGGACTTAAAGATCTAAAATTCATTCCAGATACACAATATTACCATTTCTCTCAAACATTGTTCACAAATCTGTCTAAATGTGTGATAGTGAGCACTTCTGCTTTGCTGAGATAATCCATCCCACCTCACAAGTGTGCCACATCAAGATGCTGATCTGACATCATGATTAGTGCACAGGTGTGCCTTAGACTGTCCACAATAAAAGGCCACCCTGAAATGTGCAGTTTTGTCTCACAGCAAAATGCCACAGATGCCACAAGCATTGAGGGAGCGTGCATTTGGCATGCTGACAGCAGGAATGTCAACCAGATCTGTTGCTCGTGCATTGAATGTTCATTTCTCCACCATAAGCCGTCTCCAAAGGCGTTTCAGAGAATATGGCAGTACATCCAACCGGCCTCACAACCGCAGACCACGTGTAACCACACCAGCCCAGGACCTTCACATCCAGCAGGTTCACCTCCAAGATCGTCTGAGACCAGCCACTGAGACAGCTGCTGAAACAATTGGTTTGCATAACCAAACAATTTCTGCACAAACTGTCAGAAACCGTCTCAGGGAAGCTCAACTGCATGCTCGTCATCCTCATCGGGGTCTTGACCTGACTCCAGCTCGTCGCCGTAACAGACTTGAGTGGGCAAATGCTCACATTCGATGGCGTCTGGCACGTTGGAGAGGTGTTCTCTTCACGGATGAATCTCGGTTTACATTGTTCAGGGCAGATGGCAGACAGCGTGTCTGGCGTCGTGTGGGTGAGCGCTTTGCTGATGTCAATGTTGTGGATCGAGTGGCCCATGGTGGTGGTGGGGTTATGGTATGGGCAGGCATCTGTTATGGACGAAGAACACAGGTGCATTTTATTGATGGCATTTTGAATGCACAGAGATACCGTGATGAGATCCTGAGGCCCATTGTTGTGCCATACATCCATGAACATCACCTCACGTTTCAGCAAGATAATGCACGGCCCCATGTTGCAAGGATCTGTACACAATTCTTGGAAGCTGAAAATGTCCCAGTTCTTGCATGGCCAGCATACTCACCGGACATGTCACCCATTGAGCATGTTTGGGATGTGCTTGACCGGCGTATACGACAGCGTGCACCACTTCCCCCTAATATCCAGCAACTTCGCACACCCATTGAAGAGGAGTGGACCAACATTCCACAGGCCACAATTGACAATCTGATAAACTCTATGCGAAGAAGATGTGTTGCACTGCATGAGGCAAATGGTGGTCACACCAGATACTGACTGGTTCTGAGTCCACAGACCCCCAACAAAGCAAAAAAATGCACATTTCAGAGTGGCCTTTTATTGTGGACAGTCTAAGGCACACCTGTGCACTAATCATGATGTCAGATCAGCATCTTGATGTGGCACACTTGTGAGGTGGGATGGATTATCTCAGCAAAGCAGAAGTGCTCACTATCACACATTTAGACAGATTTGTGAACAATGTTTGAGAGAAATGGTAATATTGTGTATCTGGAATGAATTTTAGATCTTTAAGTCCATCTCATGAAAAATGGGAGCAAAAACAAAAGTGTTGCGTTTATATTTTTGTTGAGTGTATTAGGCAGTAAGTTGTATTTTTGAGGATTAATTTTATTATTGAACAACTACAGTGCTCTCGGTCAATCCAAAATGTTAATGAACCTAAACCTGAATGTTTACGAAAGTAAAAGTGAGGTTTTGTCTTTCTTACGAGAATGTATATATGTTTTGCTATTATTAGGCAACTATTAGTATGCAGAATTATTATGCAACTAAATAAAAAAAACTAAATTTTTCCCATCTCACTTGTTTATTTTCATCTGTTAAAGTGAGAATAATAAAACAACTCAAAATTTACAAATAAAAATTTCCGACATGTCAAAAAAAAAACTGTGACCAATATAGCCACCCTTTTTCAATAACTGTCACAAGCCTTCCATTCATGGAGTCTGTCAGTTTCTTGATCTGTTGACGATCAACTTTTTGTGCAGCAGCAACCACAGCCTCCCAGAAACTGTTCCGAGAGGTGTACTGATTTCCTTCACTGTAAATATCCCGTTTAAGCAGGACCCACAGGTTCTCAATAGGGTTTAAGTCAGGTGAGGAAGGGGGTCATATCATTATTTTTTCATCCTTAAGGCCTTTACTGGCTAGGCATGCAATTGAGTACTTCGATGCATGTGATGGAGCATTGTCCTGCATAAAAATCATGGTCTTCTTGAAAGATGCATACTTTTTCCTGTAGCACTGCTTGAAGAAAGTATCTTCTAGAAACTGGCAGTAGGTTTTGGAGTTGATTTTGAGGCCATCTTCAACCCGAAAAGGTCCAACTAGCTCATCTTTAAAGATACTAATAGTTGCCTTTAAAGATGAGCTCGTTGGATCACAAGTATTCACCAAGACTGACAGAGGCCACAAAAAATATTTTCAAAATGTACATGACTATAGATATTTTATATTGATTGTCCTCTATGTTCTTCAGTTGAACTGTGTAATAGAATGTTTACTTTAAAATAAACAGCAATCAAGATGTGTTTCAAGTTTCAAAACACATTCTCATGTTAGGTGACTGGTTAGATTTTCACATATGACCAACCATTCCTCAACAACTATGAAATATCATTATGTATTGTTATTAGGGCTGTCAAATTAACGCATTAATTTCGATTAATTAATCACAGAAAAATTAACCCGATTAAAAAAATTAACGCAGATTAATCGCACTTCTATAATGCCCTTTGACCCGGTGCAAAAGTGGTGCGGAGCTGCACCTGTAGCTCGCCGGGCCGGGTGCGCGGGTAAAAGGGAGAAAGTAAAAGTAAAGAGAGAAGCAGGGGAAAAGGGCCGACTCGAGGGCTCTATCTATGGACGGTTTATGGGATGCTTCGGCAAATAAGCATGAAGGTAGGAAGACATCTTACTTAATTCTCCGCAGTGTCCATGCATTATTGATTTAGTGGGTGCAACAATGTAGGCTAGGTTCAAAACAGTAGGCCTATCTCTCAATCTTCCTCCAATTTTGTTTGCTAGCTGTCTCGCGTAAACGGAGACCCGCCCCGTGTGTGTGTGTGTGTGTCAATATTTTTGCCTATGAGTAGTTTACGAAATGGTGGCAGTGCAGTAGGCTATACAGCTGTTTATAAACAGGTATAAAAGTGTCATATAAGTATGCGATTAATTTAGATTAATTAAGCACAGAGCCTGTAATTAATTAGATTAATTTTTTTAATCGTTTGACAGCCCTAATTGTTATCATAATAATATAAATCTGACGGAGTTGACACATATCTGACGGAGTTGACAAGTATATCTTATGAATTTGACATATCGGACCGTGGTGACAAAAACTCAGATAACCATCAAATACGTAGAATAATCAATAACAGTGATTTTATAACCGCATATTATTGGTTGAGCGTTAATTCAAGATTCACATTACAGTCTTTCAATCAGACTAGCTCTAAAAGACTCAGACCAAATCGCCTCATTTTCTATATCATCCTGTACTTTTTTAAGAATCATCTATGACAAAAGAAGATTGTGAGAGTTTCCATAAATACAGTAATAGAAAAACTAAACCCTATTTCTGTATTTAATATAATTATAATAACTTGAAAACCACCCAAATATGATGCCTTCACATTGAATGTCAACTCCGTCATTGGCCTATGATAGGTTTATACAACTTGCTTGTAAGACAAGGAAACCCAGGCGTTAGTTCAGCCAGACAAATGAGACAGACACAATGATGATATAGTGAGACCACATGATGATGTTACTTGCCTTACGACAAGGAGAGAGGTATGGCGCAACTGGTGTTACGTCGCCAATCCGGAAACCAACTCTGTCAATTCTACTCCTTGCCGGCTCTTTTATTCAGTACATGGTGCATACAGACATGGATTTGTGTGTGCGTTACAACTAATGATTGACTAATGTCTCTGAGAGCTTGTTTGTTTATCCCAGCTGGGGCATGGCAGTATGTTCTGACCAGGTCACTTCTGGCCACGGTGATCCCAGCACACATAGTTTTAAACGACACGTCATGTATCAGCTTATTTTGGATCATGGTTACATAATGAAAAATATTAACCCCTTACATTTCCCACTTTTTTCCATTATTAACCATATTACAACATTTTAGCAGTTTTCAAGGGCATTGGACATTGATTATCTTCCGTCTTTATTCATTTCAGTGATTGTCCCATTCTCTAGGGGGCGGGTCTTCATGAGATCACACAGTCTGTCTGTTGGTTCGTGTGTGAATCAGCCGATGTTGGTATGTTAGTGTAGACGTAATAATCCATTTTCTTTTGTAGCGTTGGCTGGTACTGAGGCATATTTGTACCAGGCCTTTGTGTCCGAAACATGTTGTGGTTCTTTGAACCTTGTAGGTACCGTTGCGGCATGTCCGTTTGCAAAGGGCTTCCGTTGTTTTCTTCACCTTCACACTAATCAGGGATACGAACTACAGTAGAGCCACCAGAGATGTCCTCCAGTTGAGCTGGTGTAACGTAGCTTCGATGGGCTGTGTATGTTCGCTCTTGTCAGGAATGTTCCACGTCTTCCTGTAGTGGGTGACTTGGATATTGTAGTTCTTTTGACTTGGCTGTAGTTGGAAGTTTGTCAGTAGGGCAGGGCCTTCCCAATGTGCAGCTCCAACTTTGCACTTTGCCCCCTGGCAACAGCTCGTCCAATGCAGCTTCCTAGGACATAGGAAAATCTTGGCAGTTTATTCGCTCTCTGGTTCTGCATTATCACATGTTTCGACGTCCTCAATCAGATATACATACTCTACACAAAAGCTTTTTGAAATTGTGTACAGTTGTATGCCCGTATGGAATATATTTGTTACCATAGAGACATGTTCCCTACTTTTGAGTCATTGTTTCGACCCATGACTCATCCTAATCACTATTTTTTTTTTTAATTAATTATATAATTCTTTATCTTCTCCAAGTATGGCTCGTTCTTCTATCCATTTCCGTTTGGTTTTCTGTCTGCATATGCACAAACAATTGCTTCACAGATGCTTCTCTGATCACAAGGGGAGGGTTTTAAAATAAAATCTTTTTTATTCTTCTTTATTTATTAAACAGTTTGGAGAGACAAAGTTGAAATGGGGTAAACACTTTGCTCTTTGAAGACCAATTTCACACATAAAATAAAATAAAAACCTAATCATAATGTCTTTGGTTTATAATTATAATTTTTATCTTGTCAATTTAAAATATTCAATATACTTCCTATTTAAGAAACCTTTTCCAATTTTTTTCCAATTCTTCATACTCAGCTATCCTGTCTGGGCTCGTGCTGTGGCTTGCCATATTGGCTTGCTCTCTCTTCATCTATCCACAACATTCTCTTATTCATCTCTTTGGCCACCACCTTTCTCTTTACTGTTCACGATGGGGGCCTGGATCAAATTTGAGGTCGGAAATGATCACAGGTATAACCATCCAGCCATCATCCTGATCATCAGTTTCATTATCATCTTCCGAATCAGTGGAAGTGCTATATGAAACGGAGTTGTCTGTTTGCAATTCTAGATCGGTTTTATATTTAGCTCTAAAATCTGCAAGACGTTTAGCAATGTAGTCAGATAGTTGATCATCTGTATAAGGGGGGGTTACTTTGACTGGCAGTGACCTGTTAATTTCTTCTCTCTGACCGTTCGTTATCTGATTCTCTGGACCTGCCAGCAGAACAGAAGACGAGGAGCTTGGGTTTTGGGTATCAATGTAAAGAGACACAGGAAGAGGTGGAGGAGACTTTTGTTCACCAGTCTCCTCTTCCTTGCCTATGTCTATCCTATCATTATCCATTTTACGAGTATTTTAATTTTTAAAATACAAAATCAACAAATCTATGTGTTCTTACAAAACTAGGCGTTTTTCAGAACAATTCACCACTTTGCGTACTTCAACTGGCCACAGATGTTATGTTTATACCGTTAGGTTTTTGGCTGCTTCCACTGGTGACATTTATTTCTCAACATTCATTCTTCTCAACATTCATTCTTCCGGCATTCATTCACAGATCTGAATTCGTCAATTTAGCGCTCGTTCAATTTCTTAGGTTGTACACACCAGTGCTGGGAAGGTGTTTAATTAAAGTGTAACGTTCCCTGTACCCTGGTAGCCACACACCTGTAACCTCCTTCAAAGGTGGAGTGACCTGTAACCTCCTTAAAGGTGGAGCGACCTGTAACCTCCTTCCTCTTTAGGGCGGCTTTCATTTATATTTCACAGATCTGAATTTGTATCTCACCGTATATCGGTGTGTCTTTAGGTCGCTCCTTCAGATCCGGCTCGAAGGACCAAATGATAGGTTTATACAACTTGCTTGTAAGACAAGGAAACCCAGGCGTTAGTTCAGCCAGACAAATGAGACAGACACAATGATGATATAGTGAGACCACATGATGATGTTACTTGCCTTACGACAAGGAGAGAGGTATGGCGCAACTGGTGTTACGTCGCCAATCCGGAAACCAACTCTGTCAATTCTACTCCTTGCCGGCTCTTTTATTCAGTACATGGTGCATACAGACATGGATTTGTGTGTGCGTTACAACTAATGATTGACTAATGTCTCTGAGAGCTTGTTTGTTTATCCCAGCTGGGGCATGGCAGTATGTTCTGACCAGGTCACTTCTGGCCACGGTGATCCCAGCACACATAGTTTTAAACGACACGTCATGTATCAGCTTATTTTGGATCATGGTTACATAATGAAAAATATTAACCCCTTACATCAGACAGGAAATCTGACGGAGTTGACATCTGATGGTGTTGACATATTTAACGTTTCTTAAACAAAACAAATGGAATTAATCTAGTTAGCCATTTGTTTTGTCCGTTGATGATTGGTGCTAGTATAAACTACTTAAGGAATTACTTACTTAAACATTTCAAATAACTTCTTCAGAAATTGTAGGTCGGTGTTGACATACCATGGTTGTGACACAGGACTTTCAAGATTTGGAATGTAAAATATTCTAAAACTACAACACTTATCAGAGCCTGTCTGACTCTAATGTACTCTGCAGAGGTAGAATGTGACAAGAGGTCCTTCAAAGTGAGAGCTGCCCCTTATTTTGGCTGATATTCTTACATTTTAATGGATTGTCTGACGGTGGTGACAAAAAGTGTCCCACCACTTTGAAACCATATAAAACATAAATGTGTTGAAGAAAAACAGTTTTTATTGTTATGAGAGATTAATCAGTGTTGCTTATGATGAAAAAAGCACTTTTTAATCATTAAAGTACATTTTTAATAGGTTTTATTGCATATGAAAGATTGAAACCCTCTCTGTGGACACACTGTTTTGGACTTCGTGAGAAGTCTCATATATTTGACATAATAATGATAAAATTAAATTTAAGTGGATAATTGTGCTCCAAACATTCTATTCCTAATCCCTATAACATCTACAATTTTTAATATTTTAATTTTTAAAGATAACAGCAGTTACATATGGAAGACGGCCTTTTTGTCCCGGTTCTCAAGAATCACTGATATATATGTGTGTGTGTGTGTGTGTGTGTGTGTGTGTGTAGTGTGTGTTTGTGTGTTTGTGTGTGTGAGAGCTCATTTGTGTGTGTTGTAGGGGCTTGTCAGTGCTAGTCATATCTGTGTTTTGGAAGTGCTATCACACCCATATCAGTTCACTGGCACCAAAGCACTCTTTCTTGTACACACACACACACACACACACACACACACACACACACACACACACACACACACAGAAAGAGAGAGAGAGACACACAGACACACACACACACACACACACACACACACACACACACACACACACACACAGAGACACAAATACACACACACCTACATACATACACACACACACACACACACACACACACACACACACACACACACACACACACACACACACACACACACACACACACACACACAGCAGCTCTTTCCATCCTGTTTCCTTCTTTATATCATAAACTCTGAAGGATGGGCCAACATTAGCTGATCGCGCATTTTCATATCTGCACTTGTTTCTGGGTGTTATCTCCATGTTCAATAGTGTGTGTGTGTGTGTGTGTGTGTGTGTGTGTGTGTGTGTGTGTGTGTGTGTGAGGGAGGTGTGGGGGGGGGCATGGTTTTGTATGTTACCCCTATGTACTTGTATGACTCAGCTGCTCTGCTGCGCTTCATTTCCTACATATTTGGTGCCAAGCAACCCCAATGCCAAACTCTGTCTGTGCATGTGTTTGTGTGTGAAAGTTCCTCTGTCTCATCACTATTGCAGTTAAACAGACACCTGGAGACAGATACACACAAGTGCGTCAAAGTGCAGGTACACACATATTCATGCACACTCACACACAGACACAATATTTCAATATACCTGTACATGATACTCTACAGATAATGGTTCGTTATCAACTCAACTGTAACTCTCAGAAAATCGCAGCATTGTTAGCAGGTTTTTGTAAAAAAAATAAATAAATTTTTTAATTCACTATACAAATAGGATTTATTTTATTTTATCCTATTTTTATTCTAAATATTCTTCATTTATTAACGAGTTTGTTCTATAGTTAAACGTCATGTTACTAATGTTGGTGGAATAAGCTGTTTCCATGTCCTTGTTACCTGCTTCGTGGCTGGCACAAACAATATATTAAACACATAGCCTACCTGTCATTTTGTTTCATCTTCCCTTGCAATCTTATCCCTCGAGATATTTGCTAATTCAAGTAGCTCTTTTAAACTAGAAATATATTTAGTGCTTCTATGTGTACAACAATCTAAGTGTAGTATACAATATAATATATAGGAGGAAATAATTGAATGTCAACTCCTGATGCAGTAGGGCTCGGTTGCTAACTTCATCACAATGTCAAGCCCTGCTCCCGACATTATGTCAGTTAGTCAGCTTCTAAGGGGCCTGTCTGGAACTGTCTGAAAGTAATGTATGTGTTTTTGTAAAGAGACACTACACAGAGGGTGAAACTCTGTGGCTTAACTACACGGACATCAGTCAACAAAACTACACATCTGTCAAAGTGAACAGTCAAACACAATGGGGTCCTTTTTCAGGATACATCCATGCCATGTCTACCTCCCGTCGAACTGTCTTCAAAGCAGCATATCAACTCAAAACCCTGGACTAATTGGCCTGTTGCAAAGGATGGAAACCTTGACAGTGACATACCTGAGATGTCCAGTGCACAGCAGGTGTGTACACCAAGCATCATGCCAGCAACCCACATACTCTCATGTGATTGGCTGGCTAATTGATTGGCTGTCACAGTGATGGTGTCAGTGCTCCTATCCAACATAACCATGGTAACACACTGAAGCCACATCCGAACACTTCACCAATCAGCCTCTCAGTGAACATAGGGAGCAGGAGAGCAGCATGATCATCTGTCATTCTCATAGCAACTGGCACAGGTCCCCTGGCTCTCACAGTTGACCCCATTCAAACAGTCTATTAGTGAAATGTATTGTTGCCACACGCCATTGATGAGTGAGCTTCCCTGACCTTCTCATGTAGGCTAATGGAACTCCACAATATAACCTGCCTGTCTATTATATGGTTGGTTCATAACGACATGAATTGGGTTCTATCCTTACACTATTGTGTCTATATAATCTGAGATGCAAGACAGGGCTTTCATTGAAGGTCGTAAGGCAGTAATATGGAGATTTCTGTGATGAACTGGAGTTTTATTAAAGTTGTCTGGTGGGTAGATTACTAACATGCAGCTGGATGGCGTACTAGGACATAATTACCAGGGGTGTAAAGTAGCGAATTACATTTACTCGCGTTCCTTTACTTTGAGTATGTTTATTTTGAAGTATTGTACTTCGCTACATTTTATATCACCTGCGTTAAAAATAGTTAGGCTAAAGGAGAGAAAAGAAAAGAAATATCGCAGGTGGCTTTTATTTTTACGGCACAATACCGGAAACTAACAGAGTGAATGATCGACAGGAGCAGAGAACACATTGTGACTAAATGATAACAACAAACATTGCTTCCCTCTATCATTAAAACAAAATAATCCTAGTTAAACTATCATTGTACCGCACGTGAAGACGTGAAGGCTTTTAAATGCAGCGAACCTTTCATCCAGCCGTGCGATCGGCCCCTCCCTCACCTGATAGTTTAGCTTTCAGCTTAAAGGAGCTGTAAGTGGAATGGTTCTTTTAGCTAACTTCCTGTCAGTTACTGCAGTTAGCAGTCCCCTGGCTCGTCCCTACGTCACCACATTAATGCATTGCGGTCTTCAGGCAGCAAGTTATCTAGCATAATCTCGGATCCATAAGTGTGATAAAACCGGATAAAACATGATAAAAACCATCAAAACAGACATTGGGAAGGATTTTTACCTGCTCCGCCATTGTAGGCGCATACACATTCACTCATCTGTTGCTCTGGCCATGGAGTGTATATAGTATATATGAGTGAGACGAGTGATGGTTTGCAGCGTTTTCTCTCCTGATTGGATAAAAAAATCGGGATACTACCACATTTTAATTGGGCTATTACTGCAAATCAGAATGACTTGGAGACCTGTGATATGATGTCCGCACTCTGTTGAAGTGTTTGCTGTAGGAATGTGGAGTGATATAACACAAATATTAACACAAATAAACCGCTCACTTCACCTTTTACAGTGCAGAGTAGGATGGAGACGGTTCGTGTTGCCGGGAGCTTTGAAAAACTTCCAGAAGACGGCAGAAAGTCAGGCTTTGTTCGAGAAGAAAGGTAAAACTAATAGACTAAAATAATGTGCAAGATATGTTACCTTGTTTCCTGGTGGTTTGTGGCTCCAGTAGAACTACTCTTCACTACAGTGAGAGAGAGAGAAAAAGGCATATATGCAACCCAGCTGCACCTCTAAACATCACGACCAATTAGTTTACTCACTTTAAGTCAAATCCAAGTGGTCTATGACCAAGCAATAAAGGAATAAAAAACACAGGAAGTTTAAAGCTCCTTGACTCTTGCCACCACAACCACATCAATTAAAAACACTGTAGCCTACTACAACTTGCTTATCCAGACAGCTCCATGAGATATAAATAAAATATGCCCTCACATTCCTGTTAGCAAAAGACGTGCCCTATCAACAACATTTGCAACGGTTTATTTTGATTTTGACACTTATTTAATTATTAAAAATATGTTTTACTTATTTGCATTTTCCTTGTTTTCAGTTCAATTAGGATATGTTTAAAGTCCAAAGTCATGGTTTCAAATGTTAAATAAGTGCATGTTGCAGTTCTTAAATCAATGAATAATTGTCTATAATAATTGTGATTACACAATGTCAATCAAAATAATCAAGATTATAATTTGTCAAAATCGAGCAGCCTAACCTTGCAATGTCCATGGTTTAGATCAATTATACACAATTACATTATTAGAACTTCAGCTGCAGTCTGTTTAGGTCTGTAGACCGGTTAAATTCCCACATTAACAGACTATTTGCTCCATATTTGCTTATCTAAAGTATAATGACACAGTATACATCCATACATGTGTGGTGACATGATTTGTTTAATTTGTGCACTTTAATTTGTAAAAGTGTTGCATTTATTAAACAAAACTAGTTTGAGATTTATATCCCCTTGTCTACAGGGGAGAACGGGGGAATCTGAGGCATCGGGTAATGTGAGGCAACGGAAAACATGTGTGGTCATGTGAGATATATGTTTTCAAGCCACACTCATTTCCCCATGGCCCTGAAAGAGAGGACCTCATGGTGCTGTGGTAAGCATGTTCTTTTTCACCAAAATAGGTATTTTGCATGTAAAAGTAAATTTTCTTGCTGTCAACTTAATCAACTGTTGTGCCAAAGCAAATGTATTCACGTAGAAAAACTTATATCATACATGTTGATGAACTACCAACATATGAAACCATGTGATGATGATAACTGAAGATTAGCCTGAATTGCTGAGAGAGGTAGTTTTTTCTCAAATTGTGGTGGTGGGGGAAAGTGAGACACTGTCTCACTTTCCCACACCATGAGGCACAAGTTAAGTTTAGTCTTAAACATATTTGAATGTAATATTACATAACATATGTTTTTGTAACCCAGTGATAAAAATGGGTTAACATAAATAAATAAATGCCCATAACCCCGTTGATAAGATCATCATAATACATCATTATATATGCTTATTTAGTTATTATTTTATTTCCATCATTCCTATTCACTTAAATAGCTTGTCAATCAATGTTGGTCTTGCATTGAGGCGTTTGATTGGTTATGACAAGGAATAGAGACTGCTCATTGGATGGTTAAGTTAAGTTCCGCCTCCATGACAGAAGAAAGAAAACTTCAACACAGAATGAGACGATATTGATGCACACAGAGATAAAATTGATTTATAAAAGTTAAACTGCAGACGTGAGTGAGGCTAGAGCGTATGCCTTTGACGTGTTGTTTGTCTGAGGAGTTGGAGGACGGCCCGTGTGTCTGAGGTTAACTATTTCTAGCATTGTTTCGGCTGGGTTTTTTCGTTGGATTAAATTGGATTCTGGATTCTCCTGGACAAAGGAGATGGCGAGCTACCCTTGAACCATTGAGCAGCTTCTCATCCAGAGGAGTTGGAACTGATAAGCAATTCAGAGGAACATTTCAGAGAAGTTGGAACTGATAAGAAATTCAGATGAACATTTGAGAACCTTTCAAGCAAATCTGTGTATTTCACTGTGTGATATTGTCTGGTAAATTGTGTTATATAAGAGAGGAAACTTCATTTTATTTTCTTATGACAAAGCGCTCTTTGGGAGTAAAAGTTAATATTTACAACATATTTTGTCTGGTGGTTTCATGTGTTGTCAATGGTTTATTCACTCAGCTCCTCCCGAACCTAGAGCAACTGTTCTATACCTAAAATAGGGTTACCACGGTTACATTTTATTTCAATGTCACACACATTGTAGAAAAGCCATCATGCCAAGGAAATACACCAGGAAGACGACCTGGGGCAACCACACGGAAAGAGCACCTTCTCGTAACGGCTGGATCAGGAGGACATGCGCGGAGACAGTAACAGTTTTAAGAAGATTTATTTTGGAAGTAACCAGCAGGGGGTTAGGACCGTGATCCGGGGGAGAAGCTGGCTGACTCCAGGGAGAGAGCAACGGGGCAAGTCCAGGGAGCTGAGTGTGAGCAGACTAGAGCAGGCAAAAAAAAAAGGCCTACATGCCCCAAAATCACCTGAATAGCGCTGCGGCGCCGGGACACGGGGTTCACGGGCTTGGGGAAGCGGCGGTGCTGGGGCAGGACCTTGTTGAGAACGACCGGGGTCGGCAGGAGATGTGGGGACGAGGTGTGCCGAGACAACGTTGAGTTGCTGCCCCATAGCAGTAACACAGGTGGAGAGCCCACTTAACGTCACGGAGGGCCTGCTCATGTTTCCCTACGAGCGCTCCCTGCGCTACCAATGCCTGGTGGAGGGAGTCCGTCTCCGCTGTGTCCATGTTTCTGGGTCAGATTGTACTGTAACGGCTGGATCAGGAGGACACAGGCGCGGAGACAGTAACAGTTTTAAGAAGATTTATTTTGGAAGTAACCAGCAGGGGGTTAGGACCGTGATCCGAGGTGAAGCTGGCTGTCATGGGACTCCAGGGAGAGAGCAACGGGGCAAGTCCAGGGAGCTGAGTGTGAGCAGGCTAGAGCAGGCAGGCAGAGGGGTCCGGGAGGAAGTGCTGGCGGGCGAGGGCTGGAGCTGGTGGCTGGAGTCAGGCCGGGAGAGCTGTGGCAGAAAAGACAGGAGTTAGCCAGGAAAAATGCAAAAAGCGGAGCTGCAAACAGGTTAGCTTAGAGAGAGGACTGACTGTGTGGAAACAGAATCTACAATCTGGCAGTGTCTGGCAGGTAGGGCCAGGTATATGAAGAGAAGTTGATTGATGATTGATGGCAGCTGTGAATGCTGGTGATTGACTCCAGCACACCTGACTCCAACCCTGCAATAGACCAGCACATAGACAAGGGTAAAAGGGAAAAACAACACAAGGGCTTGAGGCCCAAGCAGGATCATAACACTTCTCATCTTTCCCTGTAACCTTCAGGGCTGGAATGTAGAGTAGGCCTAGTTGTAGAGTATGACAGGCTGATGTTATAATCCAGTTGGGTCTTCTCCTGTGTTCTGAGTTCCAGGATGTTCTCGCTGGTTCTGATTTTCCTATGCTTTGACCAGTGTTGGGAATAACGCCGTTTAAAATAACGGCGTTAGGTAATGCCGTTATTTTTCCAGTAACGTGGTAATCTAATTACTTTTTCCGTCGTTACAACGCCGTTATCGTTACTGAACGTTAAATGCGGTGCGTTACTATGAATTGATTGAATAAACTGTGTAATCCGAACGCACCCCTGGCTCCATACTACACAAACTGCTAGTGAGGAGACCATTGTGTTTTATTCAGTGTGGATGACATTATAACTGTCAATTAGCGCCGTCACGTCAGTCAGACGGAGCCAGGGTTGCCGCGGATCTTGAAAAGTATTAAAAGTCATTAAATTTAATTTTCCATATTCAAGGCCAGGCCCGGTTCTAGAAAGTTAGATTTGGGTGGGCCTGTAGAAATTTTAGGTGGGCACACTGGGCAGAGAGACCAAAGATGCGCGCGAGCAGGATTTTTTTGCCCTTGTAAGATCTCTGCATCTGCTTTTTGGCACATTTACTGTGAATTGTGTAGAACACAATATGCAAATAAACTTTGAGTGTTGCTGTGTGGGAGATTTGATTCTTGCATGTTTTTTTTTCCAAAATGTTTATGAATAACATATAATGTACATTATATACAACATAATGTATCTTTTTTTAATTGCAGTATTAACTGTAGGCAGCCTGAGCTGCTTGAAGAGAAAGCTTTGGGACTGGGCAACCTGGATGGTGGTAGTCCAGAGCTATATACTATACATACTATATAGATATATAGTCTTTCCACTATTGGCTCCGATGTCCAGCTGGGTGAAAATAGTAGCCAGCCGAGGTCATGAACCTGCTAGGGGGATCCGGGGGTATGCTCCCCCCCCCCCCCCGGGAGATTTTTTTTTACCTTTTTAAAGTGAAATGCATGAATCTGGTGCACTTTGAGAGGAAAATTAAGAGGCTAGATCTGAGGAATTTTGTGTGAACAAATAATTTGGAGACACTGGGTCGGATGAATTAGAAGCTATTGAAGAAAGACACATGGATTTTCCATAGAAATATAAGTTTGAAATAAAATATTATGCAGGGTCCTCTGGGATGGGCTTGGTGCTCTTTTTCTTTTACGGGACATATTTTTCTGTAATATAATGAATTCATTTAAATGCAGTGAGAGGAACGAAGCAGAAGAACTCTGTTGTCATCTTTTTTTCCACAGATGAGGCTGAAATAGGCTATAGACTATACACAGTGCATGGGCAACTGAGGGCAGCCCCATTTTCAAATATTTTTAAATAAACTCAATACAAACTGTGCATGCCATGGACTTGAACGTGACGTGATCAGTTAACCTCGGATTACCTCCCAAATGAACTGATTCAATTATTAAGCTATTAACTATCTACCAAAACATTGTATTCCTTTTATTGTATGATAATTTACATTTACATAATATGATGTTGATATCAAACACATAAACTAAAAAAAAACAAAATAAAAAAAAATGGGGGGGGGGGGGGGGGCCTGGCAGTCGAGACCCTAAGCAACCGCTCATTTCGCTTATGCCTCGGGCCGGCTCTGCTGACCAGTGACCAGTGACGTGCGGTGAGGTCAGTGAGTGGGTAGGCACTGAGTTCTGAAAGCCAGATTTCTCTAAACCTATATATTGTTAAATCAAAAACAATAAACAACAAACAGGCACGCACGGCCGATTTCAAATAAGTTCCTCCCTTTCTTTCTTTCTCTCTCACTCACTCACTCACTCACTCACACACACGGGACGTATATGAAATGTCACGACGGTGACTTCAGGTTTGCCCGTAGCCTACTGTAGTTTGGTCTGTTTAAACATCGCATCCATCGACTTAACGGACCCGTCACACCGAGGGCCGAAAAAACGTAAGGCAACAAGTCAAACCTTCGCCGATTCAAACTACTACTTCTATTCAATTTAAAAATAAAAGACAGCATTCATCATTATATAGGACTACAGCATAACTGATGGCAACTCCACTCCATAAACTTTATCTTAATAGATAAAGTACCAGTAGCATATGTCCCATGTGGACCTGTCCAGCATCAGAATGTAACCATTTATCCACATTGCAGAGCTTAGGTTTGTCCGTCAGTAACAATGAAAACACAACTGCTCAATTGAATATAAAATGCAGAATGGATTGCACTCGGTATCAATTCATCCAACTTTATTATTAAATAACCCCCAAAAAAGTTTCTGACTCACCAATCTGACTCCCTGGCTGTAGAAATAAGCAAGACGATAGTAATCCAGTGACAGTCTGACTGACAGCACAGCTAGCTAGCATCCTTCCGTTCATGTAGGCTACCTGTCCGTTTGAAATGCTCGAACATTGTTTGTCCCTGTTGCTGCAGTACACCGTCCAAGGCTGGCGCAGGCCTTTCTCTTGCTATTCATTCTGTTCCTTTTTAAATTATAATCCAATTTGTTAAAATTCCTCCAGTCTGAAATATCTGCGGGCACGGACACGGCAGCTGCAATGTTGACTTAAAAATCCGCGGGGGTAACGCGACGTGAATGAGCATAGCCAACGTAATGACGTTGGCCTAAACTGCGTAAATGTCTAGTAATATCTCGATTTTAATTGGTCCATGAATGATATGTAACGTAAAGGCTTATGTGGCATACCATTTACGTAAAAAAAGCACAAAGAATTCCGCTTATTTGCGTACATGTTAAATAATACAGAATCAAGTGCGCATGCGCGAAAACTTTTTTTTTCTTGCCGTCCACAATGAATAGGCGCAAAAGCACTGATTCTTTGCCGTACACAATGAATGGGAAACAGCAAAAGCACATTATTTCTTTGGCGTAACTTACTAACTGCCACCTTTCTAATCAAAACGTCTACACTTTTTTAAAAGTAATCGCGGATTACATGTAAAGATCGAAATAATTAACAGTAATAATACAAATATAAGTTTATTAAATAAAAAAATATTTTATTTTATTTTATTTTTACACGGCGCCAGGGTAGGCACTGCCTACCTTGCCTACCCTGACCGCACGTCACTGCCAGTGACCACTATAAGCGGGTGGGTAACTTGGAGGCAGGCTGTCCTGCCCACCCAATAATAAAATTAGAAGCAATGCATGGTAATGGTATATTCTTTAGTATTAATTAATTGTCTGAATTTTATTTGACATTTTCTTGGACAGCGAATGAACAGGTCCATCCGATAGTGGGTCTGGACTTCCACCTAAAAAAAAATATATATATATATATATACATATATATTTTTTCTGATTGGGTGGGCACAGCCCACATTTGGGTGGGCACGGCCCACCCTGGCCCCTGGCTACTGCCGGCCCTGTTCAAGGCCTTAAATGTCTTAAAAAGTCTGGAATTATTGGGTGGGCGGCATTAAATTTAATCGGGGGCAGAATTAATGGGCTTGCCTTATTTGTTTCTTTCTAGTTTTCTAGTTTAATTGTTAGATTTCTATGTTTTGTTTTATCGGTGTTTTATATACTTCAAAGATATCCGGCAAGTACGGCCGTGTGAGGCTGGGTACCGCATTTAAAACGTAGAAGAAGAATGTGTGTTCCCTGCTTGCAAATTTGTAATCGGCCTCGGTAAAGCAAAAAAGGAGAGAACGACGCAGCGAAATGCAGCCCAGCTATTATAAATTCAGTGAGAGGTGGAGGGAGGACGATGACAAATACCGTGGCTGGCTTTTTTCACCCTGCTACCGCGATCAAACACTAAAAAAAAACACTTGTAGGTGCGCAACCACCTGTCCCCTGATGATATAGGTAGGCCACTGTCGCAAATCACACAACACGTTGATTGTGTTTAGTAAACATGTTTATTTATCTATATTTATTAATGCTGCTCATCAGACGGTCATTGTTGACTTGGCGTGAGCTCATGGAGTGAGACGCGGGTCTCTATCCCACTGCTTGTCTCTCTTTCCGTCGTTTTCTTTCTCTCCACTCTGCACTCCCTTTCTGACAGCTAGATAAAAACTATTGCCGATCCTCCCATCAATCGCAGATAGTAGGTAGCATACGTTTCCTTCGCCAATCGGTACAACCCTAATACCCTCGGTTTATTAACCTGAACGCCTGCAACAAGACTGTATGAAGAAAAAATTACTTTGCGCAAATTACCGCAGGTCCCGTGAGCATGGATGTAAATCTACAGTTGGCTAGGCTAGGCCAACATACACATACGATTTTGAAATTGCAAAAACCTCCCTTGACCTGTGGAACCAATTTTTAAATAGTTTCTGCCATAAGTTCTGAAAAAGAGTTAATGGACTATGTTTGTTATTGAATAAGGAATTAAAACATGAAGAACATTCAGATTATTCTTCCCCAAAAAATATCCCATTTTTAATTTAGCCAAATTAAAATATTGTATTCTGCACCATACACATATTTTCTAAATTGATTAAACTGCTCATTTTACTCGATTAATCAGAAAATGTAAACCAATTGATACAGCTCTATAATTGGTTGAAAAGGTGGTAATGATGGGTTTTCAGGTTGCCTTTACAGTGATCCCTTATATGTATTGGATGGTAAATGCAGGGGGACATTGTCTTCATTCAGACTGCTGAACATTTTTTATTTTCTGTAATTAGACAGCAGTTGCATTGAATATGTGTTAGTCAGATTTAATGCAACCCTTTACGGAGTATACTGTAGTGTAGTTTGTCGATTTCTGTTACCGCGGTATTGGTATTATTTTTTCATTTTAGAGGTCTTAAAAAGGTATTAAATGTCTTTAAATTTGAACTTTAAAAATGTGCAGATACCATGGACGGAGCGCTTGTTTAGTGAAGTTTATTTTTCTTTCTCTCTCTGTTGTGTGAGCGTGCACGTTGCCACAGTAACCACCTATCAATCCACGGTTGAAACGTGCTCTCCCTGAGTTTGTTTGCATCGCATGGAGTTTCCCGATCTCTATACATTATAATTCATGCACGTTATTAAACGGCCGCGATTCGCCAGTTGCAACAGCTGTTTAGCGTGTCATCACGAGCCAAATATTGCTATTGTTCTTTTCCTGGGATCTGTATGCTGCTGTGCATGTTAAAGACGGAAATAAACATAGGATAAATCCTTACTCCTCCTCATCGTTTCATGCTTCATAGTCTGACGTTTTTGGCCTTAAGTGGTGTTTTAGCGTAGCCTGGCTCCGCCCGCCCGCCTACTTCCGGCCAAATTTCATTTTCCCTTCAGTAGTAAGTCTGGGTGTACAGTGCATCTCCCAGTTTTCTCCGGAGAATCTACAATCGTCCAATCAGCGAACAGAGCGAGTGGCTGAGAACAATGACGTCGAAGTCGCGCTCCAGTTTCAGTTGAATGCTACGTTCCTTTATACTCGTAAGAAGGAGATTTCCGACTTGGTAGTTCCGAGTTCCGACCTGTCTGTGTTCCAGTGCATCTGCTCGCGAAAGTATGGACGCCTAAAACCTTTCTCGTCCAAATAACTAAACGTTAGGCTCTAACCAGTACATTCATAGACTACAATATGTAGTGTAGTCGGAAATTTCCGAGTTCCCTGTCCAACTGGAACGCACAGTCAAAAGCCGGCTCATGACACACGTGACGACCAAACGTGATGTGATTGGTTGGCTAATCCAGAGTGACACTGGGCAGATCCAATAGTTTTAAACCCTCGACAGACACCCGCCTCCAAGTGAGTGAACGTTTGCCAATTACAGCACTTCCAGACCTTCTGTACAAATGAAATGAAGTACGATGGTCTGGTTGGACCAGGCTAGTTTTAGCGACACCCCTGAGTGAATCCAGTGATATAGCAGATCAGCACGGTACATTCAGCAGTTTCCTCTACTACTTTTGTTGAGAACAAAATACTTGAAGTGCAGGATAAACCTTTTGCTGTCTGTTGATGTGCAATACATATTGAAGGTTATGTAGCCTACAAGTAGGCCTACCAGTCTGTTCTACTCATTTCAACTGACTTGTGAAAACTGCTCAGAAAATCCAAATTTGTTGACATAGCCTATAGCAATTTTTTTTTTTTTTTTACAGTAGGCTAACGCAAATAGTTACTTTCGAATATAATAGTTTACTTTTGAATTATAATATGTTGTATTTGATTTTGTTCAGAGTTACTTTCAAGTGTTTAGAACATTTGCTTTGCTTAATTCACCAAACCCCATCATTATTTTACTAGTCCGACTTTAGTTCTGGTCTAGTTACAAAATGTGTTGTTATGGTATAGTTTCTGAGTGGAAAAAGTAAGTGGATCAGTCCCCCAGCTGGTTCACTTTACCCCCTTGATTTTTCTGGTCTGTCTCAGTTTACCCCACAGCTGGGGTAAAGTGAGCCACATGACAACTTTTTTTAAAACAATCATATTTTCACTGCCCTTTGTCTTGAAAAAAATCTGCTAATGCCCATTTCTAGGAAACATCCTGAATTAATGGGAATTGTGTAAATTTGAATGATAAATCATTTTAGCTCGTTTAGAGGGGAGCAAATGTAAAAAGTGGCTCAGATTACCCCGTTCTCCCCTATATATAATGCCCTACACAGAAGAGACCTCTGCCCCCTCCCGCTGTTAAAAAGTAACTAGTAACTTGTACTTTAAGTACATTTTAAATCAGCTACTTTTTCACTTTTACTTAAGTAGATTTTTAGACTGGTACTTTTACTTTAGTAAAATTTCATCCAGGTAATCATACTTTTACTTGAGTAGAATATTTTTGTACTCTTTCCACCTCTGATAATTACACATGTGAAAAAAGGGAACCAAAAGAAAAAGAAAGTAAGTGGAAGGCAAGACATATCGTCCAATAAAGGGTAAGAGGTCAACCCCTAAAATAGATTATAGATAGCCTAGAACCAAGCCCCAACCACAGCGAGTTCTACCAGCATCCAATGCGGAAGTGACAAAAAAATGTAGTTCACAGAGTGGCCACTAAGAGGTGGTACCAAAACAGAGCAATTTCTCATTGACTCCCGTGTTAAACAGGCCGTTTTCACAGCACTACTAAACCTATTTACGGCCAGGTCCAAAAAACCATTCTCGTCTGGATGTTTAGGTCATATCACTGTAGTGGGTACAGGTAGTTCAGATTAATTCAGCTATTAGAAATTAATCTGATGATTAATAATACTTTAATAATTTCTTAAAGTTCAAAAGGGGCACCACCATTCATTGAAGAATGGAAAAGTAATAGCAAATTGTCTCGTTTAATCAAAGGATTTATTTAGAAACGTTGATTAGCTTAACGCTCAGTTAAACAAATCAACATTAGCAAATCCTAGTCTCAAAGATCATTTCCATAAAATAATGTAATCAAGTAGTTACTATTATAAATTTGGTAATATGATCTTAACACTGAAGGCTACAGAGTCTTTCACTTGTTGATTGTTGACACTCCAATAATATCCACACAAATAAATTACAAACACTTCTGGTTACAATATAAGAACATTTATTTTAACCACGATGAAACTTAAGGTAACATCCGTTTTATACACGCATGAAGCAAATACACTTAATCAAAGAAAAACGTCTAGAACATTGTTGTTTATACAGCTATGTACCAATGTGTGTGTGTGTGGGAGTGAGTGAGTGAGTGAGTGAGTGAGTGAGTGAGTGAGTGAGTGAGTGAGTGAGTGTGTGTGTGTGTGTGTGTGTGTGCGTGCGTGTGTGTGTGAGTGTGTGTGTGTGGAGCAAGAAAAAAGGGGACGGGGAAGCTCCCACGTGACTTGGGGCGACAGACACAAAATGGCGACCCAAAACAGGCTAGGTTAGTAATGCCACAAAATGGCGTCCCTGGATGGCTAGGCTATTCTATTCTACTTCCACCCGATGGGGGAAGTACTCAAAAGGTCGTCTATCTTTAGAACAAAGGACCTGACGATGGGATTTGAGGCGGGGAATTTCGAAAAGCTAGCTATTTAAAAGGGATTCTACCAAAGATCTTAGCACCAATTCTATCTGATCAAGGCTACCATCTAACGTGTGTGTACGTGCGTGCAGGAGAGGAAGAGGAGGAAAGGCCACGCTTGGACGCGGAGAGGGGGAAAAAGAAAGGTGTTAGGTTTTTAAAACATACAGCAGACCTGAAACCACACTGCAGCGTGAATGAAGAGATCGAGCTTTCCGTTCTGGCTCTCCGTGGGGGAGAAGACAAACGGAGATTGATCACACAGCTTGTTCCAAAATAGCAAACACAAATTCGAAAATAAACAGTATTGTTCACACCTTAAAAAGTAAATAATAACTAAACATCTGCCCAGGTAATTATAAAGCCAAAATCTCACTTGGGGAAACTTAATTCCCACTGCTTCGTCGTTGTTGAGGCGGGTAGGCCACTCCTTTCCAGGACGGGCGACAGGGGCCCACGAGACGGCGATGAGCTGGTGAGGTGATCTCTGCGGTGTCAGATCGCAGGAAAAAGGCAAGAGGGCGCAGCTGATTTGGTGCGGGGATGGCGGTCGAAGATCACTCGATCGGCTATCCAGTCCGCGGTCCGAGAGGTTGAGTTGGATAAACCCGCCTGCTTCTCGTGTGGTGTGGTTGCGATCGAAGACCAATTCGACCGGCTTACGTCCTTGGTCCAAAGGCAGGTTTCTGGATAAACCGCCTGTCTCCAGTGTTCTTCTGGTCGTTCCAATGGAACAGCTTCAACACTTCGTTGTTTTAGAGATCGCCGCGGCCGCAGGCGATAGCCTTAGTAAAACACGTGGTGGTTGATTCAGGGCTGAAGAGGGCCCTTGTAGATCTGTACAGACTTGTTGTTTCTATAGGTGTATCAGCAAACAGCCGATTACCAGAAAGAAAGAAGGAGCCGCGGGGCATCCTTTTAAAGGCCCCGGCTTTCCACCGGGGGTGGAGTTTTCGGCTAGCGTTTGGGTACGCCCACCTGAAGAGGTAAAGGTGTACTGCAGTGTTTTGGCCGCACGGTGGCGACACAGAGCTGTCCATAGGTTTGACCCCCTACATCACCATGACAACACTGAGGGGGGTGAATTATTTTGGATTACGCTAGTTTTTAAACTATTAGAGGTTAAAATGTACGAATAATTAGGGACGCGGTCTCTTGAGTGACAGCTAGCTGCCTGCTGGCCCTCACTTAGTCTTGGAGGTACCCATTCAGACCCATTGCCTTGACATCAGCAGTTATGAAATCATTTGAGCGCATCATACTAAATCACCTGAAAACTGTCACCACCCACCTCATGGACCCATATCAATTTGCATACAGAGCCAACAGGTCAGTTGAAGACACCATCAACCTAGCAACTCATCACATTCTGAACCACCTGGATTCTGCCAACACATATGCCCGCATCCTGTTCATGGATTTCAGCTCTACATTCAACACAATAAACCCGGCCAAACTATTCAGTACATTACAGGACATGAACATTGACCCATGCATCTGTCGCTGGATTCACAGCTTTCTCTGGAACAGGCAACAGAAGTTCTCTCTCTCTAGGTCGTCCTCGGATGAGTCCTCCAGCGGTGCGTCCAATCCTTTCGATCCTCCATGCATCTGGCTAGTTCACCAGTGTTTTCTGCCCCCACATCTTTCCGGAGTATGTCCACATACGTTGGTGTGGGACGTCCTCTTGATCGATGCCCGTGTGTAGGTTCCCATAGCTTCAGCCTGCTGGCTGGGAGCTCGCGGTGTCTCTGGCAATGACCGGCTAGCCTCATTCTCCTGGATGCTACCTTCTCACTCAGCCCTGGTAGCCCACCATACAAATGCTTGTTAGTAACATGCTCATTCTGGTCGATGTTAAGGACTGCACGGAGCATTCTGGTGTAGCACCCATCCAGAGACTTCTGTATGGTGGGTTTCAGGGTCCATGTTTCACAGCCATATAGAAGCACAGACTCCACGGTCGCGTAAAAGAAGCTGAGCTTGATGTTTCTGGGGAGGTTGGATTTCCATACACAAGCCATGCCATTCAGGGCCCTCCAAGCGAGCACCTTCCTCACTTTCAGGTCTTGTTCCGATGAGTTTACCCATGAGCCCAGGTACTTGAATTCATTTACTTCCTTCAGAGCAATGCCCGCTGCAAGACCAACCTTGGCACATTCCGTCTCCACTCTGGTCAAGAGCACCTGTGCCTGCTCTACACTGTCCGATATCAGGCTGATGTCGTCTGCATAGCCCAGGTCTGTTAGGACTACGGCAGGGAATCTCCTAGACCTCCACGGTGTGATGGTGAACCCGAGTTCCAGCTCTCGTCCTCTGATGGCTTGCCTGAGTGTGTAGTCCAGCACTATAATGAAGAGGAAGGGGGCGAGGGTGTCTCCTTGTAACACCCCTGCTAGTATGTCAAACTCCTCACTGTCTCCATCTGGAATTACCACCCTTGCTCTTGTGCCCTCATACATGGCACCTATTGCCCGGAGTAGGTTAGGAGGAACACCGTAAGCTTTAAGAATGGTCATCATCACTCCTCGGTGTATTGAATCAAAAGCTTTTTTGAAATCAATAAAACACAGCACTGCTGTCAGGTTGTTCTTTTTTACCTCTTCGATGATTCTCCTTAAGGCTAGAATCTGGGATACGGTGGCTCTTCCCTCTCTAAGACCATTTTGGTTCTCTCTCAGGTGAGGGTCGATGGCACACCGTATCCGGTTCAGTATCATACGGTTGTACATCTTTGCAATGATACATGTCAGACTGATGCCTCGGTAGTTGTCTGGCTTTGAGAGATCTCCAGGCACTGGGATGATGTTAGAAAGAGAACACATATCGGGTTTGATGTCTTCTATCAGAGCCACGTTGCAGATCTCCAGGATGATGTCGTCGAGATTACAGTTTTTAAGGACCTCTGGGGGAATGCCGTCTGGTCCTGCACTTTTTCCTTGCTTCAGGGTGAATTTTACTGTGGCAAGCTCATTGATTGTAAAGGGGCAATTTTGAGATCTCTTAAGACTGCCGATATTTCTTCCTAAGCTTCATCCACTGTCGGGTGGGTGCCGAGGAGATCACGGAAGTGTGTGAACCAGGTTGTCACTCTGTCCTCTGGGCAGCAGACTGCTACCTGTCCCTCCTTCGCCCTTTTGCGCCCACTCATCTCATTTATGACCTTCCATGACTCCCCATACTGTTGTTCCCCCTGCGCTGCCTCCACTCTCCGTACCTTCTCCATCAGGTCCTCCCCCTTGATCTTGTCGTAGGTATTGAAGAGTCTGTGTTTGGCCTCGTTCAATACTCCACGCCTCTCGGTGGTCCGTTCACGGTCAAAGCTTTGTCGCGCCTCCTCCACCTTTGCACGCGCCTGCATGACCTCTGGATGTCTAGACCTTGGGGAGATTCTGATCCTCTCCTTCTTAGGTACGCACTCCCTGGTTGCTTCCACGTTCGCTGCAACAAACCGTTCGTACACTGTGCTAGGCTCTTCCTCCGTATCCAGCAGTTGGAAGCGGTTCCTCACTTCAACTGTGTATCTGGCTTGGAGGTCGGGGCTTTCCGAAAAGGACTTCCAGTCGTGGTGGATCTTTGGGCTAGGCTTGGGGACCCTCAGGCTCAGTCGCACCCTCATGAAAACCACTCTGTGGTCTGAGCCAACAGAGTTGAACGTGCTGTATGGCTCTGCGTTCAGGATCGAAGTCCTCCACTTGCGCCTTACCAGTATGTAGTCCAGCTGACGTAGCATACCAGAGGCCCGGTCCTGGAAGGTCCATCTCATGCCCATTCTCTTCAGGAACAAGGTGTTCGCAGCCAGTAGTTTGTGTTCCGTTAGCAGGGCAGCAAGTTGTTCACCGTTGCGGTTAGTGCTTTCATGATACATGATGGGTGCATCCCCTGGTCCGAGCCTCGCGTTGAGGTCCCCCAGAATTGCTAGGAAGTTGTGAGCCGGAACTTCCCGGAGTGCTATTGTAAGGTCCCCACAGAACTCGACTGGCGCTACATTGGTAGGTGAGTACACTACCATGATGGTTGTAGCTGGGTTGCCGTCAAAGTCAATAAGGATCCTGTCAGTGTGCTGGTGCACCCTACGGAGAGCCTTTCGTGCTCGAGGACTTAGCAGTAGCCCCACACCTCCCGGTGTTGCCTGGGCCTGGTTTCGCCATGCTGATGAGGTGATGAACGAGTGACTCCCCACTCTGCAGTACACAATCTGGTCCATTTGTCCATGTACTCTCCTGTGCTCCTGGACTCCCAGGATTTCTACTCCCCTTTCCTCGGCACAGTGTGCTAGCTCTGCCGGCCTAGCTTCTTCTCTCACTGTGTTTGCGTTGAAGGTTCCTATTATAAGTGGTCTCCGACAATGCAGAAGTGCGTTAGATGGGTCGCTGTGTTCAGACTGGACCCTCCCTTTCAAGTTTGGGATCCTGCCGTCATACTGCCCCCCATGGGGGGGATCAGCTCCACCATCTGCCGTGTGATTCCTGCGGACACCCGCCGCTGGAAGTATAGGATTTGCGATGATTGGATTCTCCACACTGTCGAACTTTACAATGTGCATTATATAGGGCTGTGGGGCACAACTCCTCAAAGCTAAACTGTACTTGCTGTTAAAGTACTCTGAACCATTCTTAGTCGGACCCCTCATCTGAGACCACTTTGCCTTGGGAGACCCTACCAGGAGCACTAGGCTCCAGACAACACGGCCCTCAGGTTCATAGGGGCACACAAACCTCTCCACCACTATAAGGTGATGGTTCCCGGAAAGGAGAAGAAGTTGAAGATCAACAATACTACATTCTCCCCTCTCTTCCTCAGTACAGGTACACCCCAAGGCTGTGTTCTCTCACCCTGGCTACTCTCCCTTTACACAAACAAGCTCACATCCCACCACAGCTCTGTCAACCTGTACAAGTACGCGTACGACTCAACCATCATAGGACTTATCACCAACAACCAAGAAACTGAATACCGTGCACAGATCAACCAAGCAGTGACCTGGTGCACAGACCATGGTTTGCACTGTGTTTGAAATTCTCCCACACACCTCTTGAAAAAAAAAATTAAACAGTTTTTGCCGAATGCTTACACACATGTTGCAGACTTTGGCCCACTGTGTCTTAACACACAGGCTGAATAGGACAAAGCACATACACTTCTAACTTATACGGCAAAATGAAACTCTTGAAACAAAACCTAACAATCCCTTTTCAAAACTGTTTTTAGCATCAAAAAAATACACACATGCACTTTTTAATTGCTCTTTCCTAGCAGCAACAACACACATATGTGCTTTATGCAAAACACAGTTGTATTCAGTACTTTGGATGGTTTTTGACTTTAAAAGTCTCATACAGATTTTTTTTGTGAAAGATTGATCCACTACAGTTGATCTAGACACATGAAAACAAAATGTAAAAGCTTCAGATTTTTTATTTTTTATTTTATTTTGCCATTTCAGGTTTTTGCAAACCTTGGGCGGCAGTGGCGAAGTGGGTAGGGAGTTCGCCTCTGGTGTGCAGGGTCGGAGGTTCGATCCCCCGTCTCCCCGCCACATGTCGAAGTGTCCCTGGGCAAGACACTGAACCCCGAATTGCTCCCGATAGTTAGCTTAGTTAGCTTAGCACCCTAGCGCTAAGCCTACCCTGCGTGGTAGCTGTTGCTATCGGTGTATGAATGTGTGTGTGACTGGGTGAATGTGTACAAAAAACAATGTAAAGCGCTTTGGGTCTGTGATAAACGGCGATATAGTGCTATACAAGTCCATTTACCATTTTTTTACCAAAAGTAAAAAAAAAAAAAAAACACAAAGCCACACAAGAAATGGTACAACTAGAATGTTCTACAAAACATAGTGTTGTAGGGGAATGATTGGAAGACATTTAGGCTTTGGATCCCGTCTCCTGTTGGCATCTGGCCACAACACCTCATCCACGTCACAGGCAATGTCCTCCCTTGTCAAGCAACGGGGGAAATATCGCCTATATATCCAACCTCTTGCGGAGTTTTTTGGAAAGATTGATCCACTATATTTTAAATTAGACACATGGAAAAAATATGGAAAAGCTTCTGAAAAAAAGTTTATATTGCAATTTCCTGGTTTTGGCCAACAAAACAAAAAAACACAACAAATAGGTAGGATCGCAGTTCAACAAGCAATTCAGTGTGTCACTATGAACTCTGAAACAATTACAGTAAAATTAAAAAAAAATTGTTGTAAGGAATGGGGCGAGTGGATTATGAATCCTTTGGATACCGCCTCCCATTTGCGTCTGGCCACATCGCCTCATCGACATCACATGCAATGTCATCCTTTGAGAAGCAACAGCGAAAATATTCCTGATATCCAGTCTAAATGTCCTAATTATGTTGTTGGGCTGGAATCTCAGTCCAGCCTCCTATATTGCTAGGCCATGATCTATAACATGGTCCACTATAGTGACCCTGTCTCCGTCTGTTGTCTCCTTTGTCATCGTCCTCCTGCCGCTCTCTCTTGTCCTCTTCCCCTGACTCTTACTGTCTCACAAAGGAGCTGATCTCACCTGAGGTCTATTTGTAATGCTAAGGCTTGGTATTATATTAGCTTTATTTTATTTTTTTCATGTGTGTGAGTCTGTGTGCTTTTCCAATTTTAGTTGTGTTTTGTATTTTAAAAATATGTGTTTTCCCAATGATTGCAGGAGAACAAAGATTTTTGAACAATGTGTCTTATGTGAAAAACAGTGTGTAGTGTTTTGCAAGAAGTGTGTTGGAGAATTTCAAACACAGTGCAAAGCACTTACTGTGTTTGTAGGGTTGGTGCTTGTGTTTAAGGCATGGTCACCAAAGTTAGAGGTTGTGATGCTTTGGGCATAGCAGCCACTTTTAGTGTTTAAGCATTAGGAAAAAACTGTAATTGAATACCAATCAGTCTAAACCTTAGCACTAGAAATAGACCCCAGGTGAGCTCAGCTCCTTTCTGAGACAGTAAGAGCCAGGGGAAGAGGAGGAGAGAGAGCGACAGGAGTACGAGGACAAAGAAGGCAACAGAAGGAGACACATACAACAGGAACACCATGTTATAGATCATGGCCTATCAAAGAGGGAGCCTGGACAGAGAGTGCAGCCCAACCTGAGTCGCTCCATAATTAGGAGATTTAGACTGGATATCAGGTGATCATTTCCCTGTTGCTTCTCAAAGGATGACATTGAGTGTGATGTTGATGAGGCGATGTGGCCAGACGCAAACAGGAGGCGGTATCCATAAAAGGATTCATAATCCAACCACCCAATTCCTTACAACGCTGTTTTTTTTTACCATTGTTCCCTAATTTTACTGTAATTTTTCTTAGTTTATACTGACACACTGAATTGCTTGAACTGCAGTCCTACCTATTCATTATGTTTGTTTGAAATGGCAAAATAAACTATTCTGCAACATGTGTGTTAGCATTTGGCAAAAACCGTAAAGTATTTGTTATTACTGTAGGTGAAAGTGTATGAACATGCAAAGGCATAATTCTACTGATAAAGCATTCATATAGTGTTTTGCATTTATACTACAGTGTTTGCCATTCTGCACACCAGTGTTCAATGAGTGCTAGAAATGTCTACTCATATGATGTATGTGTAATGATTTTAATATTTTTACAAATAATGGATTTTTAATTGAAAGAGTCACAGAGTACAAATATCTTGGCATCTGGTTAGATGATAAACTCACTTTTAATTTCCATATAAAAAATCTTGTTCGTCGACTACGACAAAAAATTGGCTATTTTTATAGGAACAAAACCACCTTCCCTTTATTTAGTAGGAAAAGGATTATTGAGGCAGTTTTCATGTCTGTCCTTGATTACGGTGATGTGGTTTACCGGCATGCATCACATTCATGTCTTAAACTCCTGGGGCCTCATTTATAACGGTGTGCGTAGAAACCCTCCCAAAACATTGCGTCCGCACAAAGCCAGAAATGTGCTGCGCAAAAAAAAATTCAGATTTATAAAACTGTGCGGCGCACAGTTGCACGCAATCTTCCCTTTATAAATACCCACCTGCGGTGAATTGTGCGCAGACGATCTCCACCCCGTGTCCTCCCACTTCACCTCCCAGTTTCATCCCACAATCTACCATACATGGCGAATGCTAAATAGCTCCTGAATATGATGACGCTCTTAATAAGCACGGAATTTTGACTGACATGAGGAAAGAAGGGAGGGAACCGGCCGCAAAGAAAGCGACTGTGAAGGAAGAAAGCCTGTGACGTGCATGTGCTGCAGTAACTGTCACACACACACCCGCTTATCACATATCATGATTGGCACAGTCGTTAGGCCTATAGTCTTTGTAAAGCAGTTTCGCCCAACTTTGTGCTGTATGCAATATCACGTATTAGCATACCTGTAGTATATGTAGCTTATATAAAATATGTTGTGACAAGTGAAATAATGCCTATAGTCCATTCGAGAGAATTGTTTATCTCCCGTGAGATCCACACATTTCCAACAATGTCAGATTATAGTTTAATCTTCCAGGGTGAATTGTTATGGGAAAGAGATGCGTGTAATGATTTGCTAAATTCATAACATAATTTTATCTAACGAAATATACAGTTTTAATTAATATTTGTTGGGCTTAACTTTGTACAAAACTACTTTTTACTCACCTCTTAAAATTTGCTCTCCCGCTGGCCACTCACGGAAACACCTCCCGATGTATAGGATATTATTATAAAGTAGCGCTATAATATTCAAGGTATAAGATATAACCAAAACATGTAGACCTAGGCTACTTGATAACTAATTCAACCTACATCACAACTGCATGCCATAGACTACAGTAGCCATATATTCGCAACTATAGGTAAGCTTATACATTTTATTGACTAAATATATTGGGTGCCAAGCATCATTTGTCTGTGTTTTTCTGATGACTGAGCTTTATTTCGCGGTGTTTCCATTGAGTGTCGCTGATTCCCCGAGTCAGGAAAACCTTGCGGTAGCTCTACGCATGGTCGAAAGTTGGCGTGGGAATACGCACACTTCTCCGCAAATAATGTTTTTATAAATACCAACGTTTGTCACCGCACATTTTCCCGCACATTTCTTTCCGTCTACGCAAGGTTTTTGTGCGCCGCAAGCTTTATAAATGAGGCCCCTGGACTCTGTGTTTCACTCTGCTTTAAGGTTCATCACAGGAGATGCTTATGACACACACCATTGTCTTTTGTATGAAAAAGTTGGGTGGTCCTCCCTTAAAGAGAGACGTGACGCACATTGGCATGTTTTTATTTACAAAGCCTTGACCGGGAAGCTTCCTCGTTATTTAACTGAATTGCTGCAAATCTCAGATGGGCTTTATCAGACCCGCTCCACTGACATGCTTATGCTTTATGTCCCACAAGCCCGGTCTGAGCTAGGAAAGACAGCTTTTAGCTTCAGTGCCCCTGACTCCTGGAACAATTTACAGCAACAAATTAAACTAAATAACTTCATATCCTTTAACCAATTTAAACAAACTATTTTAAATCTGCCAAACTCTACCTGTAACTGTTTTAATTAGGCTATATTGTACTTTCACCCATTTAATTTTAATTGCTACCACTTAATCTTCACCACTGTGTAAATGTTTCAATTGTTTTTCTATTCACCTGTTGTTGTGTATTTGATGTATTTGCGTTGAATATTGTTTATGTATTGTTGTTTTTCCTTTGAATTTGTTTGAACTCGACACCATTGTAAATGAGGGTCACCCCTCAATTGGTCTCTCGAGGATAAATAAAAGTTAAATGAAAAATGAAATGTTTGTCATTTGAAAAGAAAACACCATTTAGTGAAGAGTTAATACAGTTTTGAGGGTAAAGTGCTTTTGCAAGAGGGGTGAAGGGTGATTTTGCATTTTGTGTTTGAGTTTTGAGATTTGTGTTTAGGGTTTTGAAAAAGTGAGGTAGTCTATCAGGAAATGTGTTTAAGCAATTGTGAAAAACTGTAAAGGTGAATCCATCTCCATCACTGACACATTCAAACTCCTCGGAACCCACATCAAATGAAAAATAAACGCAGACCACATCTACAAAAAATCCCAGCAAAGACTTTACCATCTCAGTCAGCTGAAGAAGTTCAGAGTAAAGTCCCATCTTCTGCTCCACTTCCACACAGCCATCATAGAAAGCATCATCACCTCATCCATCAGTCTGATTTGGCAGCCTCGACTCTCCCGGAAGAAACTACAACGCATCATCAATAGAGCATCCAAAATGATTGGCACATCCTTACCATCCCTTGATTCACTCTACCACAAACTGACACTACGCAGAGCACGGAAAATAATCTCCGACCCCACTCACCCGTACACACTATGCCTTCCAGCTACTGCCCTCTGGGAGGCGTTACAGGACAATTGCCCGGAACAACCCGGTTCAAATACAGTTTCATTCCAACTGCAATAAACATTGTGAAATCTGAACGCTGAGGATTAAGCATAGCCTTTATGTATTGTGTAGTGCAGACCTGGGCATTTTGTGGCCCGCGGGCCACATTCGGCCCGCTGGCTGTCTCTGACTGGCCCGCATGAGGTCAATGGAAAATTAAAAATCAAACATAAATAAGTTTAAATCATGCATGGAATACAACAAGATGGCGAGTTTATATTTTGCAATTCAAAAAAAGGAGAAGAAGCTTGTATGTGCGCTGTTTAAGTGTGCTGCCGTGCGCTGCCGTGAGCTGCGCGCTGAAAAAAAGTGACTCAGAGCAAGCTACACAGTCAACCTCCGCACTCTGGGATCGGCGCTCGGGGAAGGGGAAGGGGGGCGATAATATCAGACAAACTACCTGCTTGTACGTTCACTTGTCTGACACCGGATTGAAACATGGTGCCCATTCATTCCAATGAAGCTGCTCATTGGCGCAGGGAAGCCACAAGGAAGTGTCCATACTGCTTTCATGGGTCCTTATGGAGCAAGCGCAGTGTGCGTTCCATGACGTCACCGTGACGTCGACGGATGTCGAAATATTCTCTCGTTAGCATTGTAACATCGCATTGTTTATAGACCATGGAAGTATAATTTACTAACCCCCCGATGATTCTCTATGTGTGATCTTCAAATGACACTCCCGTTTTTGCTAATGTAAGCTAAAGGCTAAGCTAGTGTCGTAGTGCTGTTTTGACAGCGTACTGCTATGAGCAAATTGTTTTGCAGTGTAGGATATTTATTTTTATTTGTTGTTATTTTCATTATTTTAAAGTCACTATAATGCAGGAAACAATGGCTTTGAAGCTAAAATTTTCTTGGGGTGAATCCCCAACCCCTCACTTTGGTTTCGGAATAACAGGTCTCTAAATTGGGAAGTATGGCCAAGGTTCCCCATGTTTCTTGCACGTTTTGCTCACCATTGCTATGGTACATGTTGATTAAGTGGTATAATGTTGGCATTTTCATGGCTTCTTATGGCTTTTTCTTTGCCATAACATTTACTGCAGCGTATCAAAACCATATACTTTACTTATTTTTATAAAAAGATATGACTAATATTGACCAGAATTGAGTTGAGCCTTTTGGTCCGACCCTCCACAACAGTCCCTGATTCTGATGTGGCCCTTTGGGGAAATTAATTGCCCGCCCCTGGTGTAGTGTGTCTGTATGTATATTTGTGTTATATGTTTTGTAAGTTGGAACCTGTACCAAGCTGTACTGACAACAAATTCCACCAGCCTGGCTGTGTGGTCATTAAAAGAAATTAATTGAATTGAATTGAATTGAATTGAATTGAATTGAATTGAATTGAATTGAATTGAATTGAATTGAATTGAATTTAAGTATACGTCAGCTAGATGGACTTATCTCCCTCCCCCCGATGTCATATCAATGCCCTTTTTGGTCGCTATCTTGTCAGAGGCCAGGACGATTGGATGCAGATGTAATAACTGAGGTCAGCCCGGATGCTACATCCATATATACTATCTATGCCTAGAACATGTTAATTACTAGTCTTAAGGGGAGTTGATAGGTAGTTTTTTAACCTTTGGGCAGAGCCAGGTTAGTTTTGCAGGCCATATGCTAAGACTTGCAGGTGGTAGCTTGATATACAGTATGTCACAGACATGAGAGTGGTATCAATCTTCTCATCTAACTTTTGGTTTGAAAAAAAAAGAAGAAAAAGGAAATACACAAATTGTATTCTTCAACAAAGTGGATTTTGCACATCAGACTTCACCTATACCGGCAACTGACCATATCCATTGAAATGAGTTGATTCCTCTCCAAAACTTTACTTCTAGAAGTGTAATGGTTAATTTTGCAACACTTCGAAGCCAAGAACAACTATACTTTAAATGATTTATGATTGCTGTTATTTTGTGATAAGAAGTGAATTGTCTTCATTCATCTAGAGACAACACAATACATAGGTTCAGTTTCTTCCTCTAAGCTACTTCTAATCTTGAACACTCTTATCTCCAGATAACACGTGGATTAATGTTTGTATTTCTATTTTTCAAAAATGAGTGTCATCTGGAGCTAACTTGACAATATTTCACCCATTAACACAAAATAACTCAATTAATATTTTCAAGCACAGCAGTTCTTGATTTCCGTACAATGAGCTCCTTAAACAAGTGAGATGATTTAAATATATTAATGGCCTATTCTAAATAGAGTGTTGTACACATCAGAAGACAATGACACGTGGTCTGTATTCAACCAGGGACCACAAGATGTTTCCATATGGTTTGGCTCTGGAAATAAAGTGAACACTGAATCGGAAGTTAAAAATCTACACCAGATGTTTTTTTGTTTTTTTTAAATGGCATTTTTGATGAAAAAAAGGTTCATTCATTTTAGTGGAGGTGCTGGGAAAGTTTTGTATGCGCTTCATTTCTCTCTCTAGGTCGTCCTCAGACGAGCCCTCCATCGTTGCTTCCAGTCATCCCGATTCTCCATACATCTGGCCAGTTCATTGGTACTTTGCGCTCCTGCATCCTTCTTGAGTATATCCACGTAGGTTAGTGTAGGACGTCCTCGAGACCGATGACCATGATTTGGTTCCCATAGTACCAGTTTGCTGGCTGGCAGCTCTTGGTGTCTTTGGCAGTGTCCTGCCAGTCTCATTCTTCTAGAAGCTACTTTCTCGCTAACCCTTGGTATTCCTTCATACAGGATACTGTTGGTAACATGTGTGCTCTTGCTGATGTTAAGTACTGCACGCAGCATCCTGGTGTAGCACCCGTCTAGAGACTTCTGCAAGGTTGGCTTCAGGGACCAGCATTCGCTGCCGTAGAGGAGAACAGACTCTACCGTTGCATAGAAGAAGCTGAGTTTGGTTTGATGGGGGAGGTTAGAGTTCCACACACAGGTCATTCCGTTCAGGGCCCTCCATGCGAGTGCCTTCCTCACCTTTAGGTCCTGCTCGGTTGAGTTGACCCATGAGCCCAGATACTTAAAGTCCTCGACTTCCATCAGCACAGTGCCACCAGTTGTTGTCAGCGGTTGATGCTCCGGTGAGATGTTGTAGGTGATGACCTCTGTTTTCTTGGCGTTTAGCCTAAGGCCAACCTTGGCGCACTCCAGCTCCACTCTGTTCAGTTGTTCCTGTGCTTGCTCCACGTTGTTGGAAAGCAGGCTGATGTCATCCGCGTAGTCCAGGTCTGTCAGGACAACTGCAGGGTGTCGCTTTGACCTCCTTGGGGTTAGGGTGAAGCCGAGGTCCTGCTCCCGCCCACTGATGGCTTTTCTGAGCGCGTAATCCAGGACTATGATGAAGAGGAAGGAGGCTAGTGTATCCCCTTGCATTACTCCAGCCAGGATATCAAACTCTTCAGTGTTGCTGTCTGGGTTAACTACCTCGGACCTTGTTCCTGCGTGCATGGTCTCAATAGCGGAGAATATCTCAACTGTTATAGACTAATATGACCCCAGTGAACAATGTGGGATGTGTGACAAAATCTCTATCTGGGGCGAAAGTTCTGAAAATGACCGCAACAGGTTACACTAGTATCACACTACGTGGTGAATGGGAATTTTTTTTCCTTTATAGATATCCTCATACTTTTTTAACAGATTAATCTTCGTATTAAGAGAAATACTTTTTGTATTACACTTAGTACATTTAATAAATATGCAAATGAGGCAATATCTCATTCAATATGCGTAGCCTACATACAGTATCTCACAAAAGTGAGTACACCCCTCACATTTCTTCAAATATTTCATTATATCTTTCCATGGGACAACACTGAAGAAATGACACTTTGATATAATGTAAAGTAGTCAGTGTACAGCTTGTATTATAGTGTAAATTTACTGTCGCCTCAAAATAACTCAACACACAGCCATTAATGTCTAAACTGAAGGCAACAAAAGTGAGTACACCCCTAAGAAAAAATTTCCAAATTGGGCCCAAAGTGTCAATATTTTGTGTGGCCACCATTATTTTCCAGCACTACCTTAACCCTCTTGGGCATGGAGTTCACCAGAGCTTCACAGGTTCCCACTGGAATCCTCTTCCACTCATTCATGACAACATCACGGAGCTGGTCGATATTAGAGACCTTGCGCTCCTCCATCTCCCGTTTTAAGAAGCCCCAAAGATGCTCAATAGGGTTTAGGTCTGGGGACATGCTTGGCCAGTCCATCACCTTTACCCTCAGCTTCTTTAGCAAGCCACTGGTCATCTTGGAGGTGTGTTTGGGGTCGTTATCATGTTGCAATACTGCCCTGCAGCCCAGTTTAAGAAGGTTGAGTGCACGTTTTCAGCGTCATACCAAGAGGTTGGCTTTGGAAAATTGACGTATGAGTGCTGCCAGCATTGCTGCAGGGCTTGAAGGGGTGGGGGGTCAACCTGTCAGTGCTCAGACCATACGCCGCACTCTGCATCATACTGGTCTGCATGGCTGTCGTCCGAGAAGGAAGCCTATTCTAAAGATGATGCAAAATAAAGCCCACAAACAGTTTGCTGAAGACAAGCAGACTACGGACATGGATGACTGCAACCATGTCCTGTGGTCTGATGAGACCAAGACACATTTATTTGGTTCAGATAGTGTTAAGAGTGTGTGGTAGCAAACAGGTGAGGAGTACAAAGACAAGTGTGTATTGCCTATAGTCAAGCATGGTGGTTGGAGTGTCATGGTCTGGGGCTGCATAAGTGCTGCCAGCACTGGGGATCTACAGTTCATTGAATACCAACATGTACTGTGCCATACTGAAGCAGAACATGATCCCCTCCCTTCGTAAACTGGGCCGCAGGGCAGTATTGCAGCATGATAACGACCCCAAACACACCTCCTAACGACCACTGGCTTGCTAAAGAAGCTGAGGGTAAAGGTTATGGACTGGCCAAGCATGTCCCCAAACCTAAACCCTATTGAGCATCTTTGGGGCTTCTTAAAACAGGAGATGGAGGAGCGCAAGGTCTCCAGTATCCACCAGCTCCGTGATGTTGTCATGAATGAGGGGAAGAGGATTCCAGTGGCAACCTGTGAAGCTCTGGTGAACTCCATGCCCATGGGGGTTAAGGTAGTGCTGGAAAATAATGGTGGCCACACAAAATATTTACACTTTGGGCCCAATTTGGACATTTTAACTCAGGGGTGTACTCACTTTTGTAACCGGCAGTTTAGACATTAATGTCTGTGTGTCGAGTTATTTTGAGGGGACAGTAAATTTACACTGTTATATAAGCTGTACACACGCTACTTTACGTTGTATCAAAGTGTCATTTATTCAGTGTTGTCCCATGAAAAGATATAATGAAATATTTGAAGAAATGTGAGGGGTGTACTCACTTTTGTGAGATACTGTATAAACCCTAGAGGTCCTGGATACGATTTGGATGCACTTCATTTAGCGAAGATTATCTCAACTGTTATAGACTAATATGACCCCAGTGAACAACATGGGATGTGTGACAAAATCTCCATCCAGGGCGAAAGTCCTGAAATTGACCACAATAGGTGACACTAGTATCAAATGGTGAATGGGACTTTTTTCCCTTTATAGATATCCTCATACATTTCTACAAGATTAATCTTCATATTAAGAGAAATACTTTTTGTATTACAATTTGTCAAAACCTTTTTATAAAATATGCAAATTAACCAACATCTCATTAAATATGTGTACATATAAACCCTTGAAGTTACATATTTTCTGAGGGGATCACAATGTTCACAATGACAATGATTATAAGGTCATAGAAGAGTGTAAACATTCTGATTTGATATATAATGAAAATGGCAAAAAAAAAACAGTCAACCTACTACGTACTGTATGTACGCATATTGAATGAGATATTGCCTCATTTGCATATTGTATTAAATGTTTTAGACAAAGTGTAATACAAAAAGTATTTTTCATAATATGAACATTAATCTGGTAAAAAAGTATGAGGATATCTGGAAAAAAAAGTCCCATTCACCACGTAGTGTGACACTAGTGTAACCTGTTGTGGTCATTTTCAGGACTTTCATCCCGGGTAGAGATTTTGGCACACATCCCATGTTGTCCACTGGGGTCATATTAGTCCAGTGGTTCTCAATTATTTTCTGTCATGCCCCCCTAGGGGACAGAGATTTTTTCGCGCCCCCCCCCCCAAATTGAAATACTATTGAGAACCTGCTAATATTTATTTATTTATTTATCTGTACAAAACCACTGTATGACTTTCTGGCACAAGCATTCTGCATAAAATCACCTTATTATCAAATTAGATAACAAAAATTAGCTGAGATAACTTTTGCAGCAAAATAATTCAAAGTTCAGTTTATTAGCTCAATTTGTAACATTTAAACAAGACTGCTCAGTCTGTGTGAATCTCAGGACAGAGAAACAAGAGCAAATGATTCACTGAGGTTTGCATTTCATTCAAAACATTTTTAAACTGTAAACATAGTTAAGGTGGTCTGTTTTTATTATTATAGGCCAATATGCCTTCTGTGATGCGATAACCAATAATTAATTAAAGTTATTATTAGTCTACTTGCTTGATTTCTTTTTAAATAGCCTAAAGAGACACTTGGAGACACATGTGGACATTTATTTACTGCAAATCGCTGCCTTTCGCGCGGATATGACCATACACAAGCACACATCGCGCTTAATAGCACAAAAAAAATAAAAAATAAAAAATCCTCGTATCCAGGAATTCTACTAAAGTATGTAGGCTATGCATATTTAATGAGATATTGCCTAATTTGCATATTTTATTAAATTTTTTAGACAAAGTGCGATACAAAAAGTATTTCTCTTAATATGAAGATTAATCTGGTAAAAAAAGAATGAGGATATCTTTAAAGGAAAAAAAAGTCCCATTCACCACGTATAGTGATACTAGTGTAACCTGTTGTGGTCATTTTCAGGACTTTCGCCCCGGATAGAGATTTTTTCACACATCCCACGTTGTTCACTGGGGTCATATTTGTCTATAACAGTTGAGATATTCTCTGCTAAATGAAGCGCATATAAAACTTTCCCAGCACCTAGACTATTTGGCTAGGCCAATCATATGCCAACTATAAAAACAATATCATGAGAGACACCGGCCATAACTTTGAATCAGTCTGCTGGAGCTTGGAGTAACAGTATGCTACTGTTGTCACAAAATACAGTAAGGTTTTTTCCTAAAGCAGCTGGCTCTTCGGAGTATTACGGTAGGAGGCGGGTCCTGTCGGATGGGCGTGTTTGCTCTTTGTGTTTATGTGCTCCTGTCCCATCGGGCACCTGTCCGCTAGCGAACACAACAGCGTCACATAGAGAGGGAGAGGTGGGGAGGAGGAGAGCCGCATCATTGCTCCCTGGCTGCTGCTGCTGCTCCTGCTCACTAAACGAACCATCGCGTGTCAACACAAACCAGCAGCGCCTGGTCCGGTTGGATTTACTACAGCTGCAGGGAGGGAGACTACAGCTGCGCTCAGGAGCGGAGGACTGAGGCAGCGAGACCCCGGGACCCCGCCCGGCCCCGCCGCTGCGCTGCTGGGGCTGACCAGAGGACTGCTGCTGCTGTCATCCTCCAGGGTAACATCCATGTATTAGCCTAAAGCCTACTGATGCATGTCTGTGGCTTTGAGTTTGATGTGAGCCATGTGATTGCTCTCACCTGCGCCAATGCTTCTGTAGAGCTGCGACTTTATTCCACCTTTAGTATTGTTTAGCCACGCTCTCGCTGTGATGTTGTGTCGTGGTGGCATTCTACTGTCACTTATGTGGACTACGTCACACCATTTAGCTCTAAATGATCTTGTGCTTCTTCAACCTTATAGTTTCTATAAGTAGGCTAGTTTTGATGTTACTGTTTAATTAGTCTAATTTATTACAAAGAAATAGCCTACACGTTTAGTCATATATTTATTCTATAGATAATCGGGGGAGTATATTTCGGTGGTAGCCTCACTATTCATAATCTGTGATGACTTCAAATGTATTTGAGAAAAGCATAACAGATTTAAAGATAGAACAAAAATGTTGATTAATCCTTGGACAGAAAATACATCGGCAAACATTTAGTTGATCAATTATTTCTTACACTATTAGGCGAAACTTACAAAGTACATTTCTGCATTCCAGCTTCTACATATCTGGTGGTTTTATGTATTTTAAATACCTTTAGGTCTTAAACTCTATATCGGTAAAAACAAACATAGGCATATTCTAAATAGGCTATTTCAACTTAGGGTGGGGTATTTCAGTGGACATTATTTATACTTTTCTTATATTTCATTGACAAAACAAGAAGAAAGAAACATGTTGGAACCCTATACAAAACAAAACAATATACATTTAGCTCATGTTCTTCTAACCATGACACAGACTGCTTTAAGGGATGCAGTTAGTGCCTCAAAAGTCAGTCTAAAATGATTTGAATGTTGATTAAAAAAAAACATGCCTATTGGTGTTACACTGACTGAATAACTATAAGTCAAGTCCAGGTAGCGGCCTCTCATCGCCTTAACTGTCTTGAGGGGAATGATGCTGTAGCAATGATCCCCTGGGACTTCTCATTTCTTCATGAGCCGTTCATTAAAAGTGGAGACCATCCCTGCGTTCCGAATCGCATACTTTCTACTATTTATTATGGTAGCAAAAAAATGTAGGATGTCCCAATTATTGTGGTCAGATTTAGGATGGTTAGAAAGACACGGATGTCTTACTACATCCGGCCAAGATTTTTAGTGTTGAAAACAGCTTCCTATTTGGGCGATTCTGACCCATAATCCAGTGCGAACCTGAAGTGACGTTACATCAATGGAGCCTCCATATGAAATCAAACAGGGATGCAATGGATATAAAAGCAAAAGGCAAGATCAAGGCGCAATGTTATGATGAAATAAAAAAAAAGTATGTCCCAATTGTAGCATACTGCATCCTAACTAGATTATTTTTATCGTCATATGTAGTATGTAGAATAGAAAAAAGAAAGGTTATGTGATTTGGAACGCAGGGCATGTATTTGGTTTGGTTTGTCTGTAGCAGGGGCAAAATGCGCCTGAAAAATCTAAAATTTGCCCCTGAAATTCATTTGACGGGGGCTTTCAATGCCCCTGCCAGATAGAGAATTACTATCGGGATTTTAATTATATGCAACTACAAAGCCAGAATTGAAAATGGACAGCAAGGCCTCCGTAGTACTTTCCTGCACACACACTCCCGCCCCTTTCTCTTAAGCGCACCAACGTCATTGTCATAGAAGCAGCTAGTCAGCCATGGATCCATAGTAACATTGATGATGATAATAATAATAATAATAATAATAATAATAATAATAATAATAATAATATCATTATCAATTATATATCGTAATATAACAATAATATCATTCTGGATGGTGACAGTTTGGACAGATTGGATCAAATGATTTCCCATTGCAATTTAAAATGAACTTTTAAGCAATAAAATGTTTCATAAGAACACTTGAATATTGGTCTTTCATGAAACAGAACTTGGTGGTTCATTTTCTAGGGCATATAATTCATACTGATCCTCCATTATATCCTTTGTTTCAACCTTGCATGTGAGTGCAGTTGGCATTGAATTTCATTCTAATTGGCATTAGAAAAAAGGATTAAAAAGTCTTCCATTTGATTTGGAGAACCCTGACAGGAAACAAAGTATTTCCCAACATTTGATAAAGCTACCCTGGAAATGAACCAAATTGCCCCCACAGTGGCCCAAAAAAGCCCCTGGTAAAAAAAGAAAAAGGTTCATATCCTACTGTAGTCTGTATAATACACCATAGTGAGTTTATGGTAACCTTCTAGCACTTATTGTGTAGTTTGTGTCACATTATGGCCCTATTGTATCATTCCTATAACCCTGGAGAGAACCATATGGGGAGAAGTCAAGGGACTAGCTGATAATGAAGGCCCTGTTATAGAGCTGTTAATGAGCCGCTGTGTGTGTGATCTCAGCAGAGAGGATCCTGCTAATAAGTGGGATGATAATGTTACTGGGGGTGGAGGGTATCTAGGGTAAAGGGTTAGTCACCATTACAACATAGTAACAACTAACAAGAGGCACATGCAGACGCTGCAGAAGACACTGGTAGGCATGGTGAAGATATAAGCGCTCAAAAAACCTGTCATTAAGAGTTGTGTGTGCGTGTGAGTGTGCGTGTGTGTGTGCCTGTCTGCTGTGTGTTCCGTACCCTGAGGAACAAAAAACTACAGTAGCTTGAACTATAACTGTAACCTTTGTTGCCTCATGGGCCTTGTCTTAACAGGATAGAGATGCGCACACGCACACACACACACACACACACGCACGCACGCACACACACACACACACACACACACACACACACACACACACACACACACACACACACACACACACACACACTTTTCTCAGTTTTGCTACTGAGAAAACCTCCTTTGCTAATAGATCAGTTGTCTGTTTAATCTATAGCACTATAGATGCTCATATGCAAACACATTCTAATGGTGAAGCATGTATCCTGAATAATGTATATGCATGCTTTGTTTTCTGATGATTCCGGTGTGTGTGTGTGTGTGCGTGTGTGTGTGCGTGAGTGCGTGGGTGGGTGGCTCTGGGTGAATGAGGAGAGAGGGAATACAGTGGGGAGGCGGGGACTGCTCTAATTTGCTGTGACAGCTGCTCCATTGGCTCAGGCTCTGAACAGGCCTTTACATAGCATAGCATAGCATAGCAGGGGGAGAGACACTCAGGTATTCTACTGGCTCTCTAACATGGCTTAATTGGTGATGCAACAGTAACTACAGTCACACTGGTGTCTGTTGCTGTTCATCCAATACGCCCTGTTGTATCATTAACCAAGCTGATACATAAATGAATGTTACTTAGTATATTCACTTAATATGTTCAGCCCTTGCCAGGATAGGACCTTTGCAAAATTACAGTGAACTTTACAAACAGCATATAAAACAATTGACCTATCAACGGTTTTCTTTATTCTCTGTGTAATTCTGCTCAGTGTGGCTTGTTTACAATAGTTATAAACTGTATAGATAAACAAAGATACAGCATCTTACTGAATCGGCTTTAGAGTCTCTCTTGACTAGCTGTCAGCTAGCGGCTTAACGGTACACAAAAGTAACGGTTCGGTACGTACCTCGATTTTGAAGTCATGGTTCGGTACAGTATGGTACGGTTCTCAGTTAAGAGGTCAAACCTTTTGTTAGCTGTCAAGTAGGGTTGCAAAGGGGTGGACAGTTTCTGGTAAATTCCCTGAAACATTCCGCAAACGCTCCATGGGAAATTAAGCTGGGGAATTTTTGGGAATATTCAAAATTGGGAATAAAGGGAATTAACTAGAAATGGGGGTAATTTAAATGATCTGTATCATATACAAACATAACCCATACGAACCCGCACCCAGTTCTACTTATACGAAAAATATGAGGGATGGAACACAGACTAAGTAGACCACATAGAACACATTTCTGATGTTTTCTAATTTATTTTTATTTTTTTTGGAAATTTTAATTTTTTTTTATCCAAAATATTATCCAAACTTTTTTTTTTGAACCCTAATATTACAATGTGTTGTCATTAATTTTTGTTTAGATTTGTTCACTTTACTTTGAATTTAGCAAAAGAACATATAGTAATTCAAAATAAATGAAACACTAAAATTAATTGATTAGCTTATTACCATTTTTGTTATTGTGACAAATAGGGGAGAACGGGGTAATTTGGCACACGGGTTGGTTGTCACAATCGTTATATCTTGGAACCAGAAGGCGCTGTCTGTGAAATTTTGGTATGTAAATATCCAGAATTGGGATCAGAGGTCACCTACATAGTCTTCCTTGGAGTTAGACTGCTCAATTTGAGGTAGGACGACTGTTTGTGTTTTTCATGTCAAATTGAAAATATTTAGCACCTCAGTATTTTTCTTCTAGGCTTTTACACAATGGGTTTATAACAAAACACTTGTTACCCATACAAAGTGTGAAGGGTAAACTATAGTTTAGATTGTGGTTAGCAAGCTAATTAGTTGTCAGATGGTTGTTGGCCTTGATGCTAGCAAGAAATTTAAGTTGGGGTTGGTCGTCACATTTTTTGGGAGGTTGGTTGTCACATGTTATCTCAAGGCTGCAGCCAGAAAAGAAACCCAATAACGAAAGAAATTGTCAAGCTGTATCCTCACTGACACCCCAGAGAAGGAAAGAATAGAGCAAGAAAAGGCAGCTAGCATGCAAAAGAAAAAAAGGGCAACAAAATCAAAACAACCCAGTGCATCCCAAACTAGACCAGCTGCCAAGGCTACAGTACGTTATGTAGGCCTATTTGTCAACTTGACAATGCAATTAAACTTTCAAATTTAGTTCTACTTTCTTGCCTTCTTTTTAAGATTATTCCCATTAAGATAACATTGTGACAAACAACCCCATAGTGTTTGACAACCGACCCCTTGATGGGGTTGGTTGTCACAATGTGTAAGGGAGTCTTTGATGATTAATTTCTTCTGTATTACAATAAGACAGAAAAAGTGAGGGGTTCACATTTCAAGCCAACACCTTAAGCTTCAATTTAATGTAGGAATGACTATTGAAAGATGTTTAGGTGATAAGCAATTCTCACTAGAGTCAAAAGTGTGCCTACTTACCCCGTTCTCCCCTACGTCACTCCAAATTTTTATGACTATTTTGAGGCTCACGGCCCGATGTGACGTATACGTCACAGCGATATTTACCTAACTTGTTCTATATAAAGTTGTTAATGAAATATGGTCAGACTGGGTTAAATGTAATACAGGACACCCTATTAAAGCATTAGAAGTGTTAAATGGGTTTTAACTCACCTTTAGTAACAAAAAACAAGACAGGCTAGACAGGGTATGGGTAGTTAGAAACTATTGAGAAACACACACACATGGGTTGATTTGGCCTTTTTAGTGGGATTTGTTGAGAACAAGAAAAAATAACAGAAAGCACTAGACTTATCCTTTAAAGCATGTCTAAATAAACGGGGCTTACTGTTTGGTGGTTGACGTAATCTGTTAAACCATGTATGCAGGGCCGCCTTTATGTATGGGCTTACCTGGGCTGAAGCCCCAGGGCCTACGAAGAAAAATTTTTTTTTTTTACTGTCTCAATATAGGCCCCTGATCTAAGAAGGCCCCGAACATTGTCATTTAAAACAATAAATTATTGACTGGCTCATGATAGGCCCCTAATCTTCATAGGGGGGCGGGCGTACGGAGAACAGGGGCCTATCATGAACCAGTAAAGAAAATGGAAAAAAAATCACATTATTTTTGGCCTATGAAGATCAAGGGGCCTATCATTCACCAGTACATTTTAGTTATTTTTGTTTAAATAACATTGTTCAGGGCAACGCAGATCCAGGGCCTATATTGAGTTGAACCATTAAAAACAAAACGAAGAGTTCAAAGAGAGAAGTAGCTTTGGGATAAGGGATTATTAAAAAAAAAATTGGAATGCTGAATGACTGGATTTTTTAAACCTGTATATTTTTGTTTCTGCTTTTTGGTATTTCTGTGTCGGCCAAATTATTCCAGAAAATAGCTCACATAGGACACAGTTGATTTAGCCTTAGTTTTCTTCTTTCTCCTGGGACCCCATCGCTGTCTCCTCAATAACTTGGAAAAACACTGTAACCAACCATGTGTGTTTGGTTATTAAAAGTCATTAGACCAGGAGGGGGTTATTTACATGTTACCTTAAGTGATTTTGTATTTCATCAATTGAGATATTGTTGTGTAGACAAACATGGCTTTAACGCATCTGTATTGTAAGACCGCCACCCGGGGGGGCTTTCGAAACCTCTCAGCCCCAGGGCCTAGTGGCAGGTAAAGGCAGCCCTGCATGTATGATCAGAGTATTGACACCTAATTAGCCCCTGTGTCCAAATTCCAAGAATGTGACTTTGGTGAGCTCAGTCCTCTGCCTGTGATGATATGTTACAAGTGTGTATATTTTCCTTGTCTTCCACACTATTATTTCAGCTTCTTACAACTCGCAGCCTGTTTTTATATGTAGACCAAGTGACAATTACACTTTAGAGACAGAGCTCTGCTTTTGCCAGGCTTGTGTTGACACGCACACACACGCGTGCACATGCAAACCTTTTCAGTGTAGGCTTTATGCTTAGTTGTAACTTAAGCTGTATGTTTGTCATTGTTTGGTCGTATCCTCTCTTTCAGCTTCTGATCAGCTCTTCTACTTGTACACTTTCTTTATTGAGAATAACTAACATGTGTTAATGTCTGTGTATTTGCGCACATGAGCAGTTAATGGCAGCACAAGGAGCAACCCACACATGAGCTGATGGATGGTAGGAGGGGGAGAGTAAACAATGAGGAGGGATGGACCAGCAAACCAGGGAATGACAGAATATTGTGATAGATAGCAACAGGGCAGAGTATGTCATAATGTACCACCCTATGGGCATGAGCATCATATGCCAGCTGTACATGATCATCTACTGGTATTGGCAGTATTATTAACTTTGCAGCGATGTGGAACTAATGTTGCGCGTCGCAGACAAGTCGGTTATGGAACATTTAGGAGAAGGAACTCCGACCTCAACAGCATTCCAGTCGTATTTTCCCAGTTCTATGTTGGGAAAATATGACTTTCCATTGTCTGGAACTCAAGATTCCCCCCCCCCCCCCACTACCACACACACACACACACACACACACACACACACACACACACACAAACACACACACAGCGGAGTCGTTTGGCTCGGTGACCGGCGGTGACTAGCTTCAAGCCTTACGGCCACGTTAAAGTTAACCTCACAGGTTGTACTAAATATTACGTTAGCAACTTTCGGTCTACCAATACATTCAATATAAATAACATGGCAACATCAATGGTCAGTCTATACATATTTAAACAAAGATCATATTCACATTTTACCCAAACGATGCAAGGAGGGATAATGATCTTACCTCAGGAAAGGAGCGCGATTATTAAAACGTTTTCTTTGAGGCATGAGTTTAGTTGTTGACTTTGACATTAATTAAGCTATCGCCCCCTGCTGGCAATTTTCTTCTCCTAGGCCTAATGAACACAGAAGATGGGAACACGTGTAAGATAGCATTTCAAATGTATAGTAATACTTACAGCATAGCTTTCCCGATGATAAGATAAGCTTTGTTGTGGTAGTATTTCCTATGATGAAAAACATGCCGATTGGTCTTTTGTAAACTTAAACATGTAGCCTAACCCTAACCCTAAGCCGGAAGAACTACAACATTAGGCCTATGCGTCATACACTTATCACACTTTTTTTCGCCTGGGCCTAATTGTTAATATTAAACTTCACTTTTTGACATAATTAACTCAATAATTTTGACGAATAATTTGTTAATTGATTTAAAACACATTTTTTTTTAAATCCGTCACTTGCAGAGTGAGATAAATGTGGCGCTGAACTGCAAATGCGCAAACCGTAAATAAATTCCCATGATCAGATTTTGTTATCGATATACTTAACATTTCTCACAAAAACATGAACGTTTCCTCTACAACTCTACAAAACGATAGGTTGATCGTAATGCCATCAATATCCCCTCGACTCTGTAGGGATAATGTCGGCTACCGAAGGGCGTTGTGGGTGTTGTAGGCTGGCCAGGTGACTCTGGTTCGACCAACATTTGTCAAAAATAGCTAGGCTATATGTAATCTCTAGACCAGCCTTTCTCAAACCATTTTGTGCCATAGCCCAGTTATGTATTGCCCTCATCCTCTGGGACCCACTTACGATGCCTAAAGACCTATAGAATTGTGTCTCCTCTGTGCCATCTCCTCTAATTGTCTGTGTGTAGCCTATTACATAATTAACAACCTAGTTCATATAGCACTTCATAACTGAATTATATCTAAAGGCATACAATACGTGTAGGCCTAATGTACAGACAATAATGATAAAATAAAAGAATAACAGAGGAATTTAAAAATAAATGATTACCTATGTGGTCATTGTTTCTCAACATCCTGAGTTCTCTGCCTATGTGTTAATTTATTTATTCATTTATCATGGATGTCCTCTTTCACTGCAGTAAAGGACAGGTTAAGGCCTAAGCAATAAAAACAAAATTAGACAAACACCTTCACTTCACACATTGACATTCCCTTAAATCATATTACCATCATGTCACAAAATCCACTTTTTGTATAAAAAAAAAGTTAAGTATAAATAAAGTAGGCTATCAATATGAGGGCTTATTTTAAGAAATTAAAAATATGAGCTCATTTCATTTTTCCAGCTTCAATAGTTTGCAGCAATATCTCTTGTCTTTTTATTCGTCCCTCCAATGTTCAAGTAAAATATTACAATATATAAATACAAATAAAGCAAAATGAGATAGCTATCACTACCCTAAACATGGGCAGTGTATTAAAAAAGAGCCACATCATCCCCTTCACCTTCGTATTTCAAAACAGGAAACATGTAGGTTAAAGGTAGACTATTCATAGTGACATGTTACTCTCCAGGTTGAGGCCTTTCCAACTGTAGGATGCAACACATTTTTAATTTTCTCATACAATTTTCAATATCTGACAAGCCATCCAGCACTTTAAGGGTGATAATCTGACAGGGGACAGAATAATCAATCAATCTATCATCTCGATTAACTCTATATATCTATCTATTCTCCCTGTCTATCATCTACCATCAATATCTATTGAAAATATTTCTCATTTTATGGACACACACAGACACTGTCTCAAGTGTAAGCTTTAATAGGCTTGAGAAGCTGTGTCCATGAAATGAGAAATTTTAAATCTTTGTCTTAGAGGTAAACAAAATATATCGTTGGAAAGGTCTCGACCTACAATGTAACAATATGTCAGTGTGAGGATTCTACTGGGCTCCTACTCAGAAATACTGACCTTTGAACCTTGACCTTAGTGCATGGTTGAAGGCTCATAACTCAGCTTCAAAAGGTCGTACAGACATGGAACTAACAGTTACGGAAATGTCCAGCCCTAGGCTATAATGTGATATAATACACACTTAGGGGCAATATAACATTTGGGTAATTTATAGTTTAAATAGCATTTCAACCATTTAATTATAAGATATATGAAACCTGGTTACATAAATGTGTTAAGCATCACATGAAACACCTGACAGTACTCTCAATTTAGAATACTCAAGTTCCAATTCATGAAAAAAATAAGATCTTTTTATAAAACTACATTTCCCAGTGATGCGTGATGCACTCAAATACTGTAGTTGGCCATAGTTGTAGTTTTTCTCGTTTTCAAGCTAGGGTTGGGGTAACATATTTGTGTACTAAATATATAACTTATCTGTGAAAGACATAAACTGTAGGTTACTGCCGAACTTGTTGATACACTGCAATGATAATATCTTCATGACAAAACCAGTATAAATAATAGTGTGTTTGTGATATATTGGCTGGTATTGTAGAAATGGTGTATTTGGATCAGTAGTTCTGGTTGTTTGCAAATTAGTGTTGCGATAAAATAGATTTATTGGATCATATATGACATATGTAGGGAAGCCGATCTCGTTATAACACCAAAGCCATTTCATCCCACTTACAAAAAGGTTGATATGTTGTCTACTTAAAGAGCAACTTGCAGGTTAAAAAAAACCGAGATTGATTCATAACCTACTCTGGACATACCCATTCAAAAAGAGTATGAAGGATTTTATATGTTTTTCAAAACACAAATATGTAAATTCTGAGAGAAAAGTGGCGTTTTTGAGCCACGCTGCTAAAAAGTTCACAGCATTCGAATACGTCACGGGAGGGACTCGTGAGAACCTGACCGAACCTAACAGCTTCAACCTAATGCACAGTAGTAGGTAGTAGTTAATTGAACTGTTGTCATTTAGTGTGTTCCTTTTTGTTCTGTAGTTTTACATTGCATTTTTAAAATAATGGAGAAGCATTGTGTACTCCAGCCTTTGAGGAAAAGTAGTCCACGGTGTCTGTAACAGTACATAAGCCGCGCTAGCTAGCTGTAGTCACCGGGTGTGTTTAGACGTGAAGAGACGGGACTACATCGCTGCCGCAGCCGCCTCCCTCACGAAACACACGGTGATCGTTTTAGACAGGACAGTCTTATTATGCGACACGTTGAAGTTGAGGAGGGGATACCCATACAACACCTGACCTGCGTGGTTTAATAAACAGCTGAGCTGCTTCACAATCTCTGTCCCGAGCCGCAGCTGGACTGACGGTCACGGACACACGGTGGGACACAGACCTAGGATCTAGCTAGGGCCGACCGGACACGGAGCCGTCAGAAATTCATCCCACAGAAACTATGATCTGTAAGTCTTGTTTGCTAATGTTTTTAAACTTCCAAAGTTAGTCGGCATACTAATTTCAATGGTGAGAGAAGCAACGTGTGGTTATAATGTATTGCTGGCAGCATGACCACTAGCTAACAAGTCATAACCCATAGTCATAATCAATTTACTGTATGCTGTATTTACTTTAATTTGATCCTCAATGCTTTTATTCCTATTGTAGAAAAAATCTGATAAATCACTCGCTCTCTTTCTCTCGCTCGCCCGCCCGCTCTCTCTCCCGTGCGGTAACGGTAGAGCAGCAGCATGTGGAGTTACAATTAGTCCGAGACTATAGTTTCATAACATGTATCAATAGGCTACTCCTGTCAGTGTTAGATAACCTACACAACACTAGTTCACTTACTGCTGAAACAATAGCAACCATTTACAACGTGATCACAGTGTAGGCGTGTGGTAGTCTGGCTGCGACGTGGACACAGCATATCCTTAGCTAACGCTCGTAAGTCACTGTCAGCCTGTAAACATGCCATCACTCCCGTCCATATTTCTGTTATTATTTAGTTTTATTTTCTGATCCTTGACTTGTCCTGGTCTCTTAGACATATACGGATCACAATTGTAAGTGTGTGTCCCGTCATATCCACATGAATATATTTTTACAAGTGTCCAAAATATCACTAAAACGCATTCATTTCTATTGTTCGAATGGACCGCAGTCCCTCCCGTGACGTCACGGCCTTGTACCTTTTTTTTAGATGCGGATGAACAATTCTCGCACAAAAATAGCTCCAGAGGCCACTGTGATGTATATTTTTAAATATTTTTTTTTAAGTCGAGTAGTTGAATTTTTTTCCTATATGCTGTTTAACTGGGGTCTCTAACCTGCACGTTGCTCTTTAAGATATTTTGTGCAAAAGTGTTAAAACCGTAGCCGAACGCGCTAGTTCGGCCACAACTATGCCCGGCGGAAGTCGTCTGACGGCCCGCCTCGCGGAAGTCGTCCATATGCCCCTGGGTAGTAGCCTTTCTTTATAGGTCCATGGTAGTAGCCTACAGCGGAGGAAGCCCTCTGCCCGGTCATTTATTGTTGTGTGTCCATTACTTCTTCCTTGGGAAAAGTAAACCATAAATAAGAATGAAATGTATTCTCGGTATTGAAGGACAGCTGTTGGCCTAAAGTTAGGCTACGTTGAGAGTTGTTATGTTCCTGTTTTGGAGTTGGAAATAAAAATAAAGTGAAAGTAATGTCAGCGTCCATAACAATCCAAAAGAGACAACTGAAAATGGGTCGAATCAGCATCTCTACATTAATTCATGAAAAGTCTCCCTCTGCATATTTGTCTCTACATCCTCATCTCCTCCTCGTTCTCCCTCTCATCCACTGGTCCAATATTGTGATAACCCTAATGCTGCTATGATAAATTGACAATTGTATATTATTTCAGCATAAACACAAGAGGCAAAGGCTGTGTTATGCCTACTGAAATGTCAAGTATGTTTTCATGCCAAGGATACATTTCACCAGATGAAATACAACTTTGAGTAAATGTTGCCATGTTAGAGACAACCACACTGCTTATTATAATAATAGTAATGTCTCAAATAGATTTTACATACAAAAACCTCAAAAAGCATACCATTTGTAGGCCTATGAAAAAAATACCATCTGTTTCTGTTCACATTAGTGATCACATGACTGACCTCCCCAACACTGGTTGGCTAGTGCTTAGTGACCAGCAACATAAAAGATTAAAGACACAGAAACCAAATTTAAGTTTTATTAAATAACACAACATACAATTTATTAAACAAACTCAAAACTACCAGTGTCAGTGTCCCCCCATAGCACAGGCAAGAAGTCCAACTGCTGGCAGCATGGAGGAAATAATGACATTCTTTCACATGAAATTGTGAAAATTGTTTATTTTATAACTTACTGTTTTTTTTAGGTAAAGAATAATCTATTAAAATCAGAAGTTTGCTTCAATAGATACACATTTTTAATTGAAATTTTATTGATGACATTTCAACAAGTAGTATGTATCTACATATTCTATAATTGTAATAGGCCTACAGAAATTAATTCCTGTGATGTTGTCATTTACTGCATGCATGCAACTCTCACCTTTTTGTTGGTTGCACATTTCGGATTACAGATGCAACTTTAGATCTTTGCAGATCGAGTTGCACACTGTATGTTCTAAAACAAGACACCTTAGTTTTTAAGTTTGAATTGCAATCTACAGTTGTTGAAAGGCTGAAATCCATTTTGTCTTGAATGTGTGGTTTAAAAACCATCAAAACAGACATTGGGAAGGATATTTTCCTTCTCCGCCATTATAGGCGCATACTCACCCATCTGTCGCTTTGCGCGTGCACCTGCAGTGAGACCACGTGCCGCTTTGTAGCGTTCTCTCTTCTGATTGGAAATCAGATAGTGGGATACCCGAAAAGTTTATTTGCCGAGTGGGTGACTGAAAGACCTGTGTTATGAAGCGTGCACAATATATAAGTGATCACTGTATGAATACAGAGCGATTTAAAACGTATATTAACATAAATATATCACTCACTTTAAGCAATAAAAAACAAGCAATAGTTTGATCCACATGAGCTGCTGCTGTGCATAGTGTTGTTAGAGTTTTGCACATGTCGCTCCAGTTGTGCCCACTGTGGTTTAGCAATTGAAAAAAAACTGTAATGTAAATTTGTCTTTTTCTTTTATTATTATTGTTCTTCTTCTTTTCAACTCTGCCCTGTAAAGTGAGCTAGGCTGCTAAAGGCGCCTGTAAATAAATAAATAATTATTATTATTATTTTAGAGGCTCAGTCCTCAGAAGCAGCCTGGAAATCCAGAGTTGTATCTAGAACGATAGAGGGTCTGGCCCCGATCAATAGACCTTCCCAACTCAAAGGCCGGCACTTATGCGCACATTTCACATACCACTTCACGCAATTGGATAGCACTAAAACCAATCAGAGCATTGAACAAGGAAACGTATTAAGCCCCGTTAGTTTAGCGAACAGCGGGATTAACTGCTTATTTAACTTTTGCCGTGGTCGGGGGGCAAAACAGGAAATTCTTCTTTCTTGCTAATGGAAGATATGAGTGTCGTCTTCCAAATCGCAAAGGGTCGAGGCCAAAGCCGTCTCAAATTCAAACAACATATCCGTAGCTAACTCTGTTGTTTACAATCACGGCTACGAGGGTGCATGCACAGCACTGTCGTCATATGGTTACGTCCCTCCCAAAGCACCATACATAGGGCTCTGGCCCACCCATATCAGATAGAACGATTTGATTGGTAAGTCAGAATGTTCTGACATAGTTAATGAGCTTTAATGGATCTTGTCCAGACGAACAGGCTGAGCAAATTTACATTTAGCGGCGGCCGGTCTGGATTTCCAGGCTACAGATGTAGCCGACGTAGGATAGACTCCGGCCTGTGGTCGTTCTCTGCATGTCCTCTGTCCAATTTCATAACTGTTTCTTTAACCTGTCAATAAAGCATAGAAATGCCCCCCCAAAAAATTATCTTAAAGTGTGTGTGTGTGTGTGTGTGTGTGTGTGTGTGTGTGTGTGTGTGTGTGTGTGTGTGTGTGTGTGTGTGTGTGTGTGTGTGTGTGTGTGTGTGTGTGTGTGTGTTGTTAAACATCTTCATCCGAGTCTGAGCTTAACAGAAACTCCTCTGAACTGTCAAAAGTCCAGATCCATGTCAGTGTCAGACACAGCTAAGACACGTCTGTAGCATATCCTTGCTTGCCTCTGGAGCTGTCGTATTTCCCCCTGCCTTCTGCGGATGAGGCAGGTGAGCCCCTTTGTCGCATCCCCTGTTTGATGTCATTAGGAAATGAAAAATGGTGTCACTATAGGGGGAAGCAACAAGTCTTTCAAAACTTAAATAAAAACCACATATACTTTGCAACGTGTGCTGACTGTGTTGGAGAAGCAACTCCGACAGCACACTGGCACGGGCCTGAAGTGAATCCCAATGCTGCTTGATTTCCTGCATTAGGATCTGCTTCTCTTCCTGGAGCCTCCGAACACCCATGACCCTGTCAAATACTCTCTTGCTGGTGGTGTAGTCAAGAGAGCCTGTAATAAATGTACATACAGGTTGAGACTGTAGATTTGAAGATCACTTCTACCAATAATATGCAAACTTTACCACTCTATAACAGCATATTCAACAGAACCCCTACATGGAAGAATACACACAGCATATTATATACTTACCACTTTGTCCCATTTGCCAAGGCCAGGGCTGTTCTGTGTCCAGTCCTTCTAAGGACACGGCTTGCTCCGGTGGCACAAGGCGGTTGTAGTCCACTACCAGGGCTTCCAAGCTGCTCCTCTGTTGCCGTATTTTCTTCCGAATTCTGTGTCGTACTTTGTTGCTGTCTGAGGGATAAAAAGACCATGGAACACTACATTTGACAACTGTATGTAAATTGTTAAAGTAAAGTGGATATGGGAATGTTTCGGGCTGTTGTCTGAATAGGCCTAAACTCTTAACATACCTCTTGATGCTGCAAGAGAGAGCCTCTATCTTTTGACACAGTGTAATTGTGCCTTCTTGTTCAGTTTCACCTGGTTTATATATATATATATATATATATATATATATATATATATATATATATATATATATATATATATATATATATATATCAATGCAGTGTTAATTTAATAAGAAATTACAAATAAATGTTTTTATTAATGTTTATTATTTTCTTACCATCTGCCCACTCTTTGATTGTTTGCACACAGTGACTAACAGCATTGTCATCCATGTGAAGCTCCACTTTTAGGTTCTCCAGTGTAGCTGACTGTACCTTAAGAGCTTTGCATGTCTAAAATGAGAAGCAATTATTACAAAAACCTCCAAACAGTTAGAATGCATAGAGTTTAAACAGCAACAAAAGTTATGCAAAAGATGGGCCAATGCAGAAAATATGGGTTCATATTTAAGAGGAGATACAACATTGTCTGTGCTCCCATTAGAAGCAGGTGTAAGAGTAGCAGTGACTTCATAGGTAATCGGGAGAAAAAATTTGCAACAATGAGAGCTTGAAGCAAACGCAAAAAGCTATATGTGCAATTGATTCATCAACCAGCCATAAAGGCAAAATAATACAGTTTCTAGCTACCTTATTGTATCTTTTAGAGAGGGCATTGGCCAGGTTTGCCCGTTTGAGATGGTTCCATCTCGCAGCGAGAAGGGTCAGCATGTCATTACGTCCTGAAAGAACACAGAGATGCAACAATTCCAGCGTAATCATAGTAATGTCAGTCATTCTATGTAAAAAAGGCACTGTTATGTAGTACCTGCTTTAGACATGTGCTTTGTTGTGACCGCTATTCTGGAGAGAAATGCATTCACTTGCTCCACTTCCTCTCCTAGGGTACAACCAGCCCCCTCAAGATTTGCACCACTCCATTTCACCTTGACAGAGACACAAACATGAGCATCAATATAGCCAATACCTTAAGCAAGGCCCAGTTCCCTGTAATTCAAACAAAACCCAAATCAAATTCTAACTGCCACAATAATCTTCTATAATTCATGATGGCATGCACTTCACCAACCTCGCATTTGTGGTCATGCGCCTTAGCATGAACCACCGATAAAAATGGCTTCATGCTCTGAAGTGGCTGGAGCTCCGGATGGTCACTGCAAACCTTCTGCAGGTAGGGCCAGTACTTGCATGCAACATCCATGCAAAAGAATGTGATGGCATTCTTGGATGCCAGCTGGTGCTGTAAATACATTGGATATGCAAATATCTTGCCCCGGAACATGTTGAGTGCAGCCAGCAAAACACCATGCCTGCAGACAGCCAGCTCTAGTCCCTCCTCATCCACTTTACTCCTCGACTTTTGGGAAGTTTCCCTTGCTGCCGACCACTCCCCACCACAAGTGCTCCTTCCAGTGACCTACAATGTAGAAAATAATAATTAACAAAGATTTGGGCAACAGTCATTACAGAAAGCAATTCCAATATACTCTTAAGGACAAGGAACAGATTGGTGCTTGTAGAATTTTGGAGCATGTTCATAATACAAGACAAAGCAGTGACATGTGAAGTACATGTTATTTACTTAAAAAATAAGATAGAAGTACAAGTCTGGAATTACATGTTTAGTTTTGCTGCGGATGTCATCCACAAATCTGGCAACCTTATCATCATTTGCAATGAAGACACCATCAAAGATGGCCGGCTCGTTGGATCTGAGGAAAAAAAAGTTAACTGTTTAATATTTTTTGTATAGTTAAAGGTTAGTTGGTGTAAAGTCTCACTGAGATAGTTGAATTGGAGATCTCGGGCCTTCCAAAATGTAAAAAATCCTCAGCTGAAAAGCATATTGCACTGCTGTGAAAACCAAACCTAATACTATCCCAGTATGAAGGGCCTTCCTGAAGTCTTTTGATTCAGCAAGGCTGTTCATTTTTGCCATAGTATGTCGCATAGCATACAGCACCTGGCCTGAAGATGCAAATGTTAACTCAGTGGGACAGGACAATTACTCAAGTTCCTTCAACAAAGGCAAGGATAGAGAAAGACTTGTGTAGCAAAGGAGGCAGAGGCAAATGGCATAACATTAGTAAACTAACTGAGCAATGGCTACCAATCCGAAATACGTGCTTGTTCAATCTCTGAACTGGATCCAACCAGTTCTAGCCCACATTTATTTTAGATATCAACAGATTTATTGGCAAGAGATCTTGGAAACGTGGGGATGTGTATATTTTTTAATACCTTGCTGTACTTTTAAAGCGGTAATGCTTGCGGTTTCCGTCAACTGACACCACAAGCATTGCCGGCGAGCAGGCAGGACAGCTAAACTGTTCCTCCTTGTGTTACGCCCCTGTACGGGGGGGTTATAGAAAAACAACGAGGACGCAGTAGGTTTAGACTTGAAGTCCAACGTTGTAATGATGTTCACAATATTCAATAGACAGTGCATTTTCACTTTCAATGTTCAAAGATCACAAATTCCTATAACCAGTTTTCACAAATAACCTTTACAGTTTTTATAAAATAGCATTTGCAAAACACATCAGAATTCTACCTTTAACTTACAAAATGACAGGTGAATAAACAGAATAATAAAGTGTGCATTGCTTGAGTACTAAATACTACATTTTAAGCTTTTACACATTCCACATTTAAGTATTGCTTCAGCTAAAACACACTGGCAATACTCTTTAACAACGCTTAAACTGAAAGAAGCGCCAGCTTATACAATAACAGATTGGCAAATATTTTACACATTATACACATTAACTAAATAAAGCGCCAGCTTGTACTATACTACGTTGGCCTATATTTTACACATTAAATGAAAACCGCGCCAACACGTATTGTCGTGGAATGGCGGACACTTTCTTACCACGCGCCTGCCCGTGTGATGCTGCTAGCAAGCACGCTACGGCAGAGCGACTCCTCCGGTTTTAAACAAACTGATCTTTTAAACATCTCATGCACAGCTATTTTACTCTCGGCATGTTCCCTAGCATTAAACATATACATAAACAATTTCACAGCCACCGTTCTTACCTGTAAGGGGGGTTATTGAAAAACAACGAGGACGCAGTAGCTTTAGACTTGAAGTCCAACGTTGTAATGGCCGAGGAGACGGCGAGCACGCTATTCCCCGACAGGCTGAACGAGGTAAACTGAACTAATCGAACCCAGAGCATCTACAGATAAAACTAAAAATAACGTGAAATAAAGAAACACTGCAACAACTAATCTAATTTAGCATTTCTGAAAAGTGTTGCAGTAAATAAATAAATAATAGATCCTAAGATAAACATGAGATTACACAAATACGTATTTCACCGGCATCCCATTGTATCTAAAAAGGGGAGAGCAATAGATAACAGATAATGATAGTGCTAAATCCGTTTTTGCATTTAAAAGCATTTCAGAAACACATCTTTATAACCATTACACTTGCACAGGCTATCCACATCTGACTGGACAGCAGCCCATTCAAAAAAGCTCTTTTGAAAGCTGTCAGGTGAAATCTTCCCAGTCTATAAAAGAAAACACAAAAAATGTATTTTCAACAGAGAACGTTTTATAATAATACAACAACAAATTTCCCATGCTGTAAAATGAGAATAGAAATACTTACGCGACCAAATCGAACAGTCCGCTTATCAAGCATTCTGAGGAATGCCTGAAATGACAGCCCTGGCGATGCCATCTTAATGTCCTCATAGGTGATGAACAAATCTGTTTCGCACACCGTCTCAAAGTGCAGAGTGGCTGGCCAGTAGCCACCTTCTATTAGGTCCTCCACTCCTGCACTCCAATGAGCTGTGCATTGATCACAGGTCAGCTCAGCCATGTGGAGTTCATATTTTCCTACAAAGTAAAAAAATATCCACTGTAATGTTATGACTGCCAAGGTCAGAATGCTGTATGTTACATATTATTCCAGAGGTTCAGTAAAACCTGCGGACTTGGTGAGCAAAAAAAAAAGTCAGTTTTGAATGATTTCTCAAGCGCCGAAAGCATCATTGAATGAATCATCTTTTTTTTTAAACAGGACTAAAGGAAATCTTTAAATTACCATTTATTGTTTGTGACCAATGCCACAGCCTTCCCATTGATGACCCTTAATGCCTCTGGTGGACAGCCACAGATTTGGACTGGCATCTCAATGGGAAAATGTCTCACTGAAAGACATTACACATGACTTAAGATAATTTATCTGTAGCACCACACATACATACTCAATAAAGCAGTCTGTAATTTACCACAGTGTGTAACAGCCTCATTAAAGACGCTACTGGTTGGAGGCAATGGCTGATAAAACTGGGCACACATTGCGTCCCTGTTGTGGAGGACGAAGGTCTTGTGCCTCCTGATGTCACAATCAGCACAGAGGAAATGACTTGGGAGACAGTCTCTGCACCTCACAACTGCCGGATTGGTCCCACACTGGTGACACATGTGTGTTCCAGCATTTTGATTCGCCAGCATGCTTTTTACAAGGCTTGGTCTCCTAGCCCTCCACCTTTCCGAAAAAAGGGCATTACGAGTGCTCCAGTCTGAGGAAGCTCTTTGCACTGCTGCACCCAGTTCTTGCTCATCATGAGAGCTTACAGACTGCTGGATATCTTTCAAAAGAAATTCTGAAAATAAATTGTGAAAGAAAAATACTGGTGTAAGCATGAAGCCCAATACATTGTTTTGCCCACTGATGGATCATTTGCATATAAATTAGCAAAAAACATGGAAATTTTATTGTCACACAGTGTAAGACAATATCGTGAGTACTGTTTAGCAATCACTGATCAACTGATCAAAAAACATTGAGCGTAAATTAGGCAGATACAAGGTATATAATAAATGACCTACCAGCTGAGATAGTCTGAGAAGCTATCTCTGGCGCAAAATTCACCTCTGGGGGAGCAGGGGGAGCAGCCTTCGAATGAGATGTAGCTGTAACACAAAAAAACATCAGCATAAAAAGCAGCATTAATATGCAGTACCCCTACTTTTTTTCAAGTTATACAAATGTATTGTCCAGTTACTCTTTTTTGGATCTTTAACATTAAATTTATGTTTCAGGTTTGAAAAAGGTTCAATTTGTCATGCTATTCTCATGTCCGCCAATCTTACCTGACACTATGGTCTGAAACTTTTAAAATAATATTTAATAGGGTAAAACATATAACTCTAACCATGTCTTGATTTCTTGCATCTGACTGGTGGCCTCTGGCTTGTCACATGGCCACCTGCATCTCTTTTCCTCCAACTCACTGTCAGTGGTTGTGCAAGAGCTGCCTCTCTTGGAAACTCTCCAAGACTTAAGACATCGTTCAGCTCTTTTTGTTCGAGGTCTTGAATAATAATATTTTTGCCTTTTGGTCTATAACTCCCAAACCAAACATCCCACATTCAAAAACTTTACATCCCCGGATTCCGTGAAGCGAGGGGCCGGCGCCGCGGACGACGACGCCCGATCCCGAGTCGCGTGGGAGGCTTGGCCCCCAGTCACAACAGCTTGCAGTTCTAGTTTTTATTTATTTTTTATTTCAGACATATCAAAAACAATACAAAAACAAAATGAAAAGCATAAAAATACAATAAACAAAATGTATGTTTAAATGACTTCACAAAAAGAAAGAAAGAAAGAAAACTAATGACCTATATTGATGTGATATGCCTGAAAAGGAGCAGGAAGAAGTATAAACTTATTTAATCCTACCCCTTTTCCATAGTTAAAAAAATAAAATAATATTTATTATATTCGCTTCTTGTATTCCATGTAATCTCTAATCAATCTATCTACAATTGGAGATACTATATTTGATATTTACGATTAATACATACATACAACTTAGTATACTATGATTTTTTATATTTTAGATATTTATACAATGCATATATCTATTTTTATATACAATCAATATATCTACATACATATCTATACAATCAGTATATCTATCCATATCAATACAACCCATATCTATCTATCTATCTATCTATCTATCTATCTATCTATCTATCTATCTATCTATCTATCTATCTATCTATCTATCTATCTATCTATCTATCTATCTATCTATCTATCACACAACAAATATCAATACAATTTGATGTACAATATTTACACCTTAAATATATAGAATCAATTTTTATTATTATTATATATGTATATAATATATTATATATATTATTATTATTATTTACTTACTTCACACCCTCATCCCTGCACCTTTTGAAAATCATTGCTTTGAACCTTTTTTTTAAACTGGATCATGTTTGGACATTGCATTAGCTCCATGCTCATCCCATTCCACAGTTTCACACCCCCAACTGAGATGCAATGACATTTTAAAGTCATGCGTACAGCCAGTGTCTTAAAGTTTAACTGTTCCCTTAAATTGTAACCCCCCTCTGTGAAAAAAAGAAAGTTTTTGAATGTTACCTGGTAGCAGTTTATTTCTAGCCTGGCACCGCCCGTCTACTACTTCCGCTCAATTTTCATTTCCCTTCAGTAGTCAGTCTTGGTGTGCGGTATATTCTTAGGTTTTCTCCGGACAGATTTCTGCTGGTCCAATCAACGAACAGAAGGAGTGGCTCAGAAGCCGGCGCATGACATGGTTGGTTGGCAGATCCAGAGTGGCACTGGGCAGATCCAATAGTTTTAAACTTCAACCGACACCAGCCTTCAAGTGAGTTAACGTTTGTCAATTGAGCGATTCCAGACCTTCTGTACAAATGAAATGAAGTACGATGGTCTGGTAGAACCAGGCTAGTTTATTTCTAGCTTTGAACATGATTTGTGCAACTTGATATTCAACCAGGTCATTGAACTTTATGATCCGGGAATGTAAAAACAGAAGACAAGAAGCTAGTTACTAAAGATGGCATCATCCACCACTGCCTCAAGTCTTTCCACAATATCAAGTGATGATGAGAAGATGTATTTTAATTTTTTACTTTACAATACTTCGTTTTCATCTTTCAACAGGTGCATATCCCCAGGATACACACAAAAACGCATAAGTTTTTCCATTCAGTACTACATGGTTTACATCCGTGGGGTGACCCACTCCTATGTAGACTAGGTATAAAAGGCTCATAGGAAATAAAAGAAACAACAATTTTTATTTTAAAGTGAATATACACTTATGAACATAATATTATTTTTTTATTATTAATAATAATAATAATAATAATAATAATAATAATAATAATAATAATAATAATAATAATAATAATAATACTTTGTTTAATTTATATAGCGCCTTTCAAGGGACCCAAAGCTGCTTTACAAAGTAAGACATAATAACAAAATTAGGAAAATAATATGACTAATAGTGGGGAGGTGAACAGATGGGTTTTTGGGGAGTATTTAAAAATGACTTCTACCAAGTATAGCCTGAAACATGGCAATATATTATACACACCTAACCGTTAACCACGTCCTATATAGCCTAATCTCAATAGCTAAAGCAGGGGTCAGCAACCTTTTGACATGGATTGCCAGTTGACATTTTCTTCAGAATGAGTGTTAAATATTTGACAGCATTCGTTTTGGACGGTCACTGGGTCAATATATAAGGATAGGTCTATACATTTGTTGTGTGGCCTTTACTGGTAGGTGTAGCCTGGCCGATCTCTTTTTGTAAATAAATGTAATAACTTGGTAATAGGCTATATAATAAGTAATGGTATCCTGCTCCAACAGAGTCATTGGAGAGTTTTGTGCATGCTTAAAACAAAAGATCTTGAAATGAATAGTAGGCTTAACATTAAACCTCAGCTGCTACCTCATACAGATCCCTGTTTTAAATTAGATTGTTTTATTTTATATCTTTATGTTAGATATTTGTTTGCTAATATAGAGCATATTGCTCTCTCATGCATATCATAAGCATGGATCTTAAGGTGTAGCAGCAGTAAGCTAAACGATGTCTGGGGGAATGACACGTCTACTGTATTGGGACCATACATTATAGAATTGGGACATGCGGGTTTTCAGGGCGGAAAAGTTACTGAATCTCTAAACGCTAAACTTGATGGATTCCTCGATAGTTAGCGGTTAGATTCACCCAGCTGAGATGCCTGCTGCGCACGCCGCGCAGCCCTTGCACGCCGAGCCCGGAAGCCCTGTACCGAAAGCCGGTCCATGTGCGCTTTGGGAAATGTGGGCACACGCCAGCCAGCACCCCACTGTGGGAAACGTGGTGTGCGGGAGGGCGCACACAATCAAACGACACTGTCTCTATCATCATATAAGCCGATGCATTTAGGTGATTTCAAATGCTGTTGAGTGAGATGTGCCCACTGCTTAGTACCAGTGTGCCTATGATTATGCATTGCTGCGGCGTTCCAGTATTTGCACGCGTGTAATATTGCGGACCCCTAAAACTAGGGGGCCACACACATTTGTATCTTCAATGCTTTAACAATTGTATTAGTTTCCTGTCTGTTTTAGGCCTATTGTATCCGCGCATGCAGGTCAATTCAGGACGTGGTTAAAGAACATTAAGGCTTGCAGTGTGAACGATCAAAGCCTTATTGGCCAAACTCTTTATCTCCTATAAGAAATGTTCTACTTACCAAGTGCGGGTGAAAAATCACAATGAGATTTTTTTTAATTTTCTTTTTATTAAGGATAATAATAATAAAAAAAAATAAAAAATAAACTTTATTTGACAGTTTAAAATCAGAGGACCGATGACAATCACTTGGATTTATTTAATCCGATTAACAAAGACCATGGAATATGTATTTACTTCCTGTCAAATGAGAGCGGGAATTTTCACTGCAAGGGGCATGACGTGTACACTAAAACTAAAAAATACTAGCAACCAAACAGAAAGAACACATAGATAATAAAACAATCAAAATCCTAAACTGGGGCATTGTGATGAATATGAGCCTTTAACAAGTGTCTCCATCTGCCACCCATTCCATTCCCTGCAACACAGAAAGGAGACATACATTAAGATGTTATATTTGACCTGTAAATACATCACATTCACAACACATATTAAAGGTGCTTTCACACCAGCTGTGTTTGGTTCTATCGAAACAAACTTGGTTCATTTCCACCTTTGCTGCGGTTCGTTTGTGCAGGTGAAAACACACCAATCACACTCTGCACCAAAAGTGGACACGGACTCGATACGTTTCAAAACTCTGGTGTGGTCCGTTGTGGTGAAAACTTGATTGTACTGAGTCCGACCCAAAGTCAGGACGGTTCTTCACCAACTTATTTGGACAGAAAGTGATAGGTTTGAAAGTGAACTTAACCTGTTTAAAAACAAAAAAGTTCTCATACCTGGTGTGAACCAAGGAAGCGGACTATGACAGGTAAGCGACGTGTAGCGGCATGTAGTAGTGTGCTTGGTTTTGACCTGCTAAATCGGCCATGTCTGTCTCACGGCAGTTGCTGTTCCTCCAGAACTGTGCAGTGGATTTACTACACACATACACACAAAAACATTTATTGTCGTACTGTATCTAGGAATGCAAAAGATGACTAGATGACCAGAAATTATTTGATGTACTGTCTGTCATACACACGTGGTGTAAACACACGCATATGCACATTTGGCATAGTGCTGCAGCAACAGCAGACAAAATATTATTTTTGAGACATTCAAGACATTCAAGCAAGCATTGCGCGCAATGTTTTCTTTACTCAACCAATGCAGAAAGCTTCAGCTTGCTGTAGATGTCACTCTGGACCTTTTTGACAAGTTGGTTACTCCAGTAATGTTGTATGCATGTGAAGTGTGGGGGTTTGAGAAACTACATCTGTTAGAAAAACTACATCTCAAATTTCTAAAGTACATCTTAAAAGTTAAAATGACAACCTGCAGTAATATGGTGTATGGGGAACTTGGACGGTACCCACTCTGTGTTACAGTTAAAAAAATAATAATTGGATATTGGGGGAGACTGTTAGAAAGTAAACTTAGTAAAATCATGTACAATCAGCTACACAGCCTGCATAGCAGCAGTGTGTATGCTTCACCCTGGGTATCACAGGTGAAACAGATACTGGATGACTGCGGGTTGTCATACATCTGGATAACTCAAAAGTACAACAACATTAACTGGCTGAAAAGAACTGTTGATCAGAGGCTAAAAGATCAATTCATCCAGAGGTGGCAGAGCGAGCTTACAAGCATGCATTCCTGTGACACGTACATAGAATTTAAACAAGAGTTTAAATTAGAAAAATATCTGCTGTATGAAAATCAAAAGTCCAAACAGGCTATCTGCAATTTTAGAACCAATAACACCAGAATACCTAAAGTCACAGGAAGATACAAAGGGCTGGAAAGAAATCAAAGAATATGCAACCTCTGTGATTGTAATTGTGTTGGTTTGTAATGATTTAAGTTGAATTTTGTGCTCCATGCCATGTGCTATGGCCGTGAGCCATAATAAATAAATGAAAAAAAGAAAAAAGAAATGTCTATTCAACCTTAACAGTACAAAAAAATATATTGCTAACAGGGCTTCTCATACTTACGTAGTTAAGTAGTTAATTAACATGAATAATGATCACTTAGTGTACTTTTGTCTCGTTTCCAGTGAGCAGCACAGTTCGGTTTGGCACAGCATGGTTTGGCAGGGCAAGGTAACCCTAGTTCTGGCTTGTGTTTCCACTGCAGACAGCACCCATACTTGGTAGTCTGGTTTTATGCCGGACGGTCAGAGTACACACAGTCTATGGGTCAGAGCAGCTAATCACCGCTGAGCACACCAGCTACGTAACTATGGTGATATCATAGCAGTGGGACACAGATACCCCTTTCCCATCAACGGGAACCAAGTGCCAGCTCCGGGCTGGTGCCGGGGCTAGTTCACCACTGGTTTCACCCTGACACAAGTTGTGAACCAGTTGGTTTCACACTGACCAGAGCCGGCAAGAGAGCAACGTCATGACGTCACTGTAAACGACTGTGTATGTTGCCTAACGTTGCTGCTCTCATAGCTAATGCTAGCGATAGTTTTAAGCACAGCAACAGTGGCGGATACGTCTTATTTTTACATGTGTAGCCTCTTGCTTTGTTAACCAAACACGACCTATTCAGCGTATTTTCACCAGTCGATTTGATCGCTACGTTCCGTCATTATGTTATGTTTTTTAAATACTTAGGCGGTTCGCATTTCTAGCCCCGCTCAAACCTGGGGTTGCTCTGGCACCAATTCTTACAGCCCGGAGCCGGCTCTCAGGCGATGGAAAACTAAAAAACTGGTTCGAACTAGTCCCTATTTTGCATCCGTGGGAAAAGTGTATGAGTCACTGATTGAATAAATCAAGATGAAAAACGCAACACAATAAACAAAGAGCTGTGCCAACATTGTTCTATAAACACAAGGCTCTTCCCGAGGTGACTACACAGCAGTTTATCTCACACCGTAATTATGATTCTGTTGACCAATCAACGGACTGCAGTGTGTAGCTCCACCCTTTTGGGAAGACTTGGGCTGCGTGCATTCCAATCCCCATACTTTCTGCTATTTAGGGCAATCCCATTTCTCATTTTCACCCCTACCCCTTGGCCCTTCAAACGGAGTGTGAAGGTGTAGGGAGAGAAATCTCCCCCTATGAATTTGGGACACCCCTACCCCTTCACGTGAACGTGCAATTTGGAGGGGTAGGGCGAAGGGGTGAATTGGGATTGAGCCTTAGTATGGTAGAAAAAAGATTTAGGGTGTCCCAATTCTTGTGGTCAGATCTAGTATGCTTAAACATATGTCTACTCAGGGCTGTACAGTGCGACAGTTTTGATCGCATTTGCTACTGAAATTTATCACGTGCGATGATGAATACAAGTACACTCGCACCAGTGCTAATGAGCAGATGCTGTCTGTTTGAGACACAGAGGAGTGCTGCACAACACTGCTTAGAGGGCTCTACATTAACATTCTCCAAATTCGGGTAAATATAGTCTTAGGCAAGTAAGTTATTGAGTCCACCCTCCACTTTGGCTGGAAAAAGATGTGTGCTCGGGACCTGTACTTGTGCGGCGATTCTAGCGCCTAATACACTTCACCAACGGTAATAACCGGAAGAAGACGGCACGCAGTTAAGGTAGCGTGTGTGCAAACAGAACATTTCCTGTGCGCCTTCACATTAAAAGCATGTTAATAGCTAAACGTGAGTTGACTTTTTTGAAGCCGGTAAGAACAGGAAGTTCGCACTTCACAGCCATGCAGTGCGCTAGCTTGAAAATCAACTGCTTCAGTTGCAGAGAGCAGTCACCAGTAGTCTATTTAAACAAAGTTTGAAATAACTGATAAGCCACTGAAGAACTACTCCCAACACATTCACAACAACCTATTTAACTTATCCTAAATTGTACCAATATGTATACTTATTTATTTAATAGGCTATATGTTTTAAAGTTATAGGTTTTAATTAACAGAAAGACATTTACCAAAAAATTTTATTATTATGAATATAATAATGATATGTATATACAAAAAATATATAGATATTAATTTTATGGAGAGAAATAATTCTGAATCAGCAAAAAATTGCAATTGGCAGGTTAGATTATTTTGTCTAAATTACAATCAGTGCACCCCTATTAATTTTTCTACAATTATTACTGCACACACTAGGATATGACATTAATTGAGAATTTCAAATGAGACCAAGATGACAGGCTAAAAGGTAATTAGAGCTAAATGTATGGGTTAAGGTTATTCAAGTTTTCGATCATACTTTGTGTGCTACTGAATTTATTTTTGTGCTACTGATTTTTTTGCTTGCTAGCACCAGTGCTACCACCTAAAAAAATAAGCGTACAGCCCTGTGTCTACTACATATTGCAGAGATTATTAGTGTTGAAAACAGCATGTTTTTTGGGGCAATTCTGACCCACAATTCAGTGTGCACTAGAGCTCACGTATGAATACAACCGGGGATGCGACGGATATAAAAGCAAGAGGCAAGATCAAGGCGCAATGTTAGTGTGAAATAAACAAGTAAAGGTATGTCCCAATTGTAGCCTACTGCATCCTAACTAGATTATTTTTTATGGTCAGATGTAGTATGTAGAATAGAAAAAAGCAAGAGGAGGAGATTTGGAACGCAGGGTTGGTTTCAAACTTTTGACAGTGGAAACGCACAGAATTGTGTGCCAAGCCGTGCCAAAATGAACTGTACCTCTGGGTGGAAACAAGGCTTTAGAGAATCACACCAAATATAAATATAAAAATATTTTACCGTGACTTCAAAGAGGTCCTCCATCCTTTCAAGACACAGTGATGATGTCTCTGACAAGTGGGAACCGGTCACGGACAACTCCATACACCCGACCTTCTGAAAGTCTTGCAGGTTTTGCCAGAAACAAAAACGGTCTAAATCCCAGGGCTTGAAGATTCTTGAGCTAAAAAACATGGACAAACACACAAAAAGACAGAAGAATGTTGAAATTTAAGATTATAGCAACAATGACAAACAGTACAGAAACGTTAAATATACAGCAAGTTACAGATCCCCTCCACACAAAATATTTTTTTTATTTTTAAGTCTCTTAAAATGTTTTACAGTCCTCTATATTGAATTGAATGAATCTGTGCATAGGTTGTCCCTAAAGAGCTGTTTACCCCCACAATCTCCTACATGTCTTTGATTAATTTGAACAAAAAAGTGTTTATTTACTCGGTAAAACAATTACAAATTAAACATTTAAATATTCAATCATATATGTAATAATTTCATGTTTGACGTGTAATAAACATTAGGGGATAAATGACTTTGTAGAATATTTAAAAAATGTACACGTTTCTGAGAGGGGATTTTATTCAAATGATTGGCCCCGTTTTTAAGAAACAACTTCAAGATCTATAAGTTAAAGTTAAATTAGTTTAATATTTACAATTAAAAAGATGGTTCAGAACTGTGCGCAGAGTGACTCGAGAGAAAGAAATGTAAAGAAGCAGGATTGACAATACAATAACAATAGCTTACTTATATGATGAGCGGTGTCGAAAATGAAGAGATAGAATGAGAGAGCGAGTGTTTGAAGAATATTAAGAGTGTGAGTCAGAGTTATAAAGCCAGAAAGAGTGTACAATAGATTCAAAGGAAGAATAGGAAAGCCTTTCAGCTACCTTTAAAGCCAAACGAGCTAACTCGTTGATGCTATAGCGTCCGCTTACGTTTATAGGCTACTTTCGGTGTTCTACGGTCTGATTCAACCTACATGACATTTACAATATTACTTGTATCCTAACAACAAGCTCCAGCACAAGTTTTCAAATGAATAGTTATATTTGCCACGTTTATCATACCCTTACCTGAGAGTGAAAGCGTTTCATGAGGAAATATCCAGCTTGTTTTGGTTTGCAGGTTGCAAGCTCTTCTTCACGTCGTCTGTAGGTGGAGCGTTTGACATTGGCATTAAATGATCGCCCCCTGCTGTACTCCTCCCACGGCTGCGCCCCTCATCAAAATCATGGCGGTGCAATGAAAGATCTTTCTGTCGAGCCTTCGTGATAACTATCAAACTATCCTACACACTCACTGAGTGAAGATTGGGAAAGTAAAGTGGACATTTCTCGCAAGAAATGTTATCAAACACGTTTAATGATGAATCTATCCTTAAATCGCCTGTTGCATTGTCGGAGAATTAAATGCACCCGCATTCCGACATTTAAAAACCGACTTCAAACTAAGAGTCACTAAAACAAAAATAAATAATCACAAGATGCGAAATATAAAACAAATTAAATTAATTTAAAAGAATATCATCTCAAAAGACGTTACCAACATTATGCTAGGCTACTGCTCTAAATCACCTCTCATCTAAAAGTGAAATAAAATAAAAAAAAGCCTACAAGAATAATTGAGAATAGAGCTCGGATGTTTCAATAATATTATTCAGCCCAATATAGGAGCCCTGTGCCTGGTATGATAGCGATCTCTCCGGAATGTGAAACCAGGAAGGTATTGATTTAATAAGCCGAGTTCAAATAAAATTGTGGGCATTTTTTAGACAGTAAAAACATCACCCAGCATGCATTACAATTACAAACGTATAAATAATAGCGTTTTAGCCTGTGATCCACATTAATTTAGCCTGGAGTAGGCTATTATTGGGAGACAAGGACGTAACTTTACTGCATAAGATATAGTGCACGTGACATCCTGTTGGTATAATAACACATGGCCGATAGTTTGATCAAATATGTGAAGTCACAGTATGCCAACACAGTCAGCTGCTCGTACTTACATTTGAACAATACCATACCCTGAATAGGACGGATAAATGAAAGCCCATTCGCCTGTTATCTTCTTAAATGTGGCTTACTGTAGACAATGTTAAGAGTAGGCTATATTCGCCGTCTCGTTCCCGGGCGCATGCGCCACATTCACCAGTATATCTAATGAAGAGCTATAAGCTTCCAAAAGTGAAGCCTAAGGGCGGATTTAGCGTCATATTTTGACGCTAAATGCACTGCAAATCAGTCCCGTTTTGACGCCTTGGGATGAGAACGTGTTGAAAATTCACATGTGCTTATAGTCAGATGGAATAAAAGTAAATTCTCACATTATAAGTTAGTAATAAACTCCAAACTCTGGAAGTCCTTGGATGTCCTCCTATGGTTAGTCTTAAATAAAGTATACAGTAGATGACAATTAGATTGATAACCATAAATGTAAATAGGCCTATACGATTTTTTTCATTAATTTATTTCTGATTTCTTTTCCCTGATTGTTACAGTATATATACTGTAACAATCAGGCAAAGAAATCAGAATATATATACTGTATATGACATATTCTGGATTTATGGACAGGAATGTTGGCTTATGGACCAGTTGAATCTCTGGCTACAGTGAGTTTAATAATTTGAGATTTTTTTTGAAAAATTACAATTTGATTTTACTTGGATCAATCAATGGTTCATAATAGCGGTAATTTGATATATTTACTTTACTACCAAGGTTTAAAATAAATCATTTAATATGCATTTGAAATGAGAGAGCAAACATTCATTCCTCACTAACCAGGCTCCTTACATGCTTACATGCCAATTACGTAAGAGTTGGGTGTCTGAAAATGGCATTTTGTTAAATCCATAGATGGGGGAACTTATCAGGGTTTACAATGCATACATTCTGGACACGTGTGTAGTATAGTTTGCATGGAGAGGAGGCGCTGCAGAAATCAATAAGTTGTAGAAGTCATTGCTGATTTTGTAGCGGGTCGCACTGAACTGACAAACTAGCAAACCAGGGCCGCTGCTAAGCTTTTGGGTGCCCTAAGCTTACATTGTCATTGAGGTCCCCCCCCCAAAAACAAACAAACAGCATTTACTTACAGTAAGAACAGCTTAACGTGTAAAAAAAGTTGCCGAGAAGCAGGGCTGTACAGTGCGACAGTTTTGATTGCATTTGCTACTGAAATTGATCACGGGCGATGATGAAAACAAGTCCATTCGCACTAGTGCTAATGAGGAGAGGCTGTCTTTGAAACACAGAGGAGCGCTGCACAACACTGCTTAGAGGGCTCTACATTAACACTCCAAATGGGGGTAAATGAGTCCTAGGCAAGTAAGTTATTGAGTCCACCCTCCACTTTGGCTGGTGAAAGATATGTGTCCTCGGGATCTGTGCTCGTGCAGCGATTCTAGCGTATAACAACTTCACCAACGGGGACTTTAAGCAGCGGTGTTTTAGCGACAGCTAGGGCGTCGGGGAAAGATTCCAACGGCTTCCACTATTGCCTAGCAACTCTTAGAACGGCTACTTGCTGCAGTTGGTGTAGCGCTCACAACGTCAAAACCCTGTTCTGCCGTTGTAAACAGACGGACTACGGCTCTGACTCGCTCTGACTACAGCGATAGGAGGTGATGACATAAGTTCTCGAATGCTAAAAATTCTACTCGACCGCCGTAGCCGTCCTCTCAACCGTCGTTGCTTAAAGTCCCTAATAACCGGAAGGAGGCAGTTAAGTTAGCGCGTGTGCAAACAGAACATTTCCTGTGCGCCTTCACGTTAAAAGCCTGTTGCTAGCCAAAAGTGAGTTGACTTTTATTTTGAAGCCAGTAAGAACAGGAAGTTAGCGCTTCACAGCCCTGCAGTGGTCTAGCTAGAAAGGCAACTCATTCAGCTACAGAGAAAAGTCAACAGTAGTCTAAAAACAAAGTTTGAAATAAACTACTGAAGAACAACTCCCAACACATTCACAACAACATATTTAATTTATCCTAAATTGTACCAATATGTATACTTATTTATGTAATAGGATATGTTTAATGTTTTAAAGTTTGGTTTTAATTAACAGAAGGACATTTTCTAAAAAAAATTATTATTATCAATATAATAATTATATGTATATACAAAAAATATATAGATACAGATATTATTTTTATATTTTTATGGGGAGAAATAATTCTGAATCAGCAAAAAAATTGCAATTGGCATTTTAGATTATTTTGTCTAAATTGCAATCAATGCACCCCTATTAATTTTTCTATAATTATTACTGCACACACTAGGATATAATATTAATTGAGAATCTCAAATGAGACCAAGATGACAGGCTCAAAGGTAATTACAGTGAAATGCAAGGGTTAAGGTTATGCAAGTTTTCGATCATACTTTGTGTGCTACCAAATTTATTTTTGTGCTACTGAATTTTTTTGCTTGCTAGCACCAGTGCTACCACCTAAAAAAATAAGCGTACACCCCTGCCGACAAGCCTAATAACTGCTTTTGCAAAGGAGAGACTGCGCTCTGTGGACGTGATTGACAGGTGACCACAGAAAAACTGGTGATGCGTGAATTTGGAGGCGGGCTGTCGCCGTGCCCACCTAATCAGAAGCTAGGAATGGTCCTGGTATAGTAAATAGACATATTTTAATTGGCTGAAAAAAAATAATAATAATCTTCACTTTTGATTGGGTGGGCAGGCCTACCCTTGCCCCTTGGCTGCCGCCGGCCCCGCTTGCCATTATGAATCGCCATTCAAAAACAGCTTGATAAAGCCGGGTAGGCTATAATTGGGGGAAACATCTAATTTTCCCGAATTGAGTGATAGGTTACACAATTAAGAAAAAACATTGATAAATTTTTCAAGAAACCTCAATTTTGGGGGGCCCCGGATCATCTCTTTTTCCTTTGTAATAAATTTAAAAAAAAAAATATATACAGTATCTCACAAAAGTGAGTACACCCCTCACATTTCTTCACATTTTTCTTTATATCTTTCCATGGGACAACACTGAATAAATGACACTTTAATACAATGTAAAGTAGTCAGTGTACAGCTTGTATAACAGTGAAAATTTACTGTCCCCTCAAAATAACTCGACACACAACCATTAATGTCTAAACTGCTGGCAACAAAAGTGAGTACACCCCTTAGAAAAAATTTACAAATTGGGCCCAAAGTGTAAATATTTTGTGTGGCCACCATTATTTTCCAGCACTGCCTTAACCTTCTTGGGCATGTAGTTCACTAGAGCTTCACAGGTTGCAACTGGAACCCTCTTCCACCCATTTATGACAGCATCACAGAGCTGGTGGATATTAAAGACCTTGCGTTCCTCCACCTTCCATTTGAGGATGCCCCAAAGATGCTCAATAGGGTTTAGGTCTGGAGACATGCTTGGCCAGGCCATAACCTTTACCCTCAGCTTTTTTAGCAAGCCACTGGTCGTCTTGGAGGTGTGTTTGGGGTCGTTATCATGTTGCAATACCACCCTGCGGCCCAGTTTACGAAGGTTGAGTGCACATGGTCAGCGTCGTACACAGAGGTTGGCTTTGGAAAATAGACGTATGAGTGCTGCCAGCATTGCTGAAGGGCTTGAAGGGGTGGGGGGTCAACCTGTCAGTGCTCAGACCATACGCCGCACTCTGCATCATACTGGTCTGCATGGTTGTCATCCCAGAAGGAAGCCTATTCTAAAGATGATGCACAAGAAACCCCACAAAAAGTTTGCTGAAGACAAACAGACTACGGACATGGATTACTGCAACCATGTCCTGTGGTCTGATGAGACCAAAATAAATTTATTTGGTTCAGATGGTGTTAAGAGTGTGGAGCGGCAACCAGGTGAGGAGTACAAAGACAAGTGTGTCTTGCCTAGAGTCAAGCATGGTGGTTGGAGTGTCATGGTCTGGGGCTGCATGAGTGCTGCCAGCACTGGGGATCTACAGTTCATTGAATTCTAACATGTACTGTGACATACTGAAGCAGAGCATGATCCCCTCCCTTCATAAACTGGGCCGCAGGGCAGTACTGCAACATGATAACGACCCCAAACACCCCTCCGAACGACCACTGGCTTGTTAAAGAAGCTGAGGGTAAAGGTTATGGACTGGCCAAGCATGTCTCCAGTCTTAAACCCTATTGAGCATCTTTGGGGCATCCTAAAACGGGAGATGGAGGAGCGCAAGGACTCTAATATCCACCAGCTCCTTGATGTCGTCATGAATGGGTAGAAGAGGGTTCCAGTTGCAACCTGTGAAGCTCTAGTGAACTACATGCCCAAGAGGGTTAAGGCAGTGCTAGAAAATAATGATGGCAAAACAAAATATTGACACTTTGGGCCCAATTTGGACATTTTTTCTTAGGGGTGTACTCACTTTTGTTGCCAGCAGTTTAGACATTAATGGCTGTGTGTCGAGTTATTTTGAGGGGACAGTAAATTTACACTGTTATACAAGCTGTACACTGACTACTTGACATTGTATCAAAGTGTCATTTATTCAGTGTTGTCGCATGGAAAGATATAATGAAATATTTGAAGAAATGTTAGGGGTGTACTCACTTTTGTGAGATACTGTATATATAATATATATATAAAAAAAAAATATATATATATATATATATATATATATATATATATATATATATATATATATATATATATATATATATATTAGGGCTGTCAAACGATTAAAATTTTTAATCAGATTAATCACAGGACTCTGTGGATTAATCACGATTAATTTTACCATTCGAAATATGCCCGAAAAATTCAAATGTTCTCTATATATTGTTGTATGGACGGAAAGATAAAGGACAGGAGGTGGATATACATACATACATCTTCAACCGCTTATCCGAAATCGGGTCGCGGGGGCAGCAGCTTGAGCAGGGAACCCCAAACTTCTCTTTCCCGGGCCACATCAACCAGCTCTGACTGGGGGATCCCGAGGCGTTCCCAGGCCAGTGTGGAGATATAATCTCTCCACCTAGTCCTGGGTCTTCCCCGAGGCCTCCTTCCAGCTGGACGCTCCTGGAACACCTCCCTAGGGAGGCGCCCTGGGGGCATCCTTACCAGATGCCCGAACCACCTCAACTGGCTCCTTTCAACGCAAAGGAGTAGCGGCTCTGCCCCGAGTTCCTCACGAATGACTGAGCTTCTCACCCTATCTCTAAGGGAGACGCCAGCCACTCTCCTGAGAAAACCCATTTCGGCCGCTTGTACCCGCGATCTCGTTCTTTCGGTCATTACCCAGCCTTCATGACCATAGGTGAGGGTAGGAACAAAGATCGACCGGTAGATCGAAAGCTTTGCCTTACGACTCAGCTCTCTTTTCGTCACAACAGTGCGGTAAAGCGTATGCAAAACCGCCCCTGCTGCTCCGATTCTCCGGCCAATCTCACGTTCCATTGTTCCCTCACTCGAAAACAAGACCCCGAGGTACTTGAACTCCTTCACTTGGGGTAAGGACTCATTCCCTACCTGTAGCAGACAATCCATCGGTTTCCTGCTGAGCACCATGGCCTCAGATTTAGAGGTGCTGATCCTCATCCCAACCGCTTCACACTCGGCTGCAAACCGATCCAATGAGAGCTGAAGGTCACAGGCCGATGATGCCATCAGAACCACATCATCCGCAAACAGCAGAGATGAGATCTTCAGACCACCAAACTGCAACCCCTCCCCACCACGACTACGCCTTGATATCCTGTCCATAAATATCACAAACAGGATTGGTGATAAAGCGCAGCCCTGGCGGAGGCCAACCCCCACCGGAAACGAGTCCGACTTACTACCGAGAACCCGTACACAGCTCTCGCTTTGAGCGTACAGAGATTGGATGGCCCTGAGAAGAGACACCCTCACCCCATACTCCCGCAGCACCCCCCACAGTATCTCCCGGGGAACCCGGTCATAAGCCTTCTCCAGATCTACAAAACACATGTAGACTGGATGAGCAAACTCCCAAGCTCCCTCTAGGATCCTTGCGAGAGTGAAGAGCTGGTCCGTTGTTCCACGGCCAGGACGGAATCCGCATTGTTCCTCTTCAATCTGAGGTTCGACTATCGGCCGAACCCTCCTTTCCAGCACCTTGGAGTAGACTTTGCCGGGGAGGCTGAGAAGTGTGATACCTCGGTAATTGGCACACACTCTCTGGTCCCCCTTTTTGAAAATAGGAACCACCACCCCGGTCTGCCACTCCTTCGGCACTGTACCCGACTTCCACGCAATGTTGAAGAGGCGTGTCATCCAAGACAGCCCCTCCACACCCATTGCTTTCAGCATTTCTGGACGGATCTCATCAACCCCCGGGGCTTTGCCACTGTGGAGTTGTTTGACTACCTCAGTGACTTCCACCAGGGAAATTGACGATGATCCCCCATCAGCCTCCAGCTCTGCCTCCAACATAGAGGGCGGGTTAATCGGATTCAGGAGTTCCTCAAAGTGCTCCTTCCACCGACCGACCACCTCCTCAGTTGAGGTCAACAGCGTCCCATCCTTACTGTACACAGCTTGGATGGTTCCCCGCTTCCCCCTCCTGAGGTGCCGGACGGTCTTCCAGAAACACTTTGGTGCCGACCGAAAGTCCTTCTCCATGGTTTCTCCGAACTTCTCCCACACCCGCTGCTTTGCCTCTGTCACGGCAGAGGCTGCAGCCCTTCGGGCCTGTCGGTACCTTGCAACTGCCTCAGGAGTCCCCCGTGATAACATATCCCGGAAGCACTCCTTCTTCAGTCGGACGGCTTCCCTGACCACCGAGGTCCACCACGGCGTTCGAGGGTTACCGCCCCTTGAGGCACCTAAGACCTTGAGACCACAGCTGCCTGCCGCGGCTTCAGCAATGGAAGTTTTGAACATCGACCACTCGGGTTCAATGCCCCCAACCTCCACAGGGATGCTAGAAAAGCTCTGCTGGAGGTGCGAATTAAAGATCTCTTGAACAGGGGCCTCCGCCAGACGTTCCCAGTTCACCCGCACTACCCGTTTGGGCTTACCAGGTCTGTCCAGAGTCTTCCCCCACCCTTTGACCCAACTCACAACCAGATGGTGATCAGTTGACAGCTCTGCCCCTCTCTTCACCCGAGTGTCCAAAACATGCGGCCTCAGATCAGATGATACGATCACGAAATCGATCATCGACCTTCGGCCTAGGGTGCTCTGGTACCATGTACACTTATGAGCATCCTTATGTTCGAACATGGTGTTCGTTATAGACAAACCATGACCAGCACAGAAGTCTAACAACAAACGACCGCTCGGGTTCAGATCGGGGAGGCCGTTCCTCCCAATCACGCCTCTCCAGGTGTCTCCATCATTGCCCACGTGCGCGTTAAAGTCTCCCAGCAGAACTATGGAGTCCCCTACCGGAGCCCCATGCAGGACTCCGTTCAGGGTCTCCAAGAAGGCCGGATACTCCGAACTGCTGTTCGGTGCATACGCACAGACAACAGTCAGAGTCTTCCCCCCCACAACCCGGAGGCGTAGGGAGGCGACCCTCTCGTCCACCGGGGTAAACTCCAACGTAGTAGCGCCCAGCCGGGGGCTCGTGAGTATCCCCACACCGGCCCGGCGCCTCACACCTTGGGCAACTCCAGAGAAAAATAGAGTCCAACCCCTGTCCAGAAGTACGGTTCCAGAACCAAGACTGTGCGTGGAGGTCAGCCCCACCAGATCTAATTGGTAGCGCTCCACCTCCCGCACCAGTTCCAGCTCCTTCCCCCACAGCGAGGTGACGTTCCACGTCCCCAAAGCCAGCCTCTGCCGCCCGGGTCTGGTCCGTCGTGGTCCCCGCCCTTCACTGCCACCCATAAGGCAGTGCACCCGACCCCAGCGGTTCCTCTGACGAGTGGTGGGCCCATCAGTGGAGGTGGATATGTACATTTAAAATTAGTATTGTTATTAATTAAAAATCCAAATGATGGTTTTAATACTGAAAATAAATTTAAATCAAACTAAAATATATACCTACCACACCATAATTCAATTGGTCTGTCTCTTTACTATATCTTTGGGCAAATATAGGCTATATAATAGCATTTATTTTGTGAATCTATAGGTTGTGCATTCTTGAATACAACTTGATTACATACCTTACTGGTATGGCGGGGTTTATGACCCTACCCTTACTGGTGGGGCGGGGTTTAGGCTAGACTGCTATAGCCGCCGCCAGAATGTGGGTCAAACTATCGGGCTGTGGAACAACTGTGGTCAAGCCAGCGGTCTCTTGTTTTTGCATGGTCAAACCAGCCGCTTCTTTATTTATTCCCCCCGTGTTGTTGAGAGCACAGAGACGGCTCGGTGCAACTGATAGAGACAGTGAGCGAACAGCGCTGGCTGCGGCAGCTTCGTGACATCGTAGCAGTGGGACACAGTGTAGCCAACTGATTCATTTAATGACGAGGAAAAACACCACACAATAAACAGTGCCGCGCTGACATTTTCGCCAAAACACACTGACTCTCTTCACTCTAGCCGAGGTGACTACACACGGCGGAAATGATTCTTTCGACCAACTGTGGTCAAGCCAGCGGTCTCTCGTTTTTGCTCGGTCAAACCAGCCGCTTTTTTATTTATTCCCCCCGTGTTGTTGTGAGCGTGTATTTACTACTATCTATGGCGTAAACACACAGAGACGGCTCGGTGCAACTCATAGAGACAGTGAGCGAACAGTGCTGGCTGCGGCAGCTACGCAGTGGGACACAGTGTAACCAACTGATTAATTTATTGACGAGGAAAAACACCACACAATAAACAGTGCTGTGCTCACATTTTTCGCCAAAACACAAGACTCGTGCCGAGGTGACTACACAAGGCGGAAATGATTCTTTCGGCCAATCAAATGACGGCAGTGTGTAGCTCTGCATTTTCGGCACCCTTTCAGGCGGCTACCCCTACGGAGGAGTACTGGGATTTGGAGCGGCTCAGAGCGGTTAGGTGCGCTTAAACCATACCCTACCCAACTTTTGGCAAATGAAAAGCCAAACTACCCGGATAGATCCGCTCCGATCCGACCCGCTCTACTCGGTGGAAACGAGGCATACGTTTTCAAGCCCCTCTCATTTCCCCATGGCCCTGAAAGAGGGGACCTCATGGTGCTGTGGTAAGCATGTTTTTTTCACCAAAATAGGTATTTTGCATGTAAAAGTAAATTTTCTTGCTGTGAACTTAATCAACTGTTGTGCCAAAGCAAATGTATTCAAGTAGAAAAACTTCTATCATACGTGTTGATGAACTGCCAACATATGAAACCATGTGATGATGATAACTGAAGATTAGCCTGAAATGCTAAGAGAGGTAGTTTTTTCTCAAATTGTGGTGGTGGGGGAAAGTGAGCCAAATGCTGTGGGGGAAAGTGAGCCACTGTCTCACTTTCCCCCACCAAGAGGCACAAGTTAAGTTTAGTCTTAAACATATTTTAATGTAATATTACATAACATATGTTTTATTTTAATGTCATACACATTGTAGAAAAGCCATCATGCCAAGGAAATACACCAGAAAGACGACCTGGGGCAACCACACGGAAAGAGCACCTTCTCATCTTTCCCTGTAACCTTCAGGGCTGGAATGTAGAGTAGGCCTAGTTGTAGAGTATGACAGGCTGATGTTATAATCCAGTTGGGTCTTCTCCTGTGTTCCGAGTCCCAGGCTGTTCTCGCTGGTTCTGATTTTCCTATGCTTTGACCCCCAGACACTACCCCAGACTGTGTTCTAATCTAACTGGTTCTATCTTTCATTTGAATCTTATTAAACATTTTGAATTATAATATGTTGTATTTGATTTTGTTCAGAGTTACTTTCAAGTGTTTAGAAAATGTGCTTTGCTTAATTGACCAAACCCCATCATTCTTTTACTAGTCCGACATTAGTTCTGGAATGTGTGGCTAGCTTTCAGGATTCTTACTGTTACAATGTGTTGTTATGGTAGTTTCAGAGTGGAAAAAGTAAGTGGATCAGTTTACCCCACAGCTGGGGTAAAGTGAGCCACATGACAACTTTTTTTAAAACAATCATATTTTCACTGCCCTTTGTCTTGAAAAAATTCTGCTAATGCCCATTTCTAGGAAACATCCTGAATTAATGGGAAATGTGTAAATTTGAGTGATAAATCATTTTAGCTCGCTTAGAGGGGAGCAAATGTAAAAAGTGGCTCAGATTACCCCGTTCTCCCCTCTATATATATATATATATATATATATATACACACACACACACACACACACACACACACACACACACACACACACACACACACACACACACACACACACACACAGGCCTCTTATGACCAATCACTCACACCAAATACTGGCTCCACATCTCCCCAGTCCTAAAAACCTCCGCTGGCTACCCGTCTCCCAACGGATCACCTACAAAATCCTGGTCCTCACCTTCAAATGTCACCTTCCTGTCTGTGCTTTTTATTTTTCTTTGGGTGCTTGTGTGTTTTAATCGTGCTATCTGTTCTGTATGCTTCATATTCTTCGCGCATCACCAACCTGTTATGTGCTGGAAAAGTGATAGTGTCATCTTACTTGTCTGTGCTTGTGTCATTTTGTTTTTGTGTTTATGTGTTGTATTTTTGTATCTTTCTCTTTTTAATGTTTCTTTTTTTCTTTTCTACCTGCCAGGGACTACAGGTGAAAATTAGCCTGCGTGGCTAAATCTGGCACATTTACATGTTGAACTTTGGTGCTCACGTTTATTAATGTGCGCTGTCCCTTTAAAAAAAATAATAATAAAAAATCCCTACACTGTCTGTCCCCGCCTTATCTCACTGATCTCCTCTCACCCTACCAACCCCCACGGTCCCTCGGATCTGCCTCATACCCATAACTCAAACCCCACAGTCTGGGGGACAGAGCCTTCTCCAGGGCAGCTAGGCTCTGGAACTCCCTCCCCCAAAACATCCGCCACTCAGAGTCCGTCGCCACCTTTCAGTCCCGCCTCCAGACCCATCTCTTCTCCTCGGCCTACTCCGAGTCCCCCCTCCATCAATCTGTGCATACATGTCTGTATGTCATTTCTTCTTCTTCTTCTTTGCTTTGTAAAGCTACTTTGAGTCAGAAAAGCGCTATATAAGTTGAATGTATTATTATTATTATTATTAATAATAATAATAACAAAAACCTGGATTGAGACTCTCTCATGTAACGTTTGTGATAACATCAATGCTAAACCAGGATTATGTAAAGGATGGTATGATGGTCAAATGTTTTATACCATCATTACACTTCAGCACATCATTTGTATTTGCAGGTCTCTTTGTTGGACCTGTGTTAGAGCAAGCAATGTAATGACAAGCTGCAAGATGAAGATAACTGGCTCAATGCTGCCAAGTCATCTGTACTCTGCATGAAAACAGAGGCCATGTAGTCTCACTCAATAGTATAATACACCCATAAAACATTTTTAACATGCTAGCTTACCTCAATTCATTCATGGTCATATTAGCCCCTTTTACACAGAGATTGCGGCATATTGACGGAACAACATCACTCCAATATGCCGGCTTTGCTTGCTTCTGTGTTATTTACACAGAACCAAGCAACGCCGGCCTGCTGGCGCATCAGTAGCCCCTTTTACACAGCGTTCCGGAATGAAAGAGGTGCTTGTAAACAGCGTCAGGTGTGACGTAAACATTTAGCGCCGTGCCGGTCAGCTGCTTTACAACAACACTGGCCGGTGAATTGAGAGCAGAAGTGCTGGAGCTTGCAGTAAAAGGGCCGTATTTTACTGTCCCCACGATGTGCCGGTTGATATCGTTACACGCTGAGTCCAACATCACTGGGACTGTTAACCAAACTGACAAAATCAATCCGCTTCACCTCTGTGTGTGTGTGTGTGTGTGTGTGTGTGTGTGTGTGTGTGTGTGTGTGTGTGTGTGTGTGTTTATGTGACAGGTTGGCTGTGAGCGAGTCTCTTTGTGAGGGCAGAGATCTGCCAATCAGACATACACATACACATACACACAGTGTGTGAAGTCATGTTACTGTAGGCAGTAATTCCAACCAGAGGAAGTTCTTTTTTTCTGTGTTGTCAAAATGCTTCATGTTGCTCTTAACTTGAGCATTACATATCAGTGATTCTTGAGAAGTGGGACAAAAGAGGGTGCAATGTTGAAAAAATACAAACCCTATGTTTTGGCAAATTAAATTACATATAGGGGAGAACGGGGTAATCTGAGCCACTTTTTACATTTGCTCCCCTCTAAGCGAGCTAAAATGATTTATCACTCAAATTTACACATTTCCCATTAATTCAGGATGTTTCCTAGAAATGGGCATTAGCAGAATTTTTTCTAGACAAAAGGCAGTGAAAATATGATTGTTTTAAAAAAAGTTGTCATGCGGCTCACTTTACCCCAGCTGTGGGGTAAACTGATCCACTTACTTGTTCCACTCTGAAACTACCATAACAACACATATTGTAACAGTAAGAATCCTGAAAGCTAGCCACACATTCCAGAACTAATGTCGGACTAGTAAAAGAATGATGGGGTTTGGTCAATTAAGCAAAGCAAATTTTCGAAACACTTGAAAGTAACTCTGAACAAAATCTAATACAACATATTATAATTCAAAAGGTTTTAATAAGATTCAAATGAAAGATAGAACCAGTTAGATTAGAACACAGTCTGGGGGTCAGAACACAGGACCCTTAGAGCCAGCTAGTGTCTGGGGTTCAAAGCATAGGAAAATCAGAACCAGCGAGAACAGCCTGGGACTCAGAACACAGGAGAAGACCCAACTGGATTATAACATCAGCCTGTCATACTCTACAACTAGGCCTACTCTACATTCCAGCCCTGAAGGTTACAGGGAAAGATGAGAAGGTGCTCTTTCCGTGTGGTTGCCCCAGGTCGTCTTTCTGGTGTATTTCTTTGACATGATGGCTTTTCTACAATGTGTATGACATTAAAATAAAACATGTCATGTAATATTACATTAAAATATGTTTAAGACTAAACTTAACTTGTGCCTCATGGTGGGGGAAAGTGAGACAGTGGCTCACTTTCCCCCACCACCACAATTTGAGAAAAAACTACCTCTCTTAGCATTTCACGCTAATCTTCAGTTATCAGCATCATATGGTTTCATATGTTGGTAGTTTATCAACACGTATGATAGAAGTTGTTCTACGTGAATACATTTGCTTTGGCACAACAGTTGATTAAGTTGACAGAAGGAAAATATACTTTTACATGCAAAATACCTATTTTGGTGAAAAAAACATGCTTACCACAGCGCCATGAGGTCCTCTCTTTCAGGGCCATGGGGAAATGAGAGGGGCTTGAAAACACATATCTCACATGACCACAAATGTTTTCCGTTGCCTAGATACAGGGGGTGGCTCACATTACCCGGTGCCTCAGATTCCCCCGTTCTCCCCTATGTATCCAACATATACTAAGCTACTGAGCTAAGCTTTGACACAACCTCCTAGCTTTTGTTTTTTTTACCGTCATTGGCCTATCACCACCGTCAGATGTCAACTCCGTCAGATTTCCTGTCTGACGGTGTTGACATATTTATTGTTTCTTAATCATAACAAACGGAATTTATCTAGTAGCCATTTGGTTTTTCTGTTGATGTTAGGTGCTAGTATGAACTACTTCAGGAAAATAAAATGATGAAAAAATGTATAATAACTTCTTCAGAAATTGTAAGTCGTTAACGTATCATGGTTGTGACACAGGACTTTCAACATTCGAAATGTAAAATATTCTAAAACTACAACACTTATCAGAGCCTGTGTGACTCTAATGTACTCTGCAGAGGTAGAATGTGACAACAGGTCCTTTAAAGTGACAGCTGCCCCCTATTTCGCCTGATTTTATTTTATTTTTTATATATATATATTTTTTGGCATTGTTATGCTTTATTGACAGTGTAGAGACAGAGTTGAAATGGGGCAGAGAGGGGAGTGACATGCAGAGAACGACCACGGGCTGGAATCGAACCCGCGTCCGCTGCTGGCCGAGGCCCATGGGGGGACGCCCTACCAACTGAGCTAAGGGCGCCCCATTTTATTACATTTTAATGAAATGTCTGACGGTGGTGACAAAAAGTGTCCCATCACTTAGAAACCTTATAAAACATGAATGTGTTGTAGAAAAACAGTTTTTATTGATATGAGAGATTGTTTAGTGTTGCTTTTGATGAAAAAAGCTCTTTTTAATGATTAAAGTACATTTTGAATAGGTTTTATTGCATATGAAAAATTGTGTCATATATTTGACATAATAATGATAAAATTATATTTAAGGGGATAATTGTGCTCCAGATATTCTATTCTTAATCCCTAATAACATCTACAATTTTAAATGTTTTTAGTTTTAAACATAACAGCAGTTACATATGGAAGACGGCCTGTTGTCCTGGTTCTCAAGAATCACTGATATACATGTTTCACAAATCCAAACAGCCTCCAGTCTAACATTCTAAAGAGAGCTGTTTATCAAGGTTTCTTGTGATGTGCAAGATAACCATGAGTGGTTATGGCTGTGAGACTGTGTGTCTTTGTAGTATGTGCATACTGATACGGGGCTGGAGACGGAGGGCCTTGTCTGCCTATGGTCCAGCTGTTCATGGACGTGTTGTGCGTGAGTGTGGAAGTGTGTGTGCATGTGTATCCCAACTGTTATCTATGAGAGATAGTTATGAGTAGACAGAGTGACGCTTTCCCAAGCGTTAGCCTTTGGGCAGACTGGGGAGAGGCATTAGGGTGTGTGTGTGTGTGTGTGTTTACTACAGGCATCTTTGTGAGGACCAGTTTTAGCTTCTAACCTTTGGAGTGAGGACATTTTATGAAAGTTTGGAAATGCCCTTGAGGATTGGTTTTAATTTTCAGGTTAGAATTGGGTTTAGGTAAGGGCTAGTGTAAGGGTTGGGGTTAGGTAATTAGTTTTGATGGTTAGGGTAAAGGGCTAGGGAATGTATTATTTCAATGGATATCCTCTCAAAGATAGAAGTACTTAAATGTGTGTGTGTGTGTGTGTGTGTGTGTGTGTGTGTGTGTGTGTGTGTGTGTGTGTGTGTGTGTGTGTGTGTGTGTGTGTGAGTGTGTGTGTGACACCTATTCTACATGCTGTCCCCTAACCCTAACCACCCAGCTGTCATGCCTGAACCTAAACGCCAGTTTCAGGAAGATAGTGCTGTGGGACCATCGGGCTGTGGGAACATAGGGATGATATAGGCTGCCAGCAACATTGTTCACATCATTTATATCAATGCTTTACAGTTCAATTATTAGCTGTAGTATTGACAATATACACACGTGTCAGTCTTATAATAGGTCCATGGTCAGTGAGGGTGACTACAGTTCGATCTTTAGTTGAATAGGGAGTAGACTGTAAACTCTTAGTATCACACAGACAGACAGACAGACACACACACACACACACACACACACACAGAGGAAGAGACAAAACAGGATCAATGGGTTGCATCAGTGAATCGATGTCATGCCCTTGTTACAGTTTTCATCTCTTTTATGACAACATGCATTTTGTGTGTATGTGTTTTTTAAATAACTGCTAACCATTCAAGCAGTTGAATGACCAATCCATTGAGTCGGATGGTGTGATTAAAACCCATTTGAAAATATGTGAGCATATAAAAACAACACAAGTGAGGTGAATTGAAATTGAAAGCAGATTCAATATCTTTAGCTTTAGATCTGTTTGTCACATGCTATGAAACTAAGAATTACAAACTATATGTAAAGGATAAAAATAAAACAAAACATTTATTCATTATTATTATGTTTTGAAAAGCTGTTGTGTATACTGGTCACAGCTGTAAAGCACACGTTGTACACGTACACGGTTCAAAGTGTTCACAGATGACAATGTGCTGGATAAGGCAAAAAATGTACAGCCTCATTTGGTTAAATAGTTTGTTTTCTAGAGTTGAGTGAAATGGTTAATGTGCCAAAGGCTCCATGAAACGTATACATACTGGGTTGTGATGGTTTTACTGGTGAAATTAAGAAAACGAAAAAGCAAATTTTAGTAAAGTTTTTTTTTTATTGGACACCCTAGACTTCCACAGCTTTCTGATGGGAATGTGTTCCACTGTGTCCCCAGTTACATGGTAGCATATAAGGGAAGAACCTTTGGGGGAGAAAGGCACTTGACACATTACTTAGTATTGTTCTATTCATGATGGTTATCTTCCAAGCTTAGTCACTATGGCTCTTTATTATTCCCATATGAAGCACATTGGTTTCCTTCAAGTGACCTTAAAGGGATAGTTCAGTATTTTTGAAGTGTGGTTGTACGAGGTGCTTATGCATAGTAAGTGTGTTATGGAGATGGCTGTCTGCCCAGTCACTATAAAGAGTTTAGGAGAGATGTCGCTGTAGCAGAAGTCAGCATTGTATGTTGCAGAGGGGACCAGAAGAAAAAAGCATTTTTTCTTCACATATATAAATGCTAACATAAAACCTAAATATCCCTATATCAGTTGTACTCTAAATTGAGACTTTTTAATCATATATAAATGGCTGTCTGGCAGCAGACTAAAGCTGTAGAAGAAATCTTACTTTATATCGTACATTTGAAGGGATATTTTTGTTTTAGGGTAGCATTTATATGAAAAAAAAAATTCTTCTGCTACATCGACATCTCCCCCAAACTCCTTATAGTGACTGTGCTGATTGTCATCTCCACAAGGTAACACACCAACTATGCATAAGTACCTCAAACAACCACACTTCAAAAATACTGAACTATCCCTTTAACAGAATATTATCAAACCTGAGTTATGAAGTCAGTGGATCATTTCATTCTGTATGGGACACATGACCTGAAGCAAGAATAATCTAAATATAATATTGTTAGCCTAATAGCATAATTGCCTAAGTCATATTTTAAGGGTTATAGAGTAGGGTAAAGTAGATGTAGAGTAGAGTAGATGTAGAATAGAGTAGATGTAGAGTAGAGTAAATATGATTTAGGCAATTATGCTATGAGGCTAATGATATGCAATTCACTGGTCTAGTTTCATAAACTCATAATCTCAAGAGACTTTATAATCTTACTAAATCAAGCATCCATGTCAAGAACATCAAAATCACAAGAGCAATGATTTAAATGAAATTATTAATGTCTTAACGAGCTGTGAAGGTGTTAGTAGTCGACTGGGACTGTAACGGAGCGATAGGAAAACTGTTGTCAGAGAATTAACGAAGCCGTATCTAATAACCATTAAATCTGTGAGTTGGCCAAACCATGAAATTAAACGTTTTATGTCTGGTTAATAAGCTCTCTACATGCATCAGTATGTAAACATTTTATCATACTGTATATAGACCAACAAATATTTTTTTCTGAAAAAGGACGGACTCATTAGACTTATTATAGGGGAGAACGGGGTAATCTGAGCCACTTTTTACATTTGCTCCCCTCTAAGCGAGCTAAAATGATTTATCACTCAAATTTACACATTTCCCATTAATTCAGGATGTTTCCTAAAAATGGGCATTAGCAGAATTTTTTCAAGACAAAGGGCAGTGAAAATATGATTGTTTTAAAAAAAGTTGTCATGTGGCTCAGTTTACCCCAGCTGTGGGGTAAACTGATCCACTTACTTTTTCCACTCTGAAACTACCATAACAACACATATTGTAACAGTAAGAATCCTGAAAGCTAGCCACACATTCCAGAACTAATGTCGGACTAGTAAAAGAATGATGGGGTTTGGTCAATTAAGCAAAGCAAATTTTCTAAACACTTGAAAGTAACTCTGAACAAAATCAAATACAACATATTATAATTCAAAAGGTTTTAAAGCTCACATATTATGCACTTTGCTGTCAATTTTATATGGTCTAAGTAGTCCCTAATACTTATTCTTTTAGATGTTTGCTGAAAAACCCGTTCAGATCATTTATTGTGGCAAGCCTCTATACCCTGATTGTCCTCTGGTCTCAGGATGACCTATATTTGTGCGATTTGGCTGGCCCCTCCCACCTCTCTGCCGGGGGGCTCTCCCACCGTCTCTGCCGTGCTCTCGCGATACTAGAGAGACACTGCGTGACTGCGAACACAGTGTTTACCCGGAGCTAAGCCATACTTTTAACAATTTAACATGACCTGACATGATTAAAACCAGTGAAAACAGTAGCTTCAAAGTTTGATTTCTACATGAATATCTTCCCATCCTTTGTCATGTTAAAAACGAGTCATAATTAGACAGCAATCGGAAAGCTAAGTTAGTGTATTAGGAGCAAAACTTGGTACTACAGACGAAGCTACATGGGCGCTAACGCTAAAAATAAGACTCAGACGATTTAAAACCAGTGAAAACAGTAGCTTCAAAGTGTGATATCTACAGGAATATCTTCCCATCCTTTGTCATGTTAAAAACGAGTCATTTTCAGACTGCTGTGGGGAATATAAATAGCGTGTTATGAGCCAAAGCTGGTTGCTTGTCCCAAAGCTAATAGCTATACACCAGTCAGGCAAAAATAAAAATAAAAACTATTATTTTAGTTTCACCGTTTAAAAAAATGCACAGGTAGCTTCCTATCCGTTGTGTTATTAAAAACGAGGCATTATTAGACTGCAAGGGGAAAGCTAAGTTAGTGTATTAGGAGCAAAACTTGGTGCTACAACCAAAGCTACATGGGCGCTAACGCTAAAAATAAGACTCAGACGATTTAAACCAGTGAAAACAGTAGCTTCATAGTGTGATTTCTACAGGAATATCTTCCCATCCTTTGTCATGTTAAAAACGAGTCATTTTCAGACTGCTGTGGGGAATATAAACAGCGTGTTATGAGCAAAAGCTGGTTGCTTGTCCCAAAGCTAATAGCTATACACCAGTCAGGCAAAACTACCAATACAAACTATTATTTTAGTTTCACCGTTTAAAAAAAAAAAAGGTAGCTTCCTATCCGTTGTGTTATTAAAAACGAGGCATTAATAGACTGCTGTGGTTAAGATAAATTAGTGGAGTATGAGCAAAAGCAATCTGTGTTGGTGTATGTAACATTCAGGCTGTACTAAGGGCATCTTGTCGCTTAGCGGGGAAAACAACATGGCTGTCGCTGGGAAAATTTTCCAGAGGATCTCGGGGCTGTGGACCAATAAGAAATGGGGGGGTGGGGTTATCATAGACTACTGCTAATGTGTGGGGGAAGCATGGACATATAAAGAAAATATGGGGATGTGGCTGTGCAGTTTATGACGTCATAAACCGCGAGAATTCTGAATGGAGTATATTGGGGGGAGGGGTGGGGGTTTCAGAAAGGGGGAGAGTGAGAAAAGGAGAGATTGTTATTGTTTGGATATTTTGGCAGTCTCTAGGCACACCGTGGACCCATGGATATGTTGGAACACATTTAAAAAGTGCCTTTAGCATAATAGGTGACCTTTAATAAGATTCAAATGAAAGATAGAACCAGTTAGATTATAACACAGTCTGGGGGTTTATTAGACTATCTATGGTCAGAACACAGGACCCTTAGAGCCAGCTAGTGTCTGGGGGTCAAAGCATAGGAAAATCAGAACCAGCGAGAACAGCCTGGGACTCAGAACACAGGAGGAGACCCAAATGGATTACAACATCATCCTGTCATACTCTAAAACTAGGCCTACTCTACATTCCAGCCCTGAAGGTTACAGGGAAAGATGAGAAGGTGCTCTTTCCGTGTGGTTGCCCCAAGTCGTCTTCCTGGTGTATTTCCTTGGCATGATGGCTTTTCTACAATGTGTATGACTTTAAAATAAAACATATGTCATGTAATATTACATTAAAATATGTTTAAGACTAAACTTAACTTGTGCCTCATGGTGGGGGAAAGTGAGAGAGTGGCTCACTTTCCCCCACAGCATTTGGCTCACTTTCCCCCACCACCACAATTTGAGAAAAAAATACCTCTCTTAGCATATCAGGCTAATCTTCAGTTATCAGCATCACATGGTTTCATATGTTGGTAGTTCATCAACACGTATGATAGAAGTTTTTCTACGTGGATACATTTGCTTTGGCACCACAGTTGATTAAGTTGACAGCAAGAAAATTTACTTTTACATGCAAGATACCTATTTTGGTGAAAAAAACATGCTTACCACAGCACAATGAGGTCCTCTCTTTCAGGACCATGGGGAAATGAGAGGGGCTTGAAAACATATATCTCACATGACCACAAATGTTTTCCGTTGCCTAGATACAGGGGGTGGCTCACATTACCCGATGCCTCAGATTCCCCCGTTCTCCCCTATGTTTTATTTTTTATTTTTATTTTTTTTATTATTATTCTTTCGGACAATTCCACACAATACACAATTATCTCTTTCACATCATACATCTTACTTTGTGTTGTCCGAAGGGTGACGGAAGAAGCCAAAGGCTTATCAGGTCCCGCCCCCATTTTGCTGTTATAAAAGAAAGATGAATCGCACCACAGCATTCTCCGAATCAAAGTTCTGGTTGACTGTCACTCATTTAGTAAATGATGGACAACTAGCTGAACAGTTAAACACCCAGTTCAACTGATATGCGTACCGTATATTTTCGTCTTAATATTTACAGAATAATTGCAATTCAAACGTTTGGCGACGGAACAAAAAAAATTGACATTTAGAAACTAGCAAAAGTAGTTAACGGTTTCCTTTTCACATATCCAGCAGAAACACAAAGCAACATAAACTGTCTTCAGGAACTCATTTCTGGCAACCTGCTTGATGTCAGTCCTACAGTATCCTCTCTCTTGTCGCTCTGATTGGGCTCACATGTAGCATTAGCTGCTAAATCCTCCAGCTTGTTTCAAATGAGAGAGATTTGATGGGACTTTGTTGCTGTAAAGAGCTACTTGACACACGGTTTATGAGCAGTCACAGAGACAGAACAGTGTGTGGGCTGTAGAACCAAAACAATGAGCTCTGATGAACTTCAAACGTTCATCAGAGCTGAGGAGAACGGCAGAGTTGGGTGATATTTCTCTGTGTGACCCCTTACACACACACACACACACGCACGCACGCACGCACGCAGGCAGGCAGGCACAAACGCAGTACTGAGCCAACAAAATCAACATTTGATATCTTTCCAGAAAACCTCCTCGATGAAAAATGAAGAGTGAGGCTTTTAGATATCCTAGCAAAGTGCTTAATTATTTATCCCCAACCTACTAATGTTTGTGGAATGAATTATTCATGCTATTCCTGAATGGCACTCCTTGAACACGGTGCATTCTGCGCACAATATTTATTTAAGGTGGTTCAAGTAAACATAGGTGCCATATTAGACTGAGAGTAATTCCATTAGAAGGGTGACAACAAAAGATTATTGTTGTATTTATTTACACATTCCTACATATAAAAGTAATTGACAGCAGTGCATCCAACGGTGCATCCATTTGATTATTATGGGCTCTTCCATTTAGCCTGTGTTTGTGTTTGGTTAATGTTTAACAGTCTGTTGTGCTTGAGCTACTTAGCTAAACCAACAGCCTCATAATGATAAGCCTGGCTCCTCCACGGTCAGCCATGTGTGTGTATTAATAATGATCCTCCCCTTGTTAAAGTTTAATGTCTGTGTTCCACTGTTGTCAAGGAGATTCACCACTGAGCCCAATGGGAAGTGTATGCCCCACTGCTCCGAACCTGACGGAACACAAACACACATGCACGCACGGACGCACACACACACACACACACACACACACACACACACACACACACACACACAGATATTAGGTAGCACTTCTGTGTACGCATGCACGGGATGCTTAAATAATCAAATTAGTCTGGTCAGCACAAGTACTGTATATTAGTTTCATCACCGTTAGTAAGCCACTTATTAAGAAGCCAGGTGTCCTAGCTCTCATGTGTCTCCGAGTGTGTTTCTGCTGAGCACATATCACATCTTCCTCCAGCACATTGCTACTAGCCTATATCTCTTCATCACAATGTATTTGTGCTTGAACCATTCTATCTACAGACATAGGCAGTATATTTCTGTTATACCAGTTGGCCTATGAGAATAGCCCTCTCCTGAATCACATTTAAGGTCAATGTAACAAAACATTTTATTTGGACTAAACTTGTTAGATCATCATCATCAAATTACAGCTGATGATTTAGTTCCCAGCCTTCCTACTTAGAAAAAGGATTTGTCAAAGCAGTAACGTTCAAATATTCAGTTCAATTTCATAGTTACCTTTATTAAAAAAGGGAAAACTTCATATGTTCTCAATTGGAACTCGTCAATGTATTCAGTCATATGCCATCATGTGCATTGAAGGAGAATGTAATCATTTAGGGGGCCAAGCCCGGATGGGCTGGGACCACGCTATGCAGAGCAGCATGGTCCCTGTCCATGGACCTGGGCAACAACCTAACATCTCTTTTTCCCTCTATCGTTTGGTCTTTCCATTTCTTAAAGATGCCAAAGAGGAAAATGGGGAAAAAAGCACCAAAGGCAGGAAACATATCGGACACAGGAGAACCAGGAGGGCTGTAGGATTCCATGCCAAGTCCATGAGAAGTGTTACTGGGTGGACAGACAGGATAGGAGGTGAACAGGAGGAAGCCCCACAGGCCAGAGGAGGAGGTTTGGAAAGATTGGAGGACAAAGCCAGGGACGGGAGAAACATCTGAATGGTTTCCACAGGGACAGCCAGCCGCTCACCGCCCCTCCAAAGATGGCCTCCAACTTCAATGACATCGTCAAGCAGGGCTACGTACGCATGCGCAGCCGCAAGCTGGGGGTGAGTGTGTGTGTGCGTGTGCATGTGTGTGTTTTAAATAACTGTTAACCATTCAAGCAGTTGAATGACCAATCCATTGAGTCGGATGGGTGTTTTTTGTCTCTTCATTGATGTTTTATCACATCCATTACAAAAGGACAAGCTTAGCTCTGTACTGTAATACTAATGTAGTAAGCAATAAATGCTACATATATACAGTATGTGTATAATTGTTTGCACTTTGTTGCCTTTGAATGAATACTAAGCAATCTCCAGGGAACGCTTGAGGAATGTTTGTTCAACTTTATACTATCTGCAGCATTTGAGCCAGGCATTCAGATCAGTGCTAGGCTGTGTGTTAACACTAGGGCTGTCCCGACTAAGAATTGACCTTGTCGAATCTGATTGGTCATGTCGACTGACAGTGGAATCATTTTTTGCTCCTGCTCATTGATCCATATTCTCATCGGTGAGACTACCATGGTGATTTATAAACGCACAATATATCTATACACATGATGGCTTTGCGCTGGCTGCCATCATGCCTGTGGAAGGGACAGCCTGGCTGGCCATTCCATTGGTTTTGTGACGCTCCGCCGTGGTTTTGCTCCTTGGTCTGGTGACAGCTTTCTGCAGTACTGTGCGTGTTTCACTCTGAAAACTCTGAAAACTGAAAAAAGATAATCCGATGTATGTTGTCATTGTGGTGTATGGATCCAGGATCCCCCAACCCCCCGCCTCTTAACGTGTGATGCCGTATACCTGAGCTGCACTGTGCTGTGCTCTGCTCTGTAAACTCAGCCAGTGGAAGGTGTTGATGGAATTAATGCATTAATTTTTTTAACGCATGCGCAGAATGACCCGCCCAATATATCCCACCCTCTCTGCCATGAGCTCTCCACTAGTCGTCGCGCGCGCAAAGAATATTTAAAAAAATATTTCCCCATCATATGACTGTTTGTCCCCAATAACTGTTTGACTTTACTCTGACTGTTTCTCAACGTTTCTCAACTCCAATGTTGTTGGAGGAAGCAACGAAGCAACAACACAAATTAATTCCCACTCTGTATCTCACTCTGACATTTTTCTTCTCTAAACTGCACTATTAAACATGCTGTAGAATTTAGTAATGGATGAGAAATTAAATATTTGACGAGGCGATAGGTCAATTGATTATAGCTTTTTGTCATTGCAATTTAAACTGTTTTGTTCGGCTAGTAACATTTAGCAACTATTGATGTGCCATTGTCAATGGAACTCCAGGAGTGTTCTGAAGTCACACTTACAAATGCTAATTTGCCTACATTTGAAAAACAAAAAAGTACACTAAATAAATCAATAAAATAATCAAGGCTAACCTACATTAAATGTCTGATTGAATGACTAGAAAGATGATCACTGTGGTGGCTTTAGAAATGCTTTAAAACCAGAATGATTCAGATGCAAGGGATTCAAGTGATATTGACCTTTTATTGGGTGAATGAGAACACATCACTAGAAAGTGATACTGAAGCTATGCATGGATCACCACATGTTCTGTTTACCAATGACAAAATATTTGGATCCACTGACTAGCCTCTAGAATTTGAAATGTATTTGGGCTATTACATTTTCAGAGCCAATCAAAGAATTGGAGAGAATTGGAAGACGAGATTTAGAGAGAGAGAGCAAAATAGAGAAAAATAATGATGCTGAGAGAGTGATGAAGAGAGAGAGCAGAAGACAGAGAGATAGGGAAGGATGCAGAGGGACAGAGAGGACAAGGTAACCCTTTGATCGGGAATCCAACCAACTTAAACGGCAAGCCAGTAGCTTGTAGGAAAGAGCAGCCTATTTAAATTAAGAAATAAAAGTTTGGAGTTTGTATAATGTCATGCTGTAGCATTGATTTGGCCTAATCACACACAACCACTGATATAGCCTCGAGTGACAAGTGCCATATGATGCAATCTCATAACACAGCCGATTATGGTAAGTGTGTGCGCTTCTCTGGACAAAAATAGAAAGTGGTGGATTGCCTCCACCCAGTGCTGGCCCCAGGCATAAGTGAACTAAGCGGTTGCTTAGGGCCCCCCGACCGCCAGTTTGTGTGTTTAATATTAACGGTTCGGTAGTAAGCGGAATGGTCAGCTTAGCTAACTTCCTGTCACTGACTGCAGTTAGCAGTCCCCTCCCTCGTCCCTACGTCACCACATTAATGTCTTCAAGCAGCGACTTATCTAGCATCATCTCAGATCCGTAAGTGTGATAAAACATGATAAAAACCATCAAAACAGACATTGGGATGGATTTTTACCTGCTCCGCCATTGTAGGCGCATACACATTCACCCAAAGACATATGCATTCACCCATCTGTCGCTCTGCACTTGCATCGGCAGTGAGACGGGTGCCGCTTTGTATCGTTCTTTCTTCTGATTGGTTATCTGTAGTGGGATACCCAAAAAGTTTATTTGCCGATTACATGCAAAGCAGGTGACTGAGAGATCGGCTTTATGAAACGTGCATACTAAGTGATCACTGTAAGAATAAAGAGCGATTCAACACTTATATTAACATAAATAAATCGCTACTTCACCTTTAACATCATATTATGCAAATATAAGTTATATAAAAAATAAATACAATGTTTTGGTCTGGATAGTTAATAGCCTAATAATTGAATCAGTTAATCTGGGAGGTAATCCGAGGTTAACTGATCACGTACAGTAGGGGAGAACGGGGGAATGTGAGACATCGGGTAATGTGAGACACCCCCTGTATCTAGGAAATGGAACAAATGTTTGGTCATGTGAGATGTATGTTTTCAAGCCTCTCTCATTTCCCCTTGGCCGTGAAAGAGAGGACCTCTTGGTGAAGTTGTAAGCATGTTTTTTTCACAAAAACATTTTTTTTGCATGTAAAAGTAAATTTTCTTGCTGTCAACTTAATCGATTGTTGTGTCAAATCAAATTGATTCAGGTAGAAAAATTTCTATTATACATGTTGATGAACTACCAACACATGAAACCATGTGATGATGATAACTGAAGATTAGCCTGAATTGCTGAGAGTGGTATTTTTTTCTGAAATTGTGGCAGTGGGGTAAAGTGAGACAAATACTGTGGGGTGAAGTGAGACAGTGTTTGTGCCCTCTTTTAATGAATCCATTATATTTAAGGTAGCAAGGAGACTAGTTTGAATAAAACAAAAGACAATGTGGTCTGGAGGTGGGGGTTGATGGTTGAAGGGGTGTCAGCAAGGGCATGGTTTGGCACGTGAGGGACACGAGAGTGACCTTTAACATCAATAGACTCTAAGTAATATGTCTTTATTCAATGAATGATCCCAATAAAACAAATGCAGAAAAATATTAATCAAAGACTCAAAAGATGAATAATGACAGCTGGGTCTAGTCCTGTGTTCTGAGTCCCAGGCTGTTCTAGCTGGTTCTGATTGTTCTTTGCTCTGATCCCCAGACACTAGCTGGCTCTAAGGGTCCTGTGTTCTGACCCCCAGACTGTGTTTTAATCTAACTGGTATCTGTCATTTGAATGTTAATTATTGAATATGAATTATATGTTGTATTTGTTCAGAGTTACTTTCAAGTGTTTAGAAAATTGTTTTGCTTAATTGACCAAACCCCATGATTCTGTTACTAGTCCGACATTATTTTTGGAATATTTGGTTTTCAAGCTAGCTGTTAGGATTCCAACTGTTACAATTTGTGTTGTTATGGTAGTTTCAGAATGGAAAAAGTAAGTGGATCAGTTTACTCCTTGATTTCTCTGGTCTGTTTCAGTTTACCCCTCAGCTGGGGTAAAGTGAGACACAAGACAACTTTTTTTAAAACAATCATATTTTCACTGCCCTTTGTCTTGAATAAATTAACTAATGCCCATTTCTAGGAAACATCCTGAATTAATGGGAAATGTGTAAATTTGAGTGATAAATCATTTTAGCTCGCTTAGAGGGGAGCATTTGTAAAAAGTGTCTCACATTACCCCGTTCTCCCCTATGTATTGAGTTTTTTTTTAACATTTGGACATGGGGCTGCCCTTAGTTGCCCATGTGCTGTGTATAGTCTAAAGCCTATTTCAGCCTTGTCTGTGAAAGAAAAGATAGCTGGACAACAGTTGTTTTGCTTTGTTCCTCTAGGCTACCATTTAGTGCAGTTTAAGCAGTCTTTGCGGTACGTATATCGCAATATCAACAATACATTTAAATATATTGTGAAGCCCTATGCAGAAGTGTCTTTAAGACCCCATTCACACATTTCATATGTATATATTAGCCAATACAGACATATTTGTATAAGTAGATTGTTTCAGTTTGCTTATGAAAACTTATTATTAATTTTTTTTTTCAAATTGACCTTAGGTTTTATATGTTGTATGAGCTTTTGGATTGAGCATCTGTCATCAGCTGAGGAAACTGCATGGAGAATGCTAATTAGAGTGAGTCACAGTGAGATGACGCAGGCTGTGGAATTCAACTTTGCATGAGTCATATTATGGAAATGAAAACTCAATTTGAGCTAAGTCCTATTCACCAGCTCTCTTCAAATTCTCGTATCTGCATGAACTCAGTGTTCAATGTATGTATTGCCCTTAGCTTTAAGCTCTGTGGCTTGCAGAAGTATGTGTGCAAAAAAACGTGGCCGGTGGGAAATAATGTTTTTGGTTTTTATTGCTTGACCTAACATTGACATTTCTGTGAATTCTGAATGTGTCTTGTGTACATGTTATGTTTGTAATAGTTGTGCAGATAACCATAACAACTGTTCATTTTGTGATAAAAACATGATATTTGGTATACTAATGGCGCTTTTCCACTGCGTGGTATCAGCTCAACTCGCCTCGACTCAACTCGCATGTTTTGCTTTCCACCACAAAAACATGGTACCTGGTAGCGGCTGCTTTTTTGGTTTCACCTCGCTCTAGGTTCCAAGCGAGCTGCCACGATGCTATGAGGTGACGTCTGCAGAATTCCGGCCACTGATTGGCCAGTCATTGTCGTCACTGGAGTGACAAAGTCACGAGAGCGACGTCCGAGTCCGACTCCTGGCTTCATTCTGTTGTATAACTCTCCAGGACTTTTTATCAAGTGTATTTTGTCAGGGGAAAAAAAGACAGCCGATGTTACTTTACACAAGGCGTTTTGCTCTATGGTGGCCATGTTTTTCTAGCAAACTTGCTTATTATCTACAGACATACTGTATGTATCTTTGTCTCTTGAGCCTGTGAACAAAATGTGGTGTTGATTGCTTGCAAAAGGAAATTGAGAAGAAACTATTTTCCAGTTTATGCAAATTATAGCTCACAATTTTTCTATGCCGACTTATATTGTCCCAGAAGCTTTTTTGTAAAGTACCTTCACCTGGACATGTATGAGACATTTTAAATTGATCAGATTTACGGGTCGAAGGGCGTGGCCTGTCAAACTTTGCGAATTTGGGATTAATAATAGTGCCACCTTGTGGAGGATTGCTTAGAAAAGTCATAACACACTATTCCTGGTGGGGATGAATGTTCCACAATCTTGCTGCGGCAGCAGCATATAAAGGTTATTGAAGCAGGTGTATAGGGAAAGATAAGATCAGATGCCTGGAGGGATATGGGGGGAAAATTACGCAGCATTCCCATCACACTGCAACATCAGATAGATCCACCATGCTCAAAGCTGGTTGTCCTGCTGTGAAGAGATTGGTCTAATCTTATAGGAAGAGCTCAGACTTTGCCTGTGCAGCTCACCTCCCTGTCTGGACACTGAATGCTCTCCTGTGTGATTGGCAGGTGAGCTGCTGATGAGGCTAACAGTCAAGATGCAGATGAAGGCATCTATGACCAGGAGTCAGTGAGTTGACCAGGACAGTGCAGCTGTCAGTGATCAGCATTGAAGCCTCCCACTGATGAATGTGTGTGTTATGGTAGAAGTGAGCAGTGGAACAATGAAGCAGGATGCTGCTATAAGTGTCAGGCATAACCAGCACACCTTTTCCTCATTCTTTTTTTTTCAAAACTGTATGCCAGGCATTTCATTGGCTGTAAATGCCAGAAGACATATCATAAATTAATCTAATTTTTTGACAAACGTGAATGTCGCTGAGTGAGTGCGGCCCACCATAGCTAGCATGTTTATATTATATGGATGATATGATTATGAACAGCTGGATTGATTGATTTCCACTGTTTTACCATTTTAAAAAAAGTCTTACTTGCTTGCCTTCCTCTGCAGTCTTGTTCCAGTACAAACTCTGCTGTGTTAATTAATCTTTCCATAATTCCTGCTTCATTATCTATATTGTCTTCATTTCTTTTCTCCCACAGCTTCTCTTTATTCTATAAAAAAATATAATGTTAATTTTTTATTGTAAGTCAATTTACTACAGCTGCTAAGTACTGTATATTACATCTCCCCCTCTCTTTGTAAGTGTCATACTCACCACTCAGGTCGGTCACAGAGGTCCAGACAAAGTTGTATAAAATAAAAGCTGTAAAATAATAATTGCATATATTTGCCGAATATATAACACCCAGTAGTTTATATTTAAATCCTCGCATGAGTCTGCATGTTTGTGTGTGCTGACATACACATACATGTCACACGTTCAGACATTAACTGTGTGTGTGTGTGTGTGTGCCTGCGTGCGTGTGTGTGTGTGTGCATGTTTTTAGCTTTAATTTAGCTTGCTGTAGTTTTCATGTGTTGCTAGTGTTCATTCACCAAGAAACAAGTATTGCAAGAATTTATATTTTAATTTCACTAAACATGGAGGTGGTTTTCTTTGTTAACAGCGGCATTGCAATTGCGATGAACACAGGTTGTTGTTGAAGTGTTAAGGTAATGTGATAACCTGTTTGTAATGAGAAGGGTAGGGCATTAGAATTTGAAATTCAGAGGGGAAGAGGAGAGGCTGGGTTTCCTGGAGGGTGAGGATCCAGATCCAAAACATCTTAGATGATGCACTGACAGCCTGCTTTAAAGGAGAGGTCAAGGAGGAGACAGTAGTGGAGAGAGAGATAGTCCCTGCGTTCCGAATCGCATACTCTTTCTTTTTTCTATTCTACATAATACATCCAACGATAAAAATAATCTAGTTAGGATGCAGTAGGCATATTATTGGGACATACATTTTACTTATATATTTCATCATAACATTGCACCTTGATCTTGCCTCTTGCTTTTATATCCGTCGCATTCCCGTTTGTTTTCATATGGAGGCTCCGTCGATACGACGTCACTTCAGGTTCGCACTGGATTGTGGGTCAGAATCACCCAAATAGGATGCAGTTTTCAACACTAACAATCTTGGCCGGGTGTAGTAGACTTCCGGGTCTTTCTAACCATCCTAAATCTGGCCACAAGAATCGGGACATACTAAATCTTTTTTCTTCCATACTAAATATTAGAAAGTATGCGATTCGGAATGCAGGGAGTGTGTGGATATAGCCTAGTCACTGCCTACCTCCCCTTCCCTCTGCCTTCAGGCTGAAAGGAAGATGACTGGGTTGAACTCACATGCCCTCTGACTCTCAGCAGGCTCTGGCTCTTTCTAAATGATGGTAGGGAGCTAACCGTCTCCCTGTGCGCTTCCTCTTGAGGATTATTGTGTTATAGTGAGGAGACAGAGGAGGGAGGTGGACACATTGGAAAGATAGGAAGTGCTAATAGTTCCCTCCACACAGCACCAACCATCAAACTGATGTGGAACAGTTTGGAGTTACTAGTATGCAAGAAGGAAGCCTTGAGCCACTGTGCCTGCAGTAGAATTTAACAGATACATAGGCATTTTAAATAACCGTCAGTAGTTTTTCTACATAGAGCATTTTACCAGTAGAACCTTTGCGTACAATGTAAACTTCTGTTTAAAACAAATTAATGTTAACAATGAACAACATTGTAAATCAATGGAGAGCTCAGAAGTTTAACAACAATGGAGCAACCTGTGTTCAGCACAGCCAAGCCAGCTGTTGTCACTGTTTGTGTGATTCACTTGTGTGTTTAGAATTAGAAATTAGAATCAGGCCGCCCAGACACAATTTCAACTAATATTAAAAGAGTCAATAACATAAAGTTAAAAACTGAATGGCTATTGCTTCAAATCGAAAATAAGATTTGATATTTTGGAGATTTGAAGGATGATATGTTTTAACATTCAAAAGGTATAATGAGACAAGAGCTCATTTCAATCTCCAAACGTTGGTATTAAATGGCATGGCTAATCAAACAGCTGTGGGGGAGTCCAAGTGGGCACGTTTTTTGAACCCTCAAAACAGTTCCATTAATAATTCAATCAGGCCAAAGATTACATTAGATCAGAACATCAGCTAAACACCTCAGCTGTGATGACAGAAGTTGGATCCATGTCCCGGTGTAAATATGAGCAGGGCTGTTCACTGTTCACTTCAGATCTTCTGCAACAATCCTAATTTCAAAAAGAAAAAAATCTCTGACCTACTATGCTGATATTCCCTTTCAGAGGAGGGACCTATGGCCAAGTATTAGTATTCTATACTTTATCAACAGAGATTGGAGCTGCATTTCAATACTAGTTCCACTTGCCCTCGTTCATTGCAGCGTGGGCCTGAGAGTATCATTCTTACTCCCACCCCTGACACTGAGCTTAGCCCTTGAAAGCAACTGAGAGGACAGAGACATAGGGGGGAATGGCTGGACGGGTTTTGCATATGAATCCTTATGATATGCTGATCAGACTATAAAGGATATTTCATTATATACAGTGTTACTGCAATATTTGTTGGCAAGGTTTAGCTGGGCGGCTAGACATTCTTTGGGTTAAACTCACTATTATATGGTGTCCCTGAAAGCTCAAAGCACTACAGTTTAAGTAACACATGAAAACAGTTTAATGGGGGGGGGGGAGAATAATAACAAAACATCTGATTTGGTTAGATAAAACACAGCAACCAATCCCAACCAAATGCTGAACAACATCCAGACCCAGAAGCACTGCAGATTGATGATCATTTTTTTGTCTGTTGTTTTAGTATACTGTATGATCTCTATTGTCTTCTTTTTTGTAATTAACATATTTATTAAATGTTCACAGGTGGTATTTGGTCACAGGATACAGGGACACATGATAACAATTCATAATACAAAATCATATTTCATGTTTCATCGCCTCCATATCATTGCTTTCATGGCGACATATATAAAAAAATAATAAGAAATAAGAAAGAAAAAAGTAAAAATAATAAGAAAACTAAAAATGTGAGAAATACTTCCCCCATGTGGAGATAAGACCCAATATTTATTTTCCTTTCTTCTCCCCTCCGTATGCCATGGTCAGACCCCACAAGCAAAATCAGGCCAATGACAGAAAATACATTTGTTACCTTAGAACCGGTGAAGTTAGCTGCCTTTGCAGTTATAACTGTATTAATTTGGGTCACTGTCCACCTTTATGTGGTCCCAAAACCCTTCCCAAGAGGACGCCCCCTCCCCCCAATGGTCACTTAATCGGTTCAACATGCATTCATAAGGTACAGTTTCAGTCATTGCATTGGCCCATTCTTCAACTTGTGAAGCCTTTGGTCACTTCCAGTGTCTTAAAATAACACAGCAAGCCGTTACTATACCTACAATAATTACAGAAAAGTCACACTTCGATACGTTAGGTATTTGAGATTTGTCCCCTAGTAGACAGAGCTCTGGGCTTAAAGGAATTTCTGAGCCAAACCAATTGCTTAAAATGAAAATAATCTCAGTCCAGAGAGGCCTGACCATAGCACACTCCCAGATACAATGGAGAAAAGTACCAATTTCAGTTTTACATTTCCAGCATAGGTTATCATTCAACAGTTTCATTCTGTGGAGTTTAGAAGGAGTATAATAGTATCTATCTTGTATTGTGTGAGCTTTCCCCTCGCCTCTCTCACATATTTACCACAATCAGCCAAAATATTTGCCCAGTTATCACACTTAATTTCTCCACCTATATCTCTCTGCCAAATCGATCTCACAATATTTGAATCATTACACATAGAAGCATTAGTCTTGTAAAATTGGGAGGCTTTACATTTTTCTGGTGGTAGTTTCATATAATTCATGACATTATTATCAACAACACTGTATGGCTTAGAACTAATACAGCTCCGTATCTGCAAGTATTTCCAAAAGTGATCCTTTCCCACCAGGTTAAATCGCTCTAAAAGTTCATTGTATGATAACAGCACCCCGTCCTCAAATAAATCGCTAATAGTACATACACCTCTGGAGTGCCACTATTTCCAGTACACAGATGTTTTTCCGATGCGGACATCAGGGTTATGCCATAATGATGAATATTTTTGTACAGTATGTTTAAATTTAAAGATGTTATGGACTTTAATCCACACATCCTTTGAATGTAAAAGTACAGGGTTTGTGATATTATACCTTTTTTTGAGATATAACCTCAATAGGATTGAAGGGTGAGCATATCTCCCTTTCAATATCCATCCAGGCTGCATTATTTTCAGTAACATTTTCAGTGCAATTTTAGCCATTTCAAAAGATAAATAATACAATCTCGTGTCAGGAAGACCCAACCCTTCATTTTCTTTAAGTGTACATAATTTTCTCAGTTTAATTTGTGGCCTTTTCCCTTCCCATAGGAAGTGTTTTACTATATCATCTAGTTGCCTAAATATAGTAGATGGTATTATAATTGGGAGCATCATAGTAACATAATTAAACTGCGGGGCTACCACCATTTTTATTATACTGACTTTTCCCCATAATGTGAGTCTGATCTTCTCCCACTTTTCAAAGTTAGTTTTGATCTTTTGGAGTAAAGGGTTAAAGTTCAACGTTACTATTTCCCCTGTGTCCTGAGAGAGATTAATGCCAAGGTGTTTCATCCCGTTATGTACCCATCTAAAGTTGTACTTCTCTACCATAAATGGAAAGCAGGACTTGGAGAGGGGCATCACTTCCGATTTAGTCCAGTTAATAGAATAACCTGAACATTTTGAAAAGGATTGGATTGTGCCCATCAAATGTGATAAGGATGTTAGGGGGTCAGACACCACTGCTAAGATGTCATCGGCATAAAGTAATAGTTTGTGTTCTTTATCTCCTCCCTTAACACCTTTAATTCCAGTGTGTGCCCTAATGGACACTGCTAATACGATGATCTCTATTGTCTTCTGTGCAACTTTGGGTTTCTCTATCGTGTGTGTGTGTGTGTGTGTGTGTGTGTGTGTGTGTGTGTGTGAGACAGGTATCCCCGGATGTGGGTTCTTTTAAATGCTGTGCTGTTTGTCAGATTGATGATGAAAAAAACCTAATTCTGTGAAGTTGGATACTGATGTTTCTCACTGGTGATGTTCAATAGCTTAAATCTGACCAATCAGTCAAACTGACCAAATGTGTTTCCTAACAGAAGTCCAGCAGTTCAGTAGCCTGGCATTCCCAGACCTGCCACTAGGCGCTGGCAAATTAAATTTGCTGCGCCTGTTGGTCTGGACACTCTCCATTGAAGCTTTTTCAAAAAGTCCAGAAATCACGTTTCAATTGGTTCTATCTAATATGGGCGCGCCAGAGCCCTTTGTATGGTGCTCTGGGGCAGACGTAACCAGATGACGACAGTGACGTGCATGCGACGTCGAAGCCGTGATAGTAAACATCAAAGATGGCTGCGGATATGTTGTGTGAGTTTGAGACTGCTTTGGCCTCGACACTTTACGATTTGGAAGACGGCACTCAAATCTTTCATTAGCAAGTAAGAGGAATGTTCTGTTTTGCCGACCGACCACGGCAAAAGTTTAATTTAACAGTTTAACAGCTGTTCGCTAAACGAACGGGGCTTAATACGTCACCTTGTGCATCGCTCTGATTGGTTGTAGTGCTATCCAACTGCATGCAGTGGCATTTGAAATGCACGAGTAGGAGCCGCCCCTTGAGTTGGAAATTACTATTGATCGTGGCTAGACCCTCTATCGTTCAAGATATCAGGGTCTGGATTTCCAGGCTAGCAGTTCAGCACTGTCAGGTTCAAAAAGCTCAAATCCATCACAGTTTACAACTTCATGGTTGACCTATAGCGTACGTACTGGTGCTTGTTTACACAGTGTTATGGTGCAAAGAGGAGCAACATTGTGTTCTCACTTTGTGTTTGATCTTCAAATAAAGGGCTTTACATAGTCACCTTATACATGATCATATCGTCTTTACAAAATATATAACAGAGTGACTGAATGTTTGTGTGTTCTGACATAGACATACATGTCACACGTACATACATTAACTGTGTGTGTGTGTGTGTGTGTGTGTGTGTGTGTGTGTGTGTGTGTGTGTGTGTGTGTGTGTGTGTGTGTGTGTGTGTGTGTGTGCGCGCATGTACACTCACACAGATCTATCGGCGTTGCTGGCTGGTGTTCAAGAAATCATCCAGTAAAGGACCCCGTCGTCTGGAGAAATACACAGATGAAAAGTCTGCCTACATTAGAGCCTGTGCAAAGGTAAACGCACGTGTGTGTGTGTGTGTGTGTGTGTGTGTGTGTGTGTGTATGTGTGTGTGTGTGTGTGAGTGACAGGTATCTCCAGTTTTGTAGGAGTAAACCAAATATAAAAAGTTGACAAACAGAAATAAATAATTCTTCTCATTAGTGTCTGAATCTAACTCCTGAGCTAGGCTAGTAGGCTAGTAGGAACAGGTGTGGCAATGGGTGGGGGCCAGTCAGGTGATGTGAACAGTCTGGGGGCCTCCGGTGGATGATTGTAATATGGCAATACAAAGGGACAAAGAATGTGAATTATGGCTGGTGACAAACCATGACACTTTTACTCCTTCACTTAGCATCCTTCCACACACCATTGGACTAAAATGAATAGTTAACTTTTTTTTATTGTTAGCTTCTCTTGCCTCAACCTCTGGTTAAAGACAAGGTGCACCATTTCTTCAACTCTGGAAAAGTTGGAAAAAAAGTAAATCCATACAAACTCATGGCCTGCTTCTCACACAAATGTGTTTTTATTTGAATTCAAGACTCAGACTGAAGAGTCACTGGTTTTGATTCATTTTCCATCCAACCCTTATAAGTGCTCCAACTGCTTCTCATGCTTACATTGACAATGAACACGAAGAGGCGTTCTACCTCTGGAATACTTTAATAATAACTCTCTCTTACTACACTGTTACCAATTCATCTGACTTAGTATTTTCCAGACATGCTGAGGAATGTCATATGGTGCTTTCTCTGTTGGGTTCCACTCTGCTGTGGTTCCTTTTATTAGTCCAGGTGGGAACACAGCAGTAGTACTTGGCACTAAAAGTGGAACAACCATTCGGACCGAGACCTTGATAAGAGGGAAAGAAGGCAGATTCTAAGGTGTGAAACCTCCCATAGTTTGAAAAGAGCTGTTATGGATTGGATTCATACAGCGCTTTTCAAGGCACTCAAAACGCTTCACAGGGTTCCAGGTTCCATTCATTCACACACAGTCTACTGGTTGTGGTAAACTACGATAGTAGCCACAGCTGCCCTGGGGCAGACTGACAGAAGCGTGGCTGCCGTTCAGCGCCAACGGCCCCTCCATCCACCACCTCAAACATACAGCTGTCATACACATTCACACGAGGCAAGGTGGGTGAAGTGTCTTGCCCAAGGACATAACAACCATGACACAAGTGGCAGAACCACCAACCCTTTGATCACTGGCTGACCCGCTCTACCACCTGAGCCACAGTCCCCCCAATAAGCTGTATGTTAAGCTGTATAACAAATACAGCATACAGAACAATCAGAGCTAAACAACAGTTTCTACCACAGAGCTGTTATTGCACTAAATACTTCATAATTAAACATCTGAAATTCCTGCAATACATCATACCTACCTGACCTCTACAATTGGATGACTGTGCAATATTTATATATTTATTTTGAAACTTTGTCACCTTTTTCATTTTTGAACCTTTTCTTAATTTGTTTTTGTTTAATGAAACGCACTTCATTCATTCAATGCACTCTGTTGAGCGTTATACCTTCAACCTGTTGCCTAGGTGACAGAGATCAGCAACGTCAAGAACATCACACGGTTACCTCGAGACACCAAGCGACAGGCAGTGGCCATTGTCTTTACGGACGACACCTCACGCACTTTCACCTGTGAATCAGGTAATGTCTGAACACACACACACACATACACACACACACACACACACACACACACACAGAAACACACATACAGCATAAATGGCTCCATTTTCCGGGAGCGCGATACAAGTTGTCTATAACCGGTCAGCCGGACTACATGTACTTCTTGTGACGCAAGAGTTGTCTAGCGATGTATGCCAGTGTGTAGTGTACAGTATGAATCAGATTGCTTATACAACCTTAAAGAGGACCTATTATGCTACTTTTCTGGTCTTAATTTCTTGTTTTACACTGCTATAGAGCAACCTGACACGAATCACATCACAAAAAACTATGTAGATTTTCGGGAAGCTCTTTCTCTTATTTTGGCGATCCAGCACATCCTGTCAACACTTGAGTGTGTGTGCTTCGGCTCCCTCCGCCTGTGCTTCGGCCATCTCCGCTCCCCTCTCCCCCCTCCTGCAAACCCCACTCCGTTGTGATTGGTTACCTTCCTTCCGGAACACTTTCAGTGGCGGGAAGCGCGAGCATGGACCTATAAGGGCGCGAGGCAGACGCGAACAGGGAAGTGACAGCATTACCATACATGGAAACATCCGCGTGGAGACGTCACAAAGTTTTATGCGACGTCACAAATTATGAAAGGGTAGACCGCTTTGAACACGTGACTTCTCGACTGGCTAGAATAGTGTTTAGTGCTCTGCACAGACACCCCAGACGGTCAGCAGGGAATATGTCGAAATGCATGTAAGTCATTATTTGATAATTTAGTATGGTTAAGCATGACTATGAATCATCATAACAACGTTTATAGGTCATAAAAGTCAAAAAGCATCATAGGTCCTCTTTAATGGTGGTTTTAGTGTGCTCATTTTCGGGTTCAGACTTTTATTTTGTGATTATACTAGAAACTGTTTTCATGGTGTTGTGTCCAAAAATCCCTTTTTATTTCTCACACTGGCATTGCTGTATTTGGTCTCATAGCCTCTCTGTTAAGACGTTCTGTTTAAAGCCTTAACACAACTCTCTTTAAGACCCCTGTCTGCCCTCTGCCTGGAACCTGGCCAATCAGAGAAGGCCGGGTCTGCTTTCATTGGCGCGGACAGATTTGATCGGGCAGATTTGCGCTGTTTTCGAAAAGCCATACTAACGTCCTACTCATACTAATTTTGACGTCAATTTGAGTATGATGTGGATCTGTATGTGAGTTTGTGTTGGCGAGAAATGCCCGGATGAGTACTTACTTCCAGGAAGCTTTTGTGTATGGATCGATAGGTTACTTTTCCTACTCAACCGCCCCACAATGCATTGCGTCTTTTCAAACGACACAGAACCTTTTTTTTTATTCTTTATTGCTTCTGTATACTCCTTTATTGCTTCTGTCTGACGAACTTCGCATACACAATCGATCGTTAAGTAGTCAGTATGTAGTATATACATGTTGAGTATGTAGAAATAAGTATGTGTTGTTCAACATTACGCAATCCAGGATATTAAACACTAGGGTGCCGCTAGATTTGAACACTGTGCACAGCCACCCCGGACGGTCGGGAGGGAATATGTCTCAATGCATGTATGTCATTATTTGGCACTTTGGTATCGTTTAACATGACTATAAAACATTATAACATGTATAGGTCAGAAAAGACGAAAATGCATATTAGGTGCTCTTTTTTTTTAAGATATTTTTTTGGCACACCTGGACCAACAATAACCACAACAACAGAAAAACTGTCACTTTTAAGGGAACTTTCTAACTTCAAACTGTGTTCCAGGGATCCAATTTTATCCAAGTTTGTTCATTCCATTATGAGAATATACTGTATAAAATGTTCACTTATTTGACACACCGAAAGATGCAAGTCAGAGCATAATAAGATGTTTTTCTTTTTGGTGGATTCTATTGGACGTGATATCCCTCTCTTTGTCCCCCCCCCCCACAGAGCTGGAGGCAGAGGATTGGTTTAAGACGCTTTCTATCGAGTGTCTGGGCACACGGCTCAATGACATCAGCATGGGAGAACCAGACCTACTGGCTGCAGGAGTGCAGTGTGAACACACAGGTGATTCACTCACAGACACACACAACAACACACAACATGCAGAGTGGAAGGTAAATCTTAGCGCAATGTTTAAGTGTCTTACTGGCACCACTACTGCTGTGCTTTAGTTTAGGTACACATCCAACACACGTGAAAGAATGGCTGGTGGGTGCTAAGCAAGACATTTGGGAGAAGAGAAGGGGAAAATGTAGCCTGGAGATCCAGACCCATATCTAGAACGATAGAGGGTCTGGCCACGATCAATAGTAATTTCCAACTCAAGGGGCGGCTCCTACTCGTGCATTTCAAATGCCACTGCACGCAATTGGATAGCACTACAACCAATCAGAGCGATGAACAAGGTGACGTATTAAGCCCCGTTCGTTCAGCGAACAGCTGTTAAACTGTTAAATTAAACGTTTGCCGTGGTCGGTCGGCAAAACAGAATATTCCTCTTACTTGCTAATGAAAGATTTGAGTGCCGTCTTCCAAATCGTAAAGTGTCGAGGCCAAAGCAGTCTCAAACTCACACAACATATCCGCAGCAATCTCTGATGTTTACTATCACGGCTTCGACGGCGCATGCACAGCAGCACTGTCGTCATCCGGTTACGTCCGCCCCTGAGCACCATATAAAGGGCTCTGGCCCGCCCATATCAGAAAGAACCAATTGAAACATAGCTCAGGATTACTTGACATATTTAATGAGCGTCAACGGAGAGTGTCCAGACCAACAGGCGCAGCAAATTCTATTTGCCAGCGCCTCGTGGCAGGTCTGGGAAAATGCAATAAAATATAAATTTTGAAAAAGAACATTTTCTGAAAGAGAGGGTATTTCTTTATAATTGTATGTGACACTTTTCTTTATGTATATTCTTGTCCATATTCAAAGCTGAATTGGACTACTTATCAAACTAATGATCTAGGCAGACAACATACAGCTTCAAACCTCTCTGGTGCCTGACACAAGCGTTTTATTAGTGTGAAAGCTTGGAAAGTGTTGGCGCCTGAATCTCACTATATGTTCTGCCTCAGGGACACTTAACGCTGTTGCTTGTAGAACTATTATTGTGAGATATGGCGCTGTTATCCTGAAAATGACTTTGAAAGGTTTGGGAGGATTTCGATCCAACCCTAACAAAGAAACATTCATTCATTCATTTTGTAAAAAAAAAATGACACATCATACGAATACACATAACACAAAAACACACTAATTATAAAGTGTCATAAACAATATTTATAAAATAAATGTAATGTCTATGTTGGAACATGTTAAGACACCATGCCAGTATGAATGTCCCTGTGTCCCCTCAGAGCGCTTCAACGTCTTCCTGCTGCCCTGTCCCAACCTGGACATCTATGGAGAGTGTATGATGCAGATCACCCATGAGAACATCTACCTGTGGGACATTCACAACCCTCGCACCAAGCTGGTCACCTGGCCACTGTGCTCGCTGCGGCGCTATGGACGAGACGCCACGCGCTTCACCTTCGAGGCCGGACGGTGAGACCAGAGAGGGAGGGGGGGATGTTTGAAATCTGACCCACGGCCACCGACAGTTAAAGGTGGGGTAAGTGAGTTTGGAGAATGTTTGTTGACAAAATCACTTTTTGTCAAATCAGTGAATATCTCGTCGTTAATACGCCGCCTAGGTTCTGTAAACGGGCATACCTACTAGCTACGGCGTGCCCCCTTTGTTTACATTCCCTTTGTTTACAGAGCCTAGGCTGTGTATTTACACAAGATATTCACTGATTTGACAAGAAGTGATTTTTGTCAACAAACGTTCTCCAGATTCACTTATTTCACCCTTAGTACAGGTGTACATACATCATATTTTGCCACACAAATACGCAAGTGAGTGTTTAGTACGGGCAACACTTCTTACAGCATTGATTATTTAGGATGAACCATTTTATACCTTTCACCTTTATAGGACCTCACTACTCAACTGTCTGTGTTTGTTTGTCAGCCATCTTACGGTCAGTCCAAGGATACCTCTGTCTCTGTCTCTCAGCTTCATGAAGAGATTGATTGAATAGATTAGACCATGAATCAATGCTGGGCCAGACCTCCTTATCTTCTTCTCTTTGATAAAACTTGACGAGCTATGATTGGGTCAGCATGCACATAATGGTGTGTGTGTGTGTCTGTTTGCGTGTGTGTGTGTGTGTGCGTGTGTGTCTGTGTGTGTGTGCGTTTGTGTGTGTGTGTGTCTGTGCCTGTTTGCATGTCTTTGTCAATTGTCTGAGATAAACCAAAATAGCAAGAGTGACCCCTGTCAGTGGGTGTGTTGTACTGCATCACTCATTTGTAATGTAATAATAAATGGCTAGTTTACTCCCAGCGTAGCTATACAAACTACAGCTACCGTGCTACTTGAAAGTATGTGAACCCCTTGAGCATTTTGGAATTTTATTTAGTTTAACCATTATTAATTCATTTTTATCAATACCAGCCTTTCTTAATTTAGATAACAGGTGTGTGTTTATCAATTCCACATTTTTCTTTCCGGAAATCAATTGTTAAAACAAATTAAACTAATTATTTGCCAACTGTTGTATGTGCAAAAGTTTGTGAACCCTGAGCTGCATTGTTTAAATCGAGCAGGTAAACACATTCAGGTGGGTCTTGTTCAGTGATTAAATGGACCAATGTAGTGAGAGATCTTAAGGGAAGAAATTGGGCGGCACTAGATAAAACAGAGATAGAACCAGGTCAGTTTATGCTCACCAAAGTGAACCCATACATGTCAGACATGCTAAAAGGGAAAACAATCTCAGAGGATCTCAGGAATAGAGTTGTGATGCTGCACATTTGTCTGGGGACAGCTATACATTTATTTAAAAAAAGTTTGAGCTCCATCGGTCCACCGTGAGGGAAATCATCTACAAATGGAGAGCTTTAAGAGTGACTGAACATCTGCCCAGAAGTGGACTTCCTTCAAAAATATCCACAAGCGCCACAAGAAAAGTGATTTTTCAGTTAAAAGCGATCCCAAACATTACATCTAGTGATTTGCAGACCTCTCTTGCAGCATCTGGGACAGATGTGCATGGTTCCACAATAAGAAGAAAACTCAGTCAACATGGCTTTCATGGGAGGGTTGCTGAAGAAGCCTCTGCTCTCAAAAAAGAACAAAACTGCTTGTCACAACTTTGCCAGAGAGCACCTGGAGATACCTGAAGTCTTCTGGAAGTCTATTCTGAGGACAGATTAGTCCAAAATGTAACTGTTTGGTCATAACCAAAACCGCCATGTTTGGGTGAAAACGCAACTCTGCCTACCACCAAAAGAACCTTCTCCCAAGTGAAAAATGGTGGTGGCAAATGGTCTGCAAATCTCCAGATGTAATGATTAAGTTGGTTTTTACCTGAAAAATCACTTTTCTTTTGGCGCTTGTGGATATTTTTGAAGGAAGTCCACTTCTAGATAGATGTTTAGTCACTCTTCCATGTGTAGATGATTTGCCTCACGGTGGACCAATGGAAGTCAAACTGTTTTTAAATTAATTTATAGCTGTCCACAGACAAATGTGCAACATCACAACTCTATTCCTGAGATCCTCTGAGATTTGCTTTCCTCTTGGCATGTCTGGCCTGTATGGGTTCACTTTGGTGAGCCTAAACTGACCTGGTTTTATCTCTGTTTTTCTGCCCAATTTCTTCCCTTAAGATCTCTCATTACATTGGTCAATTTTTTCAACTCAATCCTGATCGATTTAAGCTCAGGGTTCACTAACTTTTGAACATCCAAAAGTTGGCAAATCATTTGTTTTATTTGTCTGCTAAATGACATGTAATGTAATGTTATATAGTCATGAGAATTGTATAACTCATGAGGTTGTTACTGAGCCATGATTAAGATCAGCTCTAACGTACAGCAAACTTGCAAGGAGAAGTCGGGTCATGGTGATGACAACCAGACGAGGAGAAATGACATCTAGGGCGTTTGGTTGCCTGTGGCCCTGCCGTTAGCCTACACAAGTGCTATCTCTTGCTTAAAATGATGATAATAGTATTAATAAACCTCTACCTAATTAATGAAAACAATTATTAGACATGTGATGTAATAAAACGAGTGTCTGATAAAGGCAGCTCGTCTGCACTGTAAAGTGGAAGAAAACTATTGTTTTTTTAACAGAGATTGTGATGAATGACTGGTTCTTTCTTCATCCAAAGTAGATTTGTGGTTTAAAATTCATTCAATAAGCTGCTTACTTTTAGTTTCTGTGAGAGGGGGCATTTGAAACCCTTTGGACTGGGGGAGTATGCAAGAAGGAAGGGCTCCAGTCAAATGAACTTAGTCACATCTGAATCTTTTCATTAGAATTTGGGTGGGGCACAATGTACAATAGCTAATAAACCTGGCAATGCTTCTTTGTTTCCATTCTGTTTTAAATTAGGGACATTCAATCACGTCCTCAAATTGATATTGATTCAATGCTAATATCTATTACTTACACATGTGCAGTAAGAGTAGAATATCAGTACGCGTTCACGTCAAATCCTCCACTACACTGAATTGTATGAAAGCCATTGCTGTTCTCCAAACTGTCTTCATTGTGTGTAGGATGTGTGACAGTGGAGAAGGCCTGTACACCTTCCAGACCAGAGAGGGAGAGCACATCTACCAGAGGGTTCACTCCTCCACACTGGCCATAGCAGAGCAGCACAAGAAAGTCCTGCTGGAGATGGAGAAAAACAGCAGGGTGAGAGCCTATTGTTCACACACACACACACACACACACACACACACACACACACAGACCGGGACCAGCAGACAAACAGGGACATGGCACATGACATACAGAGCTTTACATCAACTACACTGTAAGCTCAGTATTATTTTATGTGTTTTTTAAGTCCCAAAACATCACTGCTGTTATTTCGTCTCCCTGATCTCAAATGTTTTGTTTGAATCAGCAAAAGGCAGTTGTTAATGATGCTGTAGATATGGTAGCCAAACAAACAGACAAACAGAAAACGTTAGCAAGAAAAATATATGTCTTAAGCTGTTAAATACTCCACCATAACACCCCCACTCCCTCCCCCGATGCCTGTTAAGCAGCTTCCAATCCTTTAGTAGTGTCACAAATAGTTCGTAGTGTAAAAAAAAATGTTCACTGTTAATTGAGGTACTTTTTTGAAATTGCTTATCTAGAATTCTAGAGTTTTATCAAAATAATCCCTGATGCTGTGTATATCGATCCCAGGTGATGTCTATGGGTTCAGAGCCTGGCTCCTACCCCTGCACCCCAACCGCCATCCTGCCCAGATCCGCTTACTGGCACCACATCACTGGAAACCAGACAGGCATGGATTCTAGCAGTGGTAGGTTACACACAGATACGTAGACAACTTTCCTGCGATTTTGTTCTTGCCTCATGTAAAACCCAGAGGACTACTACTTTCTCCACTAGTCCATTGTTATTGTGCCTGTACCTATTTCCCTTTCTCTAAAAACAAACCTGCATTGGCTTACATGGAAGTAACCCTGTGGAGTAGGGGTTACACACACCAAGATTAGATGAAAATTAACCTGTGTTGAATTTTGTCTATCATTAAAAGATTTTTTTTTTCAAAACCAACATTTAGACAGAACCTGATGTATAACTTGTATCACAATGTACTGTCTTTACTGTGTAATGGATGGATGTTCTTACAAATGATTTTATTCACACTTTTCATAAAATGAAATGGTCCTACCCAGATGAAGTCCAGCCCCCAGAAAGGACCTGGCTTTCCTGACAGGTGCTTGCTGACAGGCAAATACCTGCGAGCACCTGTCAGCAAGCCCAGGTGTGTGTCATCACGCAGGGTCAGGGTCTGTTTGGGCTCAAGTGCCTTGCTCAAGGACACAATGGTAGAGATGGTGGGCACCATAGATGTAATAGCAGCCACCACTAGTTTTACTACTAACACCCTCCTGTCCGGTGCTGGGGATCCAACCAGAGACCTCATGTTTACTGGGAGGAACCAGATACCTCATGGTTACTTGGAGGCCTCTCTTTCCTCTAGGAAATCCTATCACCCCAGGTCTCAAGGTTTAAGGTGCCTCAATCGGCGGTAACCCTCAGTCAGTGTCTGAGTATTCTGATTCAACACTGCAGAGACAGTGGCATATCACTTCTAGAAAAACATCCGGCCCCTGAGGAGGGAGAAACAAGGAACCTCCCAAGCTGTGTACAGTAAGGATGGGACACTTGAACCTGACTCATCCACCCTCCGTTGTAGAGGCAGAGCTAGAGGCTCATCGGGGATTATCAATCAATTTCCATGGTGGAAGTCACTGAGGTAATCAAACAACTCCACAGTGGCAAAGCCGCGGGGGTTGGGAATAGGAGGAGGAATAACCAGGACTAGTTGGAGAGTTTATATCTCCACACTGGCCTGGGAACGCCTTTGGATCCCCAAGTAGGTGATGGTTATGGTTAATGTGGCTTGAGAAATGGAAGTTCAGGGTCTTCCTGCTGGATCTGCTGGCCCCGCGACCCGATGAAGAGGGATGGATGAAGATGGATGGATTGAGCCATCATTTAAAAAGAAAGATCAAATATCTCATGTTCTGTGCGATCATAATAGTTCAATAGTTATTGTTGTTGAATTTCTGTCTGAGATTGAGTGGTATCAATTTTATTTCTAATTAAGTACAACAATTGAGTCAGTATGTGAATAGCCTGGTTTTGCATGAATACTTGAAGTAAGTGGAAGCATGTAGCCAGGCTATGTCCAAAGTGACAAAACACAGCTAGCAGCACCTATAAACACAATGGATCTGGTATTTGATACAGTAACAGCTGTGTTTCTACTCTGCCTGTAGGTGATGTTTCAGAAGATGACCTGCTGTCCACCCGCCTGCCTCCAGACCGCCATGCCACGCTGCCCTTGGCAAACACAGACGCACATTCCCAGTCACAAATACACACATACTCTTTAGCGCACTACCCCACCTACCCTGGCCAGTGACAAACATACACAGAAGAAGACACACACATTGAAAAGTCTTCTGAAAGGAACACGTACGTACATACCCACATGCATGCAACCACACACAATGCACTGAAATAAATATAATATTACTTTGACAGCCCAACAATACACCTCATGGAGATTTAAGAAGGACTAACACTGGACAAACAACCATCTTGCATGAAGAAAGCAGGAAGTGAAAACTAACTTCCCCAAAAGACTGCCAGGAGATTGGGCTTTTTCATATGAATGCATTTCCCATAGTAGACATTTTCCCACCTTCAGGCTGAGAGCCTCTGCCTTGCAGAATGGCATACATTGCCTGCTGATTACAGTAAGGACTAAGAGCTCTCATTCTGCTTTAAATCACCCAGGTTGTATTTGCATGTTGTCTGACCAGGTCTAAAGGTAAAAGTGTTTCTACCTGTTTTCACCTGTGCCACTCTCGAAAGAAGGGTTAAAAGCCTTAAAGAGCAATTTGTAGGGATTTTTTAAAACAAATGTATAAGTTTTTTTATTGAAAGTATGATTTACATAGCTAATCATGTTCTAACATTGTGAAGGGTGATGACACAGCATTTATTAGTTACTGCTGGTTTCTCACTAAGAGATCAGATGTCAATATGATCCAAGTGTCAAAACTAGCACTGGTTTGATATTTATTGTTGTTGAAAATGATCTAGCCTTGTGGCTCTCCCTTGTGTGTGTGTGTGTGTGTGTGTGTGTGTGTGTGTGTGTGTGTGTGTGTGTGTGTGTGTGTGTGTGTGTGTGTGTGTGTGTGTGTGTGTGTGTGTGTGTGTGTGTGTGTGTGTGTGTGTGTGTGTGTGTGTGTGCGTGCGTGCGTGCGTGCGTGCATGCGTTTACACAGATGAGTGACGAATGACAGAAATATCCTAAATAAATGAATGGAGAAACATAATGATAACGCAGATCCTTCCACACAGGTGCACTTCATGGTACAATTAAGCATTTAACATTCCATCATGCTCTGTGGTGTGTAGGAAGATGCTGAGCCAGAAAATATCTAAATGATTTTAAAACAGGATTCATTGTTGTCTTTGCGACTGAAGCATCATCCTAATGTCTAATGTCAAGATTAGACATTAGAAGATTCAAAAAATAGTAAAAACAAATTCAACTTTTCAAGTAGGTGTGTCCCAGACACTTAAATAGTTTAATCTATTTTGTTGTGTCCCAGACACTTAAAAAAATTAAATTTATTTTATCCAACTAACATCAGTTGCACTTGATGAATGTGTCCAACATCATTAAAAGGTGTGTCAGCTCTTTCAAATTAGGCCTGTGTCCCAGACACTTAACTCTTTGTGTGTCCCAGACACTTTAAATAGTTCAAATGTTCTTTGTTTTAAATCTATTTTATCCAACTAACCCATCATTGTCCAAAACTACAGCAACAACAGCAGCATTAATAGGCTCGTCAGCTCTTTCGCAAGTTTTTCAAATTAGGCCTTTTTCCATTACTTACTTGCAACATTGTGTCCTCATCTATTAAACTGGATTACTGCGTGCAATGTATCACAGTGTATGAGTACAAAACAGCGTACAAATAACCTAAATGTACCTGTGAAAATACACTCAAAATCTGCGACTCAGAGACAACCAGTATGACAGAACAGACATGTGATGTTTAAGCTTTACTAATAATAAAAAACAATAAAAATAAAAGTAATCTAAAACAAATCTTGAAGTCCTGAAGCAAAGACAGGAATGCAAAGCTAGAGTTATTAGGTATGACCAAAGACTGTAAAGGGTATGACTCACAGACGATGAAAAAAAAATCCATTACATTGAGGGAAACTGGAGTTTTAGTTCTCTAGTGTGCTGTTGAAAACCAGCCTGGTCCTACCAGACCATCATACTTAATTTCATTTGTACAGAAGGTCTGGAACTGCTCAATTGACAAACGTTCACTCACTTGGAAGCGGGTGTCTGTAGAAGTTTAAAATGATTGGATCTGCCCAGTGCCACTCTGGATCTGCCAACCAATCGCGTAGCGTTTGGTCGTGACGTATGTCATGCGCCGGGACCGGCCGGGAACCAACAAAACTCAGCAAAGCTTGTTTTGCTCCGGCTTTAATTTATCGATATTCGGCAGCGTTGCCACACCAGACTGAATAGCTTCTCTCATATCCTTATCCATTGTCTTCCTCTGACTACAACTGAAACTGGCACATGACCTCGACGTCATCGTTCTCAGCCACTCCCTCTGTTCGCTGATTGGACAGCCAAAAATCTGGTTTAGCAGGAACGCATGCATACACCGCAACCCCAGACTGACTACTGAAGTGAAATGAAAATTGAGCGGAAGTAGATAGGCGGGTGGTGCCAGGCTAGTTGAAAACACGTTTGGAGGCTATTTTTTGTATTTTGCAAGATTGTTTGTCTGAACAACTGGACAAAACCTAAATATGTTGAATGTACACTGAACAAAAGATAATGGCTGAACTAGCTAGTCAAAACCTTGAATGGCGATGGCACCACAACTAATGACTAGTACAATTCAGACATTGAACAGCAGCACCATGAAGGGCTAGGAAAGATTCAGGACCTTTGACAGAAGTAGCTGACATCACTAGTTTAATTCTGCTGATAATGCCACCAAGTGATTCCTAAAACTCAATCTTACATTGTCTTTAAACAGAGTTATAACATTGACAGTTATCTATATTTTTTATTTATAACAAGCTGTGATCTAACTTATGATGGAGTTATATTTTAAGCAACAGAACTTTGGTCTGAGTTACACATTTACCGATATGTAGTTTTGGAGCAGAAAATAAAGGTTCTAAAACAGAAAGGTTGATGTTTAATTTAGATTTTTTTATTTGAATTTTTTGTTGTTTTGATTTGTTGTTTTTTTTATTTAAATGTGGGAGGAAACTGAAGACCTCGGAGAAAACCCACAGCAACACAGTGAGCAGGTGTACACTCCTCACAGCAAGGGGGTTAAGGCCCAGATTTGAACCCTCACCTTATTGGTGCAAGGCCACAGCATTGAACACTGAGGCACCTGTGCTGCCCTGTAAGAGACCTGGAGTCCTGCATCATATCCAGGTAAACTCTGAGCGTATAAGCCAAACAGGCTGGTAGCACAGAGAATAAGCTGGACATGATTTGGGATTTCAGGCCACCCCCAATAGACCTCTTTCACAGTGGAGATTTGGATTAATTTTTGGAAACTTTTACTTTTCATATTTGTTGAATCCTTTTCATGTGTGAAACCAAGTAGAACAACATCATGAATGCCTTCCAGGAAATAAAAACTAAATTTTATTTTGAATATTTATCGCATATTGTAAAACTAGTTGCTATTGACATTGCGTCACCATTTACATAATGTTCTAGCTGTATTTTATCTCCCCAAGATTGACACAAGTTCCAAATGGCTGCCATGGGATTTACGTCAACGATGCCCATTGTGTTGGATATAATACTTTGTGGACTGGGACTGTATGGTGCCTTAATAGCACTACATGGAGTGTGTGTTACCATGGGAAATCCACGGACACCTGTAGGATTCCCATGTAGAAAGCACCCAGTGTAGCAGTGCCCGCTGACACAGCTGTATGAAGAACACCTGATCATTTACGTCCATGTCCTGATCAATTCCTTTGATTGATTCTGCTGATAACTGATGTGACTCCCATTACTGGATCTGTTTGCTGTGCTGAGGGTTTTTACCTGCCCCTTACTGTTGAATTAAACTGTGACCAGATTTATTTTCATGGATTGGCTAATGTACTAAACTGGATATTCACCCCTCAAGGCTTTAGACCTTCTGTGGGATGCACTTCCTAGTAGGGAAAGTGCTTTTTTAAGCACAATCTTGTTTTCTTAGGTTTTTCAAAGGTTAGAAGATGACGATGGGCTAACAATGTTGAGGGTCAGCAGCGTTTATTCAACCCTTTGAATGCAAGATTAATATTTCTCACTAATAGTTTACATCTTTCTAGCGATCGAACCCTTAATACTGAAATGGGAGATTATTCTATCAAATCATTTAGAGCATATGGTTTTTACTCCATCCTCATCACCTGACATCACATTAACAATTGTAGTGTGTAAAAAAGTTTAACTAATAGAATATTCAACATTCCTAAAAGTATGAAAATGAGACCCAAGGTGTAACAAAGCAGAATTAACCTATCCTAATCCACAGGTGGGTGTTTAATTATTATAAGCTTGTTCAAAGGTCAAATTCCTCAGGTAAATGCTGATAATAACTCGTTATGTCATAGTGTAATCATAAACAGTGATCAGACATTCATTCAACTATATCTAAGTCCAAACCGTATATGGGTGAAACATCTACATTACAAATGGTTCTATTGTTTATTTATTTTTTGTCTTACCATCATAAGAAAGACAAAACAAACATTGCCTTTGCCTGACAAGGAGCAGGTCCTTTCCATTCTGTTATAAGAGTTTAAGACTTAATCTGACTCTGGAGATTTGACCATAGCAATGATCCACCTGGCAACACACTGACCACCTTGCACCATTATGAAGTGCCTCGTATCTAGATTGTTTTCTAGATCTGATTAAGATTGATTGATGCAGGAATCCTTGTTTGATTTTGCATTTCACGATAAATGTTTCTTTGCGTTCTTTTAAAGCGACAGGGCTGCGCATTTTGTTGGTTGTTTTCATGATGTAAGTTTGTTTGTGTTTTGTGTTCTTACATATTGTATAACTTGAGTTTTTTGCCCTTTTGAGAGAGTCTTGTGCCTATTGCTATTTATTTTATATGAAACGTGTGTGTGTGTGTGTGTATGCGTGCGCGTGTATGTTTGACATGAGGGAATATTGGAATCTGTGTTCATTTGAAATGCAGACACCATGATTTTGTATATTGTGTAATGTTGATGAGGCATGTGATACTGTAGCTGCCTCACACTGTGTCTGCATGCTTCTTTCCACATAAACCTGCACCTGAGTGAACAACATGGACACACATTTAGCATCTTGTCTTTCCATCCTTTCTCCTCGTGCCTGTGCCATGCTGTTGTTTTCTTTCTTTGTTTTGCAGGAGAGATCTTATACAGAGAGGTGTTGCAGAGAAGGTGTAGTATGGCAGGGTTCATTGTAAATAGCCTGTATTGCATGAGTTCAACAAACTGAACCTGGATAAGGCTGCACCCTTAGAGAAGCCAAGTCAGTGCTATGGAAAGTCTGGTTTAAAGGTTCAGTAAGCGAAATGGTCAGTTTAGCTAACTTCGTATCAGTGACTGCAGTTAGCATTCCCCTCCATCGTCCCCACGTCACCACATTAATGCACTGCGGTTTTCAATCAGCAAGATATCTAGCATCGTCTCAGATCCATAAGTGTGATAAAACATGATAAAAACCATCAACAGACATTGGGAAGGATTTTTACCTGCTCAGCCATTGTAGGCGCATACACATTCACCCATCTGTTGCTCTGCACTGCACAAGCAGTGAGACAGGTGCCGGTTGAAGCGTTCTCTCTTCTGATTGGTTATCAGTAGTGGGATCCCCGAAAAGTTTATTTGCCGATTACATGCAGAGTGAGTGACTGAGAGATCGGCTTTATGAAACGCGCACATTATGTAAGTGATCACTGTATGAATAAAGACTTAATACTTATATTAACAAATACATCGCTTACTTCACGTTAGGGCTGCAACTAACGATTATTTTGATAATCGATTAATCTGTCGATTATTTTCTCGATTAATCGATTATTAATCGATTAGTGTTTTGGTCCGTAAAAGGTCAGAAAATGGTGAAAAATGTTGATACATTTTCCAAAGCCCATGTTGACGTCCTCAAATGTATTGTTATGTCCAAAACAAAACAGATATTTCAGTTTACTGTCATAATAGGATTAAAGAAACCAGAAAATATTCACATTTGAGAAGCTGAAATCAGAGAATTTGGAATTTTTTTATTAAAAAATTACTCAAAAATATTAATCGATTATCAAAATAGTTGGCGATTATTTTAATAATCGATTAATCATCGATTCGTCGATTAATCGTTGCAGCTCTACTTCACGTAGGAGTCTTCGTAGCTCGCTAAGAGAGGACGTTATCGGGAAACCGGCCCCAGAGCTGTTTTTCAGCAAACAACTAAAGAAAAACGTATTAGGGACCTCTAAAACCATATAATATTGACAGAAAAGTTTATAATATGAGACCTTTAAACTATATTGAAAAACTCTGCATTCAATAGGAAGCAACGTTTCCATCCAACTACCTTCATCAGGCATCTACAAGATAACAAATGCAGTATTTAAGCAAACAGTTCATTTCAATTATGATACTTGATTTGTACAAGTGACATAACAGCCTTTGTATTAAAAATGTTTTGTCTGTCTCTAGTAAGGATGTTAATATATTCTTTTCATTGTCTTAACCTACATGAGATAAAAATGTAAAAATACTGCTTTTACTAAGGCTAAAGCTATGAGCCAAATGTAGTATTGTTAATTCTAATTATTTAATGAGCAAAAGCCTACATGTTAGCATGCTAACCTTCTAATGGCAGCAGACTCCGGACTTCTCACTATCCTCATCCATCTGCGCCCTTTGACACTGGCCTCCATTGGAATCACTGACACACCCTTGCACTGCTTTAAATCCTATCTCTTTGGCCACACTTAGTTCATCCACCTCAAAACTTTCAAATCTCAGTCACTTCTGGTGTTCCCTAGGGTTCTGTCCTAGGCCCCTTTCTGTTTATAATTGATCTATTTCCTCTCGACAATATTTTCCGTAAATTTCCAATGCTATGCGGATGACACCCAGCTCTACATATCCACCAAGCCCACTTTAACCCTCCCCCCACCTCCCTTTCCGATTGCCAACTGGAAATCAAATCCTGGTCCCCCTGCAACTTTCTAAAACTTAACAGCATAAAACAGAGGTTCTCCTCATTGGCACCAAATCCACCTTGACAAAACCTGACAGTTTTCCCATTACCATCGATAACTACTCAGTCTCCCCCTCCCTCGAGGTTAAGAGTTTGGGTGTCATCCTCAATAGCACACTATCATTCCAACTCACATCAATAACATCACCAGGTCTGCCTATTAATACTTACACAACATCAACCGCCTTCGCCCATCCCTCAAACCCCATAGCACAGCCATCCTTGTTCACACCCTGGTCACATCCCGCATCGATTACTGCAACTCCCTCTCAAGTCCATCCGTAAGCTTTAACTGGTCCAGAACTCTGCCGCCCGCATCATCACCAGAACCCCCTCCATTAATCACATCACTCCTGTCCTTCAGCAGCTTCACTGGCTCCCTGTCAAAACATGCATCCACTTCAAGATCCTGCTCCTCACCTTTAAGTCCCTCCACAACCTCACTCCTCCGTACAGGGCCGACGGACTGGGTAGAAAAGTGATACAGTCGTGGGGGGGCCCAAGGCAGAGGGGGGCCCATAATTATTTTTTTTTTTTTTTTTTTTTTTTTTTTTAACAAGCTAAATGTGTGGCCCCGATCTTTGAAGGCCCTGAACAATGCCATTCCAAAAAAAGAAATAATTGACTGGCTCGTGATAGGCCCCTGACCCTTGCAAGGAGATCAGGGGCCTGCGCATGACTAAGCCATGTATGCGGGAGAGTAAGCAGGAGCAAGCCAACATTGAATTGAACTGGTGGCGAAAATAAACGCAGCGATGTTTCTATGGGGATATTTAGCTGTACAGAAATAAGTGCTGGCAAAGCTAGGACAGTTTAAGACTCCACATCACTGTGGCAACACAACCTATCTATCAGCTCAGACAGCGCAAAGAAAAGTCTGATGAATACATGAGAGTGATGGCCCCTGCAAGTTTCAGTAAGTTTAAAGAAGTGCCACACTGTTACTGTCTTTGAAATGCATTTAGACATTTTAAGGGGAAAACACATTGTATTTATTATTTCAACTATTGAGTTATTTGTAGAACAGCATGCTAGTGTAGGCCAACAAGATTGATTTTCTGAATTTTCAATGCTGCTTTATTTTTATGTTTTAAATTGGGAAAGACATGTTCCAAAACAACCTGTATTTAAAAAGAAATCAAGCAAGTAGGCTAATAATAACCATTAATTAATTATAGGCTATCGCATCACAGTAGGCCTATTGTCCACAATAATCACAGCCCCCCATCCATAAAGGAACTTTAAAAAGTTTAATTTGCACTTGATGTGCCTACACAAGTGTATGGTCTATTATTTGTATTTAGTGTGTCTGCATAGTATTGCACAAAAACAGTAGAAGTTTTCTTTAATTGTGTTTTGTACTGTCTGTAAAATTATACTTGCACATAGCAAACAAAATTGCACATCTGTATTCAAATAAACAGTTGTTTATTTCTATAGTGCGCATTGGCATCTTTGAGCAAAATACCCCCAAAATTTTCGACGCGGCGCTTTGCTCCGCGCCTCCTGTGACCCTGCCCAGTGACCACCTTGACTAAGACATATTATGGGGGAAACACCGGTAAAAGTAATGATTTGGTCATTCATCAGATGAAATATTGTGGAGTTGTCTGGCTCAGAGAGACATGTGTATTGTAAGACTGCTTTTCAGGGGGCCCATCAGGACTTTTTGTATAGGGGCCCAGAATTTGGTTCTACGCCCCTGCCTCCGTACATATATGAACTTCTGCACACTAACACACCCACTCGTCCCTCCGGACGGGGAGGAGCCATTGCGAGCTGCAGCAGAACCTGAGCAGTCTCCCTGGGCCTTAAGGGGGTCACCAGAAGAAGCATGTGGCCCTGCAAAAGGACCCTCTGAAGTCTTGGCAGAATCAGAGGCAGTGGTGGGAAGGCATACAGAGGCCTGTCCGGCCAATTGTGCACCAAAGCGTTCTGTCCCAGAGGGCTGATCCTGTCCGTCCAGGAGAAGCAAAGGGGGCGATGTGCTGACTCTTCCAAGTCAAAGAGGTCCACCTCTTCATTGCCAAAGAGGCCCCATATCGTCTCCACCACCTTGGGAAAAAGCGGCCACTCTCCCGGTGGAGGCTTTCGTCGAGAGAGGAAGTCCGCGACATGATTCCTGTCCCCCGGTAGAAAGACTGCCCGCAGGCCATCCAGATGGGGAGATGGCAAAGTCAAAAGGCTCCGGGACACTCAGACAAGCTGTGCGGACCTGGTGCCTCCCTGGTGATTTATCTGGGAAACAATGGACATGTTGTCCGACCGGACCAGTACATGCCTGCCTGTCAGATGCGGCAGAAAATGGGTCAGTGGAAGCTGCACAACGTGAAGCTCAAGCACGTTGATATGGCGTGCGCTGTCTTGGGTAAGACCACTGCCCCTGAGCAGTCCTGCCCTGCCACACCGCTCCCCATCCTGAGAGCGAGCGTCTGTTGTGACCATCTCTCGGCAGGATGGAATGACGCCCATGGGCACGTCCGTCAACAGATATGACGTCTTTCTCCATGGAGACAGGGAGAGGAGACACTGCAGAGTTACCCTGACCCTCCTTGGTAAGAACTTGGCTGAAAGGGGGACAGCCGAGGAGCCCCTAGGCCTGCTAGGAGCGTTCACACTCCGAAGCGAAGACCCAAAAGCTTGGGCACCCCACTCCAGCACTTCTAGGGCAGCTTATCCAATTAGCATCAGCTGCAGGCGAGCCAGGGCCATGTGGATGATGGCCCCCATGGAGGTATCCTCTGAATTGTGCAGAGAGCTCTGAGCAGAGGAGTAGGAGTCCCCCCTCCCCCCCCCCCCGAAGCGTGTTCGAGGCTCCGTACTTTGTGAGATTCTCATTGAACAGATAAGCCGAAGCCGTAAGCGACAGGGCATCATCCGTGTGAAGCATATCTTCCAAGCGAGGGTCAGGCTGTGTGCCAGCCACCCCCCATCGTCCCCAGGTTGCAGTACCACAAGGAGCTCCCTGTCTTTTCCATGTCGAACGACAAACGATCCCCCTTAGAGGATAGTTTGCCCTTAGCCTTTTCCTGGGAGGGGGGGGGAGACTATAGCCACTGCTCCACCCCGACGCACCACAACCTCTCTCCATCCGTGTGTGTGCGTGTGTGTGTGTGCGTGTGCGTGTGTGTGTGTGTGTGTCCTCCTCCATGGTGGAGAGGAGCTTGTGTGGCTCAGGTCCTACCTGTATGATGACATTTGATGTTGTTAGACATCCTCCTGCATCACCATTATTCACATAATAATAATAATAATAATAATAATAATAATAATACTGTGATGAAAATGTGTTCATACAGGGATTATCTGTTGGTCTGTTCACTCGGTGGTTATTTCTTGTCCTTCCGTCCAGGGGGAAGGATCCCTCCTCTGGTTCCTTGACGTTTCTTCCAACTTTTCCCAATTAAAATGTTTTTTCCTCGTCTGATTAGACTATGAGGGTAGAAGTTTTTATATACTGTACGGACTGTAAAACCCCCACAGGAAAATGGTTATATGTGATATTGGGATGTATGAAATGAACTTGACATGTAGCAGACCTTTCTTTCTTTTCTTCCTTCTCCACATGAATCATCTCACAACTTCTCACATTGATCTGGTGAGCTTTAAATGGGGGTCGCAACCACTGGGGGTCGCAACCACTGAACTACAACTCCCAGCTGTAAAGCTCCACTACCATAGGCTCCATAAGCAGTAGCATAATTCATTTGTATTGATGCATCAGTATTAACAATATTTTGATGCCATAGGTTCCATCAACAAGGTTCTAAATTCACCCATGAACACTGTTTATTTATTTATTCATTCATTCAATTAGACCTGGATAGGAAACTATTAGGCTATTGCTGCAGCTCGGAGCCTTTTGTCTCTAGTCCTGTCATCTCAGGCAGTCTGGTGAAGGGGTGTGTACAATGGCAAGTTTATCAGATCAAAATGGAGAAAAAGAGGGCGATACAAGGAATGTAACGGTGGAAAAACAAGTGGCAATGTTTCTGAGAAGCAAAGCCATTAATCTGGATCTAGAGAACGTGGAGTCCTGTTTTCTTCTCCCGGAGGGGAAATTCGCCAAAAAGCGTGCTGTCATTCTGAAATTTGTGAGTAGAAAGCATAAGATAAACCTGCTCAGTCAAGGCAAGAAGCTTAAAGGTGAACAAATTGGAATGAGTGAAAATTTAACCAAGAGATATTTATTTGGCCTATCAAGCGAGAGGGTTAAAAAAATGTGGACATGTCCAACAAACTTGGACGAGAGATGGAAGAATCTTCATCAAAATGAATGGAGCTACACCCGAAGAAGCCAAAATTGTGCAAATCAAAACGGAGGAGGATTTGGATCAATTCCGGAGGGACGAGGATTAAAGAAGGCAAAAGCATGGACTTTTTGGATTAAAGAAGGCAATAGCATGGACTTTGAACTAAAGGGATTTAAACTGGTTTGTGTCAAAATATAAGGTTTGGAATCGTAAATACAATGTGCTCTGCTATTGATAACCTAATGGAATGTGTGACTATTGAAATTCAAATGATAGATAAATATTAATTATCAACTGTGTGTTCAGAACACCCGTTTCAAAAATGGAAGACTGTCTCTGACTGAAGAATTTGTAAATACACTGCATGTTTTGGGACTGTAGCCGAGGTCAGCAGACACACTGACTGTTTTGAATACTTTTGCAGATGTGTTTAGGCTACTTGAGAAGAAATGGACAAGGCCATATCTGCATTGTCACAGGCAGAGAGGAAATTAGAGACCTAAAATTATCTGTGTTTTAGAATGATTCTTCTTAAAAAAAATAAATAAATAAATAAATAAATGTTCTAACTGTAGTAGCTGTGTATCTGTGTATCTGAATCTTATGGCAGTGGGGGCGGGACCCGATAAGCCTTTGGCTTCTCCTGCTTCCCTTCGGACGATAACACAAAGTAATATGTATGAATATGCAATGAGAAAATTATGTATTGTGTGTAATTGTCCGGAAGAATAATAATAAAAAAAAATAAAATAAAAAAAATACCATTTTGCGAATTACTTTCCTAAAGGTGTCACACGGTGAATTTGTTGCAATCAGTTGTAATCCATTTAATACATAAAATGACATAAATGATTATAAACTACAACCCTTTCATTGAAAAAATACTTTAGGCCTAGGCCTATATGACTCGGCTTGCCTTGCATGAGCAGCTGTCAGCCAATCAGGTTGGAGAAGTGGCGACATCCCAGCGTTTCAGGGAACCCTCTCCTCAAAATAAAGATAGACCATGTCACATGTGCTTCCGGTTCTGGCTGTCAAAATAAAATGACAATGAACGGACCAACGTCAACCAACCTTTAAACACGTTCGCCCTAACATATCGGCCTACAGTTTACTAATGAGTCAGTATTCTGTAGAGAAATATAGGTTCTTCTTACACATAATACATGTAAATAATAAGGTTGATTAGATCACAATAAGGCTGGTAAAACAAGCATTGTAGGCTAGTAGAGCATCAAGAAGAAGCTCAGATTGTATGTGCTCATGATCATCAGCTTAAAGCCTTTGGAGGTTCTAGGCATTTGAAGTTTTGTCAGTATACCTTAGTAATAAGCCTACTTTTTCAATAATGCACCGCCTTTGAAATATATTCTCAGCCAAGCACCCCTTGACCGGCCCCAAACATTTTTGATAAAAGAAAACCTATACAAAACAGAAACTAAGTAGTGACAGTAAATTGTTTCACTCCCAGACCCTATGTAGCCCATGTGTCAGTGTCATTTTGTATCATATATTTTAAATACCGGTAGGCCTAGGCTTATTCAAAAAATATTTTTGCGCTTGAGATTTGTATTTTCAGAGTTGTATTTTTACAAACAATAAAAGTATTTCCGGTTGTGCTGTGTGTGAGCTTGACCTCGCTCAGATCTGTAGTGCTGCTTACTGACTGATGAGTGCAGCGGAGTGGAGACGCTTGGTTCGTTCACGAAGATTTTCACAGTTTTCTTTGGTGTTTTACGGAGCATTTTGGTCCACAGGTGAAACGTTCCCCCCGGTTTGAAGATGTCTGTGGCCGGGCTGAGGAAACAGTTCCATAAAGCCAGTCAGGTGAGACGCTGTTATTGCACTTGTTTGGTTTAGAAGAACGGTGAACGCAATCATGCATCAGGTGATTCCGAAACATTATAAAACACTAATTTAACATGATCAGATCTAGGCTAACAGTGCTGTGTTGTCTCAGACAGTGTCTCGAGACGATATTTTTAACGTTACTTTTTTAATTCAAGTTCATTTCATACAACGTTACTCCAGATTCCGTTGAAAAATCCGAAAATTAATAGGCTATATTTTGAAACAGTGAATCCCATGGAAATGTATTTTGAGTTATTCAACACTATAATACCATTCCAAATGTAACATCGTCTTGCTCATGTATCAGTCAACAACTAGTGGTTGCATGTCAGGAAAATCTAGCAAAACAAATATTTGTTTAATAAACATAAAAAATAATCACATGTGCCTCGTTACATAAGTTACCTTGTAACATGCTGTGTCATAGTTTGATGTCTCATCTGAAGCTCATGACGTCATCATAACTTTATAACTTTTTGTAACGACTTATTAGGCTACATTGTGGAGTTATAGTGTATTGTTATGACATTATAGAGTGAGCCAATTATTTGTGGATTTAAAATGCAATAAATGCATCCTTTCAATAGTATTGATTGTAATTCAAGGCTCCCCTTCAGCCCAGATGTTGTCCCACACATAATACTCTTTGGTTATCTTTGTTCTTTGTGGTGAAGCTTAGTCAGACTTTGCATCATATCCGTCGACATGCTTTGTTGATGTGCTGTAAGACAAATGGAGTGATGTCAGTTCCAAGTAGCATCTTCTTTTATTGATATTAAAACGCTGTTCACTCAGATTTATGAACCGATAAGCAGAACAGAAATAAGATAAGCTAGCTGTATTAACCAATTTACACAAGGCACATTGAAATGTTTTTGCATATCCCCTGTCAAGTTACCACACTTCAGAGGGGGTCCTCTCACAGGGTCAGCCATACAGTGCCACTTGAGCAGTTTTGGGGTTAAGTGCCTTGGTCAAGGACACAATGGTAGAGATGGTGGGCAGTGCACCGTACATTTAATAGTAGCCACCCCAATGCATGTGTATCATTGAATCCATGGTTCTTGACACATGCACACACATGTCACCTGCTCATGCATGTGGAAACAGAGACTATGGGCTTTAAGCTTGTGATGCCTCTGGTTTAGTGGAGAACTCCAGGCCTGGGCCCATTCCAGTTTTGTATTTTTTTAAATATGTTTTTACAAGATATTTTCTTGGTGTTTTCACCTCTGTTTTATAGTTGAAGGACACAGTTGAAATGGGTAGAGAGAGGGTGAAGACAAGCAGTAAACGGCCCAGGCCACAGTGGAACCAAGGTTTGCTGCAATAGAACTTAACTATATTTTACATACATGGACTACCGACGGGGTCACTGGAGACCCCAAGCAAAAAATACTGGAAGAAAACAACATCAAACTAAAATAATACATTATTTATTTATACATTATAACTTAATGTAAATAATGCCATCTGAGAGAAAAAAACAAACAGATTATAAGCATTTTACTAGAGTGAATTTTCTCAATGTGAAAATGGAAGTGTTTTTAGGAGTATTTCAGCGTTTTATGGAAATATCAGTGTTAAAGAGTTAGTCTGCTGTCTGTCAACTTCAAAATGACAGAGAGACCTCACCTACTCTCCCGGAGGATATGTCATCATCATAATCTTCAACCGCTTATCTGGATTCTGGTCACGGGGGCAGCAGCTTGAGCAGGGAACCCCAAACTTCTGTTTCCCAGGTCACATCAACCAGCTCTGACTGGGGGATCCTGGGGTGTTCCCAGGCCAGTGTGGAGATATAATTTCTCCACCTAGTCCTGGGTCTTCCCCGAGGTCTCCTTCCAGCTGGACGCTCCTGGAACACCTCCCTAGGGAGGAGCCCCGGGAGCATCATTACCGACTGCCCGAACCACCTCAACTGACTCCTTTTAGGTAGGAACAAAGATCGACCGGTAGATCGTGTTACGGTTGGACAAGGAGGACACGGGCGCGGAGACAGTACCAGTTTAAGAAGGTTTATTGAACAAGAATCAGCTGGGAGCTCGCTGCTGGAAGCCGGGGAGGGTTCCAGGGAGAGAGCAACGGAGAATGTCTAGGGCTTGGGTGAGAACAAACCAGAGCAGGCGGGTAGAAGAGTCCGGGGGGAAGTGCTCGCTGGTGCAGGTTGGAGCCGTTGGGGAGTCAGACCGGGAGAGCTGTGGCAGAGAAACAACAAAAATGAGGACAAAGCAAAAGGTGCAAATGGAGCTGCAAACAGGTAGGTAATGAGAGCTAGAGCTACTAACTGCGTGAACTGAAACTAGAATCTGGCAGTATCTGGAAGGTTGGGCCGGGTATATGAAGGGCGGTAGATTGGTGATTGCTGGCAGCTGTGAGTGCTTGAACTGACTCCCACACACCTGCTCCAACCCTGCAATAAACCAGACAAGCAGAAAGGGCAAAAAACAAAACAGAGGCAAAGAAGCCCAGGCAGGATCATGACAGATCGAAAGCTTTGCCTTCTGACTCAGCTCTCTTTTCGTCACAACAGTGCGGTAAAGCGAGTGCAAAACCGCCACTGCTGCTCCGATTCTCCGGCCAATCTCACACTCCATTGTTCCCTCACTCGCAAACAAGACCCCGAGGTACTTGAACTCCGTCACTTAGGGTATGATATGTGATAGTTTTAATTAGAAACTAAGGCAAAGAGAAACTCAATAAAGAGTTATATTTATTAAAACTGCGTAGGCGCAATTGACTGGGGTCAAAATGACTCCAAGTCGGTAGGATGAGGGTTAAAGGAATACCAGCGTTATATCATTATAAAATCACTATTATAATATGATGAAGGAGGTTTTTCTTCCCTCAGTCTTTCCCCAGTCTTCCCTTGGCCCAGCTGTCCTGTTAATCCTAACCCTACATTTTCCCATGTGTGATGTCACACATGGGGAAATGTAGGGTTAGACAGTGAAACACTCTTTGTGCCTTTTCTCAGGCTATATTTTATTTTAAAATATTTGCACATGTATAGTACATCTCAGAGTTCAATACACTCTCATATTTTCACCGGTGAAGTAGGTTTTTAATGTTACGCGCTCCATCGGTAAGCCGAAGGGACGCCCTGCAGTTTAAGTATTTTCAAATTATATATTTTTTGCTATGTGTGACATCATGTGTTCAAAGTACAAATGCATGCTCAGTGGGAATAGATATACAGCTTTAGCTTGGCGAGCTAGTGATCAATACTGGCTGAAAGAAAGCCTTACTCTGAGCTGGGTTTGAGTCTGTAGTTTGGCAGCACCAGTCAGGTTCATCCACGTTGGGTCTTAAAGTTGCTAATAGAATGTCTTTGATTTGGCATAAGATCCAATGACTCTGTGCAACGTGAAAGGGGTCGCTAGTTGTAATGACCAAATTAGAATGAACAGCGGGTGTGCAGTTCTATGGAGCTTTCTAGCCTCACTGTTTGGTTACAGTCAGTGCATTTACATGAAGACTCATAATCAGGTAAATAAACTAATAAGACTTCAACAGGACTTGTAAAATGCATGTAAACACCTTTTATCCGATCTATTTCGCACACAAATTGGAACATTAACGGACAAGTGAAGTCGGATAAGAACACCTAGATAACTCATAGTCTGCATTCTACCCGCATGTATACAGGATCGCGTATCACAGGAGTTCTTGTTCTGCGCTTGCTCGAGAATCCCTGCGGAGGATTTCACAAGGAAGTGGAAGGAGACGACGTAATAAATAGTAGTGTTGTTGCCGGCAAGGAACCGGACGTGGCTCTTTAACCACTTGTTGAAAGGGCTACAGCGCCACCTAGCATAGCGGAGTCAGCCATGCTCCAGCCTTTGATCAAATCTTTGAAAGGCCATGTATACTCAGACAAGTGACGCGGTCCGTTCGAGTGGCAAGTTCGGTATATGTCTTAATCCAATCTGGTTGTCCCATGGAAACACACTGAGTGTTAGCCTGACATACTGATACTTGAATTGGATCAGTATTGATATTTGGAAGTGTAATGAATTACAAGGTATGTAATGAGTAGAACTTATTCCTGTTATATTCTCAGACGTACACAACTTGATGTTGCATTAATAACTGATGAGACATATGTTTAGCTCTAACACATGTTGTGACACAACAATGCCGTTCTGCTTAGTGGACCTATTATACTTTTTCGACTTTTATGATCTATAAACATTGTTATGATGATTTATAGTCATGTTTAACCATGCTAAAGTATCAAATAATGACTTACATGCATTTAGACGTATTCCCTGCTGACCGTCTGGGGTGGCTGTGCAGAGCGCTAAACACTAGGGCAGCCGGTCGAGAAATCACGTGTTCAAATTGGCAAAAATTTCCTGCATTCGTGTCGTCACGAATGCGGATTTTTCCATGTGTGGTAATGCTGCAACATGCTCAGGCGCGCTCCGGCCATGCCCCCACCTTCCTGCTCAAATCTGCCCTCGTGCTGCTGAAAGTGTTCCGGAAGGAAGGTAGCCAATCACAGCGGAGTGGGGTTTGCAGGAGGGGGTCGAGGGGGCGGAGAAGCACAAAGCCGAGTGTGGACAGAGACTGCTGAGCGCGCTCAGATGAGAGGAAGAGTTTCCCGAAAATCTACATGTTTTTTTGTGCTGTGATTCGTGTCATGTTGCTCTATAGGAGTCTTAATGAGACATTAAGACCAGAAAAGTAGTATAATAGGAGATCTTTAATGTCTGACATTAAACTGACAACAGCGAGAGCACTGTTTGTGTTAGTAGACCTAGACATTGTCTTCCTTTTGTAAATGAATGAGATATTTTCAAAGACGACTGCGGCTCAGGTGGTTAAGCGGGTTGGCCAACGATCCAAGGGTTGGCGGTTTGATCCCCGTCCGGCCACCTGTGTCATGGTTGTTGTGTCCTTGGGCAAGACACTTCACTTACATTCACCGTGCCTTGTGTGAATGTGTATGATTGCTGTGTGTTTGAGGTGGTGGTCGGAGGGGCCGATGGCACTGAATGGCAGCCTCGCTTCCGTCGGTCTGCCCCAAGGCAACTGTGGCTACTCTCGTAGTTTACCACCACTGGTATGACTGTGTGTGAATGAATTGAACCTGGAACCCTGTAAAGAGCGTTGAGTGCCTTGAAAAGCGCTATATAAATCCAATCCATTATTATATTTTTAAAGACCTCATAGAGTAAGTATAACTCCGGTGTGGTTCCCTCCCTTGAAGAAGCTTTGGTCTGCCTATCTGTGTGAGGACAGTGCCTTCAGGTTCACATGAATACATCTATGAATATTCTCCTGCCTTGATGTTGAACAGCACCATAGCTAACATGATCATTAGTCAGCGGCTATCTGCTCTATAATTGTCTGGTCCATTGGCGGCAGAGAGGAAATATCATGTTGGGAATATGAGTAAGTTGCTTATTAGCCATGAGGTGATTTGCCACACAAGCTACATGTGAACCTGCTGCTTCCTCTGTGTGTGTGTGTGTGTGTGTGTGTGTGTGTGTGTGTGTGTGTGTGTGTGTGTGTGTGTGTGTGTGTGTGTGTGTATATATCCTGCACACTTTAATCAGTTTCATTGTTTCTGTTTGATGATAAAGGCAACTAACACAAGGATGTAACCAATGCACACTTGTTTCATTGGATTGAAGAAAGAATTTAAATCCAGGCTTTAATCCATTTTGTGGGCACCTATTCCACATGTAAATGGCCCTGAGTAAAGTGTTGACTTTTTGTTCGCAGCCATGCAGTGAGCAGCAGTCAAAGCCAAGGCTGTGAAACAATTCCAAACATTTCAACAATGATGTTTACCGCAGTGGTTTCCTGCTACTGGAAACAAAAATATATTAAAAAAACTGCTATCAATTAGATGTGTCAACCCCTGCAACAATGCAATCAAACCATCTGTTTTTAGAACAACTGTAGGTGTGTCTCTGCATGTAATAACTGTTGTTTGGTGTTTCACCTGCTTCCTGAAGTGGAAATGGGACAGAGGATGTATTCATCTCTGTGTCAACCATGAAGATAACTGGGCAGGACAAGCTGTCTCACGTCCTGTTGATTTCAAACACATCTCAATGTGTTTCCACTGGTATGGAATAAGGGGTCAAGGTGAGAGTATAGTGGAAATAATCTCTGGCCTGGATAAAGACTGCATTGTCCTTCGCCCTCTAAGTCAATACTGATTTACTGAATAGTATGAAGCAGACAACAAATTAAAATCACCTTGTTAAAAGCATTTGGAGGTAAGCAGTGGGTCATTTTATACTGTAGCCTAAACTATAAGTGAAAGACAATACAATTAACTGTTGACCGTTATTGTGGGGAGGTGTAAAGGCATTAGTTTTTGGTTAAGATCTGACACCTGTGACACACACACACACACACACACACACACACACACACACACACACACACACACACACACCTAGATATTAGCTGAGGACCCAATCAGACTCTCCCTCTATCCAGGGCTTGATAACAGAGCTGCTGTTGTGTCAGTTACACAGTGTCAGTTTACTGGACAAAGTCCAGTCACTATGACTAGTCCTCCTGGCATCTCATACAAACAAAAGGGAGGCAGTGAAAGAAATCCCTTTACCCAATTAGTCCGTCTTCCACTGTAGTTTCCTCATCTGAGTGTAATTGATAAACCTGTAAACTTGAACCAACTCAGAACCACAATTTCTGGAGAACGCTTGTTGAAAAAAAATGACTTTGTCAAAATCAGTAAATATCTCCTAACCATCTGCTACCTGCACACACTGTGAGTCTGCTGAAAAAAAAATCCAGTGGTGTCAATACGCAGCTTTGGCTCTGTGAACAGGTAAGTAAACAAAGGGGGCCAACTGTGGCTAGTAGCAACATGCCCTTTTACAGAGCCTAGGCTTTGTTTAAACACTGGACTTTATTCAGCGCACACACAGTACAGTAGACCTAAGACAAAAATGGTTTGAACAACAAGCATTCTCCAGAATCGCTGACTACACATTTAAAAAGCTTATTCCAGTCTGTGCGAACAACAAGTTCCATCACTCTGCTTTTACACAATGTGTCCATGTAGACAAGTGGCTGAAACGTGAACAGCATTGTTCACATACTGACTTCCTATACTGTGTGTACCTGGAGGATTACACAATATATCCACTAGCAGGCAGATCAGAGCCCTGTTTCAGGTAGCTGGTTTTGAGGCAACCCAGAGTTTGTTCGCTCTGAGTTAGTGGAAACTCTGGGTTTTCCGTTTCAAGATGCAGGTTCAGCGCAACCGAGAGTCAGTTACTGCGGCAACATACGCCGTGGGTCTAACCTGCTCGGGAGGTGGTTAGACCTACCCTGAGTTTGTTTTCACTTTACGCTGCAGCTCCGACTGAAGAAAGAGTTTCACTGTCACACGCGTCCCTGTACAGTTTGAAGCAAAATCACTCCATAGAAATCTCCATCGGGATGTTTTTATCATGTACTGATGATTTTACGTTTGATCAATCATTTATCTGATCAGTAGTGTAGTTCTCAGCCCTCGTGCCGTTCATATGCGGCCACCTTACACATCGTGAACATGCTCTACATTCTGATTATGTATCTCATTATTTATTTTTATTATTATCAGGAGTTTTTCAACGTCTGTGCCACTGAACAGATTTATGTCAGGTTGAAATGTAATTCTGCGGCTGCACGCGATCGTTACTGTTCACTTGCGTGATCCTAAAGTCACAGACGAGCCTCGTTAAATAGCCTAATATGAATATAGAAATAATATAATAATGTAAATTGTGATCACTAGAGGAAAAGGGATCTGGTTATACATCAATCAGGATCTACAATGGAAACTGTCACCTTATGTGTCAGACGTTAATGTCTTTCACTCCCCATTTAAAAGCAGCGACAGTCTGTTTACTGCACAGCAGGCTATTATAGCTTGCCTACATAATACAGCGAATATAAAACACTGTCAGCAATGCTGTGCAGCGGCAGCTTAATAATTTTGTTGCTGCTGATATGCGTAACTTAATTCTTAAAATAGATTGCTTCTCATGATGCTCTTGACAAAAAATGTTTGCACCGTTTTTTTCTGAATTGCCGAGGTGATTAGATATGAGTTATGAGACAATATCCCGTTAATTCTTCTTCATAAGCTCATTCGTTAATATTTCTAACTCTAGTGGGAGGAGCGGAGAAGTTTTCTTTTTTTTCTTTTTTGAGAAGTGGAGAAGTGGGAGGATCAAGCATTTGTTTCACCTGTTTCCATGGTGAATCATGTTATCAGCAATCCATTGACGATGGCTTTTGCGCACAAGCTCCACCCAGAGTGAACACGCTCAGAGTTGATTGACCCAACGCTGATCCACTGTTCTGAATAGGGATGGGCATAATTAATCGATTAATCGATCATTGCTCGTTAAGAATATTGTCGATCACGTGAAATTGTTATCGATCATATAGCCGTTGTGTTGCGCAGTGTGAGTCCGGCAGCACAGCAATACAGACTGTATGGGCAGCAATTAAACATCCTACCAGCAGGGGGAGATACTTACCTAGTAGTAGGAGACAACAGAACAGGCTCAGGCAGCAGCCTGCGGGCTGCCGTAGATGGCAAAACTTAAACAGGGCGAAGTTTGGCATCGGACAGCTTTTGAACCGAAAATAACTAAGTTCATTAAGCATTGTGAAACCTTGTACAACACTTAAACAAACCGAATTATGTACCACTTGTACATTGAAGCCTACATCCGACCCTGTTTAACGTCTCACGTTAGCGCCGCTAGCATTAGCGGCTAACTTTAGCATCTATGCTTTCCTACTTTGCCTTCATCGGGGAACTAATTTGCACATTTTGTTTATTAGATGAAGTAACGTTAGGTCGTTTACCACTCAGAGAAACGTGCCGTGCCCTTATGCAGTCTTTGGCAGCATCTTAGGAGGCACATATGTGTTTAATCTTGAAAGGTATCGTAGCATTGGCTCATAGCCTCAGGCTTTAACCAGCGCCGCATTTTATTATTTTATTTTAAAAAGTTGCCTTGTCTTAATATATTTGTTTGCCTAGAAGATCTTGGAATAAAGATGTAATTGAGTAAAAACCTCTTGTATACAGTCTATGGTAAAAACGCTGTATTTTGGATGTTCTGTTGGCATTTATATGTAAAAAAAGATAACGATTGCTCGATAATTGCTCGTTAATTTTCCCGATGATCGATTAATTGAATTTCTTAAAATGCCCATCCCTAGTTCTGAAACCCAAAACCCAGAGTTGCTCATCAACCTGAAATGTGCAGTTTTGTCTCACAGCAAAATGCCACAGATGCCACAAGCATTGACGGAGCGTGCAATTGGCATGCTGACAGCAGGAATGTCAACCAGATCTGTTGCTCGTGCATTGAATGTTCATTTCTCCACCATAAGCCGTCTCCAGCAACTTCGCACTGGCCGATGGGCGGGGCGCCGCCGGCGCGGGGGCTGGCGGCCTGCGCAGGGCGGCCCGTACTTTCAAAATCTCCACGGGATTTTCTAGTTCTGATTGTGTTTTTATTTTCACTGAAATTGAACTGACAATCACAAATATTAGGAAATATAGCCCCGCGTAGAATGCCTGTGTTACGAGAATAGGCCTAGTGTTTGTGTGTGTGTGTGTGTGTGTGTGTGTGTGTGTGTGGTCGAGCGAAAAGAGCGAGCGCTAGCGGAGTGACAGAGAGTAGGGCTGCTCGATTATGGCAAAAATGATAATCACGATTATTTTGATATTGTAATCACGGTTATTAAAGACGATTATTCATAGTAGGGATGCACCAAAATGAAAATTCAGCCAATTCTTTCAACATTACATAAACAAAACTCCCAAGTGTGCTCCTCAAACATAGCCTACAACTAAAAAGCCACACAAAATAAATAATCAGTAAAACCTTCAAATCTAAGAGTAAAATTAATATTTTACTAGGGATGTGATTGTGAACCATTCATTGATTTGTACTTCAACTTATAAGAGGAGGTAGGCTGTGAATCTACAAAAAGATTATTTTGTTTTGCAGTGCACGTTGAGTTGCTGTAAAAAAAACTACACCACAGCTGACACCGTAATGTTCAGACTTCAGAATTTGCATCAGAGCGCTGATCATAAAAATTAGACGCTTTATTTAAACGAAGTCCATGCTTAGGTGCTGGTTGTAACTTTTCGTCTGTAGACTGAAACTAACGGAGGGGGTGCGTCTCACTGTATATTTGCTCTTGTCGCGCAGATAGTTTGCCGACATGGCACAATATATTCAGGCTCGAGAAATGCAATCAGAAAGCGGAAGCCTTTCCCCTCAACAACGTTAACGTGCAGGAATCCCCGACTATCATTTTACCTGTAAAGCCACAGAGCTTTTCTGCGCGGCGGCTCACACCGGCAAGTTCTCACAGTCAATGACACTGTTAAGGCTGTTACATACTCCGCGAGAAGAAAGAACAAAGTTCTCGGTGACAGAGCTGCGAGAAGTTCTTTCTGGTCTGACATTACATACTTCACGAGAACTCAACTGCCGAACTCCTCACCGCGGCGCATTGTTACCATGGTAATTGAATCAGTAGAGCCAGCTGATTTCACTTTGCTTTCCTCATTGACTTCAGACTGACCAATCACACAATAGTTCTCGGACAAGCTGCGAGAAGAAAGTTCGGCCCGGGTGATGTGTCGAGAACAAGCTGCGAGAACAGCTAAACAAGAGCTGAGAGAAGAAAATGACGTAATTTTCTTCTCGCAGCTCTGTCACCGAGAACTTTTCTTCTGGCGGAGTATGTAACAGCCTTAACCCACCGCCATCACAGTGTCTCACTCACACCATGTTTCACCGAGTGAAACGCTGCTTCAATCGCACAAGGCTTTTGTGTTTCGGTGTAACATCCTGGACGAGCGTTTCAACTTTATGCTGAATAAACAATTGCACTGGAATCGCTGAAAGCGACAGTGTTCGGGCGGGGGAGGGGCGGAGCGCAGGTGGAGACAGAAGGGTGCGCTGCATTTACTACACATGACCCGGCGTGCCGCACAATAACCGTTTTATTACGATTATCTTGTTTTCATGATCGAGGGAAGCCAAAATTGTAACCGAAATCGAAATTCAATTAATCGCCCAGCCCTAACAGAGAGAGTATCCTGTATAGCGTATGAGTGCTGCTGTGAGGAAAGGTGTAACACTATGCTTCTTCAATTCATGCTGTGAATAGGCTATGAAAGACACAGGCTACTTTAAAACATTTATTTCACGTAGTCCTATCAGTCTGGCGCCAGGGAGGCTTAGTAGACAGCGCCTGGTTCTGAAATAGCCAGCGTGTGGTAGGCTGTAAAAATAAATAGCCTAAATAGGCCTAAATAAAAACGCCGCAGTAGACTTACATTATAGGCTACCCTGAATGGCTTATTGATGAACAGGACTAGTCGGTTAAACGATTGAACGTCCACTGCCTCGCTGGTCGGCACCAGAAATTGTCGGTTATAATGTAGGCTATTGCCCATCACTTGGACTTGAACATTAGGCTACATGCAATACACCGCCTACTGAAATAAACAGTGCAATCCCCACACCTTCGTAACATCACAGCAGCAGATAGCACATCACAACCGCAGCGTCAAATGGCAGCAAAAAGAAGATGGAAAAAGATGGACATAATGGTAAATAGGCCTTACCTTTATAACTTTTCTCACTTTCCTGCTGGCAAAGTCGTTCAGCAGATCCTCAAAGTCCATTTGTTTAACCAGTTCCGATTCAATGGCCATCAGGGAGAGGGCAGACAGACGCTTCTGTCCCATGATTGTCCTCAGTTCGTTTTTAACCCTTTTTAGTTGAGAGAAGGATCTCTCGCCCTCGCAGTTAGTAACTGGCAGAGTTAGATAACAGCCTAAGTGCAATGAACACGCCGGGGAAAGTTGTCTGTATGCCATTTTTTCTGATTATTTGAAGCATCTCCTCAGGTGAACAGGTTGCCTCCTCCCGCACAAAGTTTTTGAACTGAAGTAGTTCATCGCTAAAGCTGTTGTCAAGATCGTCTGGATATGTGGAGGAGAGCGCAGCTGCACGTTTACGCACACTATCACTGTCAATGTCCGTATCGAACAACACACCAAACAGGCCGTTTAGCTCCCTGTATGTGTCAGTGCGCTTCGCTAGACATGACAGCAACCTGTCAATGATCACAGTGTAGCATTCCACCTTGAACTGATCACTCCCGGTTAGCACTGTATCGTTCTCCGTTGACTCAGCTGCGAACGCTTTTCTGTTTCTCCCCCGCTGCGTCTCATGGTGATAGTTGTGCGTTACACCTTTCACTTCCCGAGCAGCATTTTCAAACACAGGAAATGTATCTCTGAGTGAGGCCACAAACACATGCAGAGATTACAGTAGTCGTTGTGCAGTAGCTAGATTTATATCAGGCTTTTGCAACGTGTCACTTGTGGCTTTGAATCTACTCAGCACCGTATCCCATAGATTCACCATTATTGCGGTCTCTAATTTATCAAGTTTACGACAGAGCGCAGCAGCACTCTCCACCACATATCCAGCCTTGCGCTTGGCGCAATGTTTTTCATCTGCATCTGCTGCAAACCTTCCAAATGCCTCTCTTATTGCACTGTTGTTTTCTTTCAACGCTTTAGTAGAGTCAGCCCTACAACTCCATCTTGTGCTGGACAGTGATTTAAGAGTCCTGCTGATTTTCACATCCTTGTTGTGAAATATGCGATTCCAACGGTATTGCATACAGTGACAGAAGTAGGTCAAAGAAATCACTTGCATCTTTAAAGATTTTTTCAATGCTATTCACACCTACAAGATTAAGTGAATGACCAGCGCAGGGCACATAATGAATGAGGGGATTTGCTTGTTTAAGATGCGCCTGAAGACCGTTATATTTTCCGGACATATTACTTGCATTGTCATAACTTTGTCCCCGGCAATCTGACATCAATCTGAATCATTCACCATTTTGACCACACATTCAGCAAGACTTGCTCCGGTGTGGCTGTGAATAGGCTCAAAACCAATGAATCTCTCCACCACTTTTCCTTCCTCGCTGACAAATCTAAAAATTAATGTCAGCTGGTCAACGTGCGACAAATCAGGGGTTGAATCTACGATGTTGTGCCTCTTCCTTTTTGGCCATGCTTCTCTATGTGTTCTTTTAAAAACGGATCAAACTGTGAAATGAGTTCCAAAAGTCCGACGTAATTGCCATTACTTGATGAGCCCAAAAGCTCATTTTCACCCCTGAATGCTAAGCCTCTCTCACTCAAGAACTTGATGACAGCCACAATGCGTCTCAACACCTTCTTCCAATATTAGCCCTCCGCATCTCGCTGCCGCCTGAGCGAAGCATCCACTGTGCCCACATTGTTCGATCTGCGCAGTAAAGCAAGCATGCTGTGCCGATGGTTTGCGCTCTTCTCGTGGTCCGAAATACGCTCAGGATGTTGTAGTGGGTTTAAATGGCCTGTATTCACCAGAGTTTGCTGAGCGTATATGTCTTAAAGGTTGGAAGGTCACTGGTGAGAGATGAAAACACCTATGTAAGGACATGTGTTCAACTTGTTGTGATGAAACGATCTGTCTATTTGTAGAAGATTAAGACACGTGATGCACTCACACAGAGATATAAACGCAGTACTGTAACTTTAAGGGAGTGCCACATGCGGCCTCAGCCTGCTGCTTCGATGCTACTATGCAATCCTCTGTAATGTCCTTTGGAATCTTCTGAATAAACCTGAAACAACTAATGAACTGTCCAGTCTACCGCCTTTGTCTTTGTCGCCATGGGGAAACGATTCGGCACTACAATGTCTCCAGTCACAGAAACCAGACGTAAGAGCATTATGCTGTGATAGCAGTTTACAGGCAAAACAGTAGACCATACCTGCGGATGATGAATAAATCAACCCGTCTCTTGGCACTACCTCCTTGTTTGGCAGGCAACAATGCAACAAATCATTTGTAAGAGCCCGCGTTTTACCTCCAAGACCACTGTCCCGCACAGATGCCGGGTATTTGGGAGCCCTGTTCTGGAAGGCAGCAGCACCTTTAGAAATAGCCATTTCGACAAGTTCCTCCGTGATGTCTCCCCATAGTCCAGGGTCTGATGAGATGGTTAAATCCTCCGGCGGCTGCCGATCGTCCGTTATATCTCCTCGTCCTCCCGATCACCCTCGTCCTGCCTGCCTCCATTCACGACAGAAGCCTCGGCTGCCTGAGCCGTGTCTGTCGGAGCTTCATTAACTCCAAGGTTAGCATCGTGGCTATCAACACCAGTTGGTTTGCGCATAAAAAGCTTCCGATTGATGGGACATTTTGAGTGTCACAATTCTTTCTCTTTTTTTAGCTTTCTTTTTGCGAAACCGCTTTGTGAAGCCTGTCCATTTTTGAATTCTTTGTTTACATATATTTTCGCGCCGCTGCCGCTGTGTTATTGTGGACTCGTCCATGATTGGGGGAGGGGGGCCCTTAGCTTACACCCAAATAACAATTATTTTTTAGTAATAATCCTATCAGTGGTTAATTTTGTATGTGTTTGTATCTCTTCTAGTATATTAGGCCGATATAAAATATGTAAAATATAACAAAAATATGTTAAGGCTCTAGTCATTGTCCTGATCATTTGGTGCCCCCCATTGGCCCCAGGGCACTCACCCGACTGTATATATGGATAATCCGGCCTTGCACGGACCCAGATTGACTACTGAAGGGAAATGACAATTGAGCGGAAGTAGGTAGGCGTGCGGTGCCAGGCTATAATTAGATGGTGTCAGTGTGAATTAAAAGCACCAGTCATTGGCCGCCCAGCTGCCACCTGCTGCTGCAGCTTGCTCCCCCATGTCATTGTCCCTGTGAGCATTGCTGCTTCCCCCTTTCTGCTTACAGTGTAACACCATGAAACTCAAGCCTTATCTGTATTGAAGTGACAAGGTGCAGTATAACATGTAAGGGAATCTTCAAATCAGCAAACAATCTATCTTCCAAATGATTCAAATAGCATTTAGTTTTGGAAAAAAATGCTTTTATTTTTGACAGTAAATGCATGCAAGTGAGAATAATTAAATCTATATTTATTAAATAACTTCTTTGAAAAGTGCTCTGTTCTTTTGAACGCTCATTGCGTTGATTTGACCCAAGGCTACTGTGATGAATGGGCTGAAAGCAACACGTAGGCTGCACCAATTATAACTTGGATTGTCTCATTTTTCCTCAGAAATATGTGAAAACCTTCAACATTCAAAACACATGATTGATGGTTGACCTGTACACGAAGAGAAAGGCTGGTGGTTTTAAGAAAGGGAATGAGTGTTTTCCCAAGGTAGCAAACCATTCATTTAGTAACATGACCTTACGATTGTGATAGCAGACAACTTGGTGGAGCAGACAGACAGTTGTTGCAGTAAATGGTTAATTTCACTCAGCACACTGTCCCCCACCTCTGGCAGCCATTTCTCCAGTCTGCTAAATTTACCCAGACTCTGACCCACTTGCTGCCTATAACTGTCCCAATGCCGGCAGCACTTGAACCAACCAAATTTGTCTGCATTGTGATTGCCTTCTAGCTTGTTGTGTCAGTAGCAATGTTGCAACTGATCAAACTGGTTTATTGTGACACTACTAGTGCAGTGCCCGTAGGAAGCAGGTAAACAAAGAAACATATTAAACAGTACATTTGGCTGCTATCATTGATGGCTAATTTTACACTGTTGAAGGTTATTATCAGTAAGTTACTTTGTAGAAGTTGGCTATAGAGTAGGGCAACATTCCTTAGTGTATTGTGTAAAGATAACCACAAACTAATTCCATGTGATTTGTTAAGTGAAATGAAACAGAAAATGTTATTAATTAATTAAGTGTTGAAGCCTAAAGAAGAATCTTGCTGTACAGGTGTTACCTATACAATCTGTAAATGGCTGCACTGTGTATAAAAGGAGTCTATGCTGCACGCCAAGACAACATTGTCAACCCCATTACCATTACTGTTAGGTATTTGAAAGCTAAGACAGAGTTTGGATAACTGTCAATTAACGTCAACGTGTCAGTAGCAGTCAGCTGTGTGTGTGTGTGTGTGTGGTGGTGGGGGGGGATCGTGTGCGTGCGCTTCTATCAATAAAGCAAGAAACGTCTGTCTGTCTGTCTGTCTGTGGCTCGCATATCTCTCTGACTGTTTGTGAGATCGGCCTGAGCTTCCGGATATGGTTTGTGCACTGCACAAAGGTGTGCATCCTTCATTTAGATTTTGACAAAATATGTAAGAGTTATCATATTTATATAATTCTGAAGGCGAATACGTGCACACTTTGAAGGCAACAGTGAGAACGGGCATGAAGTAATCCCAGAGTAAAACCCGCCTCCCTCTGATTTTATTGGCTGCTGACGAGCAGGACACGGCAGGCACAGCCATTTGTGACTTCCTCGTTCCATCTTCACCCTCAAGTGAACCTTGACTGTCGGGATAACGTTACAAACAAAACGTTCTTAAACCTTTACACAGACATCACCAACAACTCAAATCTGTCCGCTTTAGTGTTAAAGATCACACTTTACGCTATTTTCACTGTAATACAGTTTATGTATAGTTAAATACTTCCGCGACAGCAATGCTAATTACAGTTAGCATGTCACACACTCACACAAACACTGTGTGTCACAGCTGACTGCTATTGACACGTTAATGTTATTTGACAGTTATCCAAACTCTGTCTTACCTTTTAAACGTCTTCTGTAGCTGGAAAATAAAAATAATCCATTCTCCTTGCTAACGTTGCATCCATCCAGCTTGACTGTGTGACACTGCCTATGTGTAGGCTACATCTGTTTCTGTGTCCCACTTTCATAGACAGGTTACTTTTACGCATGCATAAGCTAATTTCTGCTTCCTACAGGCACTAGTTTTCTAAAATGCATTAGTGTTGAATGCTTGCCCTATCAAAACCAGCCCTGGAGCCTCCTCCGCTTCCTGTGTACACCCCTCACCGTATGATTGAGCTGATGATGTCACAGGCTGTGTCTGCAACAGCCGAATGTTAACTGTAAAGATAGTGCCGCATGTGAACTCCCTCTGCAGATAACATGGACAATAACTCACTGTTTGGGGCCGCAGAAACACAACTTCACAGAAGTGTTGTTGTGATACCAAAATTATGATTTTGAAACGATACCTGTCTAGAATGTGCCAATACTAGTGGTGCAATTACCGTTTATCAAAGTCGAGTAGTAGTCGTTCAATCTTTTCTATACTTCCCTTCTCTCTGTCTCCCTCTCTCTCTTCAACACCTATGAGCTTAAAATGATATTGAATTGATATTGAGTCATATTATGGGGGAAATCTACAGGAAGTGGGTTGTGTATTAGGATATCCAAAAAGAAAAGAAAAAAACAGTTATGATGGAGCTCAGGTTTATTAAAAACAATGTCACTAACCTGTGATCTGTGTGTACCAGCCGACCTGTGTGGATGTGAAGCAGATTCTAGAACATTCATCACCATCAAATCCTAGCAGATCATCTTGGCCCCTTTGCCTTAAAGCGTAAAGCACACGGTGCTGTCTGAAACAGTCCCGTCTGGGAAGAGACATGTTACTGTCTGCTGTGTGTCTTCACTGTGCCCCAGACACAACTTCCTTCATAGTGTACTACCACAGAGCATCAAGTTAATGACGTGGCTCTGTGACCCCTTCTCCCTTTCTCCCTTTTTTTTAAGTAATAGTAGGCAGAGCAGCGTCTTCGTCTTTTTCTCTTTTCTTGTAAGAGAAGTTTGTTTTTGTGTCTCCCTGTGCCACCCGTCCCTCCTGGGCCCAGGACAACTATACAGGTGTTTCCCCCTTGACAAACGTAAAACCAGGGCAAACTGCGCCCAGCTGCCAGACTTTGTGAGTGTGTTAAGGTGCGGCCACACTACACGTGTTACACGCGTACAGACGCGTATAAAATCGGCATTTTTTCCATAGGGAACCATTGGTTTACGCGCGTAAATGGCGCGCATATGCGTTACACGCGCTAAAGCAACACTTTATGCGCGTTAGCCGCGTATTAGCTGCGTATATCCGCACCTAATGCGCCTACGAGCGGAGTTCAAAAAATTTAACTTTTTACGCTCGTACGCGTGACGCTTAGCCGCGTTGGTCAATCAGCGCTGGGCTTGACCCGACGTCACATACATTGGCACAGTCAGTGGCGTTTTCTCCCGGAGGCCAAGGGAAGCCAGGCTTCCCTGTTTTTTAGGCTGTAGTTGTCATCCAATAAAAATAAAATTATTAACAGTTTCTGTAATTCTTTGGTGCTGTGCTGCTGTCATTTCTTCCCCATTTTTCTCCTCATTGAGCATTTCACAATGCGCGAAACAGCGCCCCTTTAAAGTTACATACTGAAGACGAGGCGAAACACGACACTGCACACTGTATGTGCGCGAGGAAGCCAGCCCGAGCCAAGTACCCCTGACTGCGGCCCGCAGACGGACGTTGAGGGGGAGGAGACGTTGAGGGGGAGGAGACATTGAGGGGGCCGGCACATTGAGGGGGGGGGGGGAGCTTGAGCAGGCGCTCGCTGTCTGCTTGTCCGTCTCTTTCTCACACATTCACTCCTAGAGGTCCGCTGCAGCCGTTAAGCTAGCGGTAGCCCACGCTCTTTATTAAATGTTACAGAGAGATGGCACGGGAGTATTATGACTTGCTATCTTTCTTGCTGCGTACCATCGACCTATTATAAAGTTATGCATAGCCTAAACGACTTGTTTAATTATTTGCATGAAGAACGCATTCTTACATCCGGTTTAGTGATATCAAAATAAGAGTCCTGCATGCAGCAGTAGCATAGGCCCTACTTGGAATAATAACCGGGTATAAGAAACATTTAGATAATTTTATGTTTAACCGATAGTATTAACCGGTTAAATATCTTCTTAAAGGTCAACAGGTTAACAATGGACATCCCTTCCTACTATGTTGATTGCTTTTGCTATCTTGTAACAGTTCACTTATGAGGACATAGATGATCCTGTGAGTGTTAAATTAGTGTTGTGTCTCCCAAGGGTCAGCAATGAGATCTATACTTACAAAAGCAAGTATATATGTATGTACAATGATTAAGTGTGCACTGTAAACAATGTGACATGTGCTAAAGAGAACTCCTGTACCTGTCTGTCTGTGACGGTTGCAGGCCCAGCTGCCTATGAATTAAGTAAGAGTCAAAATAAGATATGGGGAACTATGAAGGGGTCACTGTGACCCCAAGGTATGACCTTAACAGATGCAATGTGACCACATTTAAGGCTTAAAAATATACCTCAATTAGACATAACTAAATGCTACAGGTGTGACGCACATTAAGTTACACCAATCACAGCAGCCCTAACAACAGTCTTATTATTCAACAGAACAATGTAAAAATAACAACTACAAAAATTACACAGTAAACTATTAACAGAAAAGATAACTAATCAATAAAGTGTAGAACAATCAAAGAACACATATTGTCCTTATTTTTACCTTATACTCTCTCTTGCCATAGTCACCATAATTCACTATGGATGAGTCTATTTTAACAGCAACAAAGGGACAAGAATTGCACAATCTATTAAAACCGTTAATATTGTCTATTTTCACAAGCTGTAGTGTTTCAGGGCTGACCTAAAATGTGACTCAATAACAAAAGTATCTTAAAATAAAGATGTTTGAATTGTTAAATGATTAATTGCATTTTTTACAATATTTCCAGACACACACTGCTGTAAGTAGACTATAGATGACACTTGTGAAGCCTTACTGAAAAGATTTCCTTCCCGAACAAGGACAGGATTCTCCAGGCATATAACACTTTGAGGCTTTAACTGATCATGGATACATGTATGCACAGCAAGGCGAAGCGATGCCTCCTGGGCATTAACTGTGGTGTTTAATATACGGTGTTAAGGTGCTGGAAAACAAACATTTAAATTAAAGCGGTCAAACTTATGTTTCCACAGTGTCTGCACTTGATTGTGACATTGCCAGACTGACACCGGCTGCCATTCTCAGGCGAATTTGCGGCCCAAAACACGCCCCTTGCCATCGAATAATTCAATTAATATTACTAATAATTAATACACACATATTCAAGGTAAAGAACAGGATGGCTGTAACAGCATGTATATTCTGTGGATACAATCCATAATAGCTATGGGTCTTCACTCTTCACAAGAAAGGGGTATTTAATATGCCAGGTCAGCTTGATAAAATGTTGTTTCACAAAATTTATTCGAGTCATTCCACCAATCCGGTACTGTGATCGTGAAGTTATCTATTCATTAAAATGAATTATTAGAATTGTTTTTACCTAATGCATGTTGAAAGCAATTTGAGTCTAAAATAAACTCCAATTTGTATATGTCCCCTTCAACCCCGTTACCATTTTCAACCCTGTTACCCTAGTTTCAACTCTGTCACACCTTTATATGTATTCCTTTAAGCTTATAAAAAATATATACTGTTTGTTTAACTATGTCTTAAATATTTATGGCAATCATAAGAATATTGATTTTAGTTAAAAATATGAAGTAAAACCATATCTTTGATCAAAAATGGTGTGATCGCTGGCAGAAAAAGGGCCCATTCCCTGTATGCTACTGCTCCATGCAGGACTCTTATTTTGGTATTACTACGGATGTAACAATGCCAACTGCCAAAGTCAGACCAAACTACAGCAAGTAGTATAGGCTACGTTTAACATTGTAATAGGTACCCTGCAAGAAAGATAGCCAGTCACAACACTCCCGTGCCATGTGTTTGTATTTAATTAACAGCGTCCCGCTAGCTTAACATAGCGCTAGCATTAGCCTGCTTGAGGAGTGAACGTGAGAGACTGAGCGCCGTCCCCCCTCAATGTGGTCTTAGGCTCCCCCCCCTCAATGTGCCGGCCCCCTCAATGTCTCCTCCCCCTCAACGTTGGCTGCGGGCCGCAGTCAGGGGCTTCTCGCCCGAGCTGGCATCCCTTAGTGAAAAAAAGAAAGAAGGACCAATCAGGTAAGGCTATTGTCTTGACACTACCCTCCTGTGATTGGTCAGGAGGGTGTCATGAGGGTGCCAAGGGAAGCCACCATAGATATACGTATATATGTCTATGCAGGCCCCCAGGATGCTGCCTTCTCCGAGCAGCCAGCATGGACTAGTGGCCAACCCATTGGTACTGCATGCTGTGAATGGGAGCTTATTTTCCATGGAGCCCTGAGGCAGATTTCCCCGTCCACACAATACAAGCGGCGAACAAGATTGTGTCTCTGCAAATTTTTTCTGGATATCAATCATAGGCTCATACTTATCTTTAGACCATGTACTAATAAAACTGAAGTTTTCTCATTTAAAAACGCCACCTCAAGCGTTTTATTAGCCCAACGGCTTTCAACGTCTTTCAGTTTGTTTTCGCGGGAGGTTACACTGCTTTCTTCATCCAAGAACGTCAGTGAAACGTACACTGCGCGTCACGCTTTAGGGGCGTGTTGGCACCGTGGACGCGGAAGCCGAATACTTCCTGTATGGTCGCCCTGCGCCAATGAGCAGCTTTCATAGGAATGAATGGCTTCAACGTTCCAACGGTTTTCAGTCCGCTGTCCATTTTCTTTATAGGTCCATGTGTCTATGGGAAGCCACTCGGGCCTTGGCTTCACACCAATCAAATCAAAGCATCATTATCAACGTCACTGAAATTGAACAACAATAACAATAGCGGGAGATTAGCATGTTTGCATTGTTATCATGTTAGCAAGAACAGATATGGAGGGTGGAGATTTTGAGTATTTAGTAAAAAAATATTTTACCAAATTGCCAATTGAGAAGCCATTTAAAATCAAATCTGACGGCAGGCCAATGCCTGTGGAGAGAAAGAAAGTTTATCACACTTTCAGTGAGGAGAACTGTCTGCACCGAGTGGCTAGCTGGTAGCGGCAAACTTCAGCTAATGGCCTTCCTCTACAAATAGTGAGTAAAATACACACCTTCTCCCGGCGCGGGTTAACTGTTCCCTTAACTGTCTGTGTAGCTATGTGTGTTATGGTTTGTGTTATTTTATTGCTGAATGTGCCTTGATTGCCTGGATTAAGTTGCATTGGTATCCACTGAAGTTGTTCTGGGTTGTCTTAAGTAGTGTTGTATAATGAACATTTGGCCTAGTTCTTAAACGAAAAGGATGTATAGAAAGTATGTGAGTATGTCAAGCACATACAACTGATTGTGTGAGTCGTGTCTCACGTGAACATGAAACTTAAAATAGCCTAAAACGTCCCCTAATTATATTGTGAATGAATTTGAATCTGTATTGGGCATTAAGTGGCTAGTTGTGCATTCCGGTCGGGGTGGGGGGTGCATTTATAATAAAATGTATAATTTAATAAAACGATTAGGAGGTGTGTGAGTGAGAGAGTGAGTGAGTGAGTGAGTGAGTGAATGAGTGAGAGAGAGAGAGCGAACGAGCGGTGTCGGACAGATTACAGGCGTGTGTAAATCCTGGTAAAGTGACCAAGCGCTATAATAGCTCTTGTAGTTACATTAAATACAAGCTGCGACGTAGCCTACTCTTTTCTGTCAACCACCTTCCAATGAACATGTAGATTAAAGGTGTTGTCTCACTTGGCTTCCTCAAAAAAAATCCCCACGCCATGCCACTGGTGTACACAGAGGAGGAAAATGTATTGCGGGCGTGATTAGGAGAAATAAATTATCGGGAGGGAGACTATAGGCGCTATACGCGCGTAGAACCATTTTGTCACAAAATGATCAAACAACATTTTAGCTGCGTTACGCGCGTAGTGTGGCTGCACCTTAAGCGCCGATATACACTGTGTTCCAAATTATTATGCAAATTATATTTCTCAGATTTTCCTAAATAGTCGATGCAAATGACAGTCAGTATAATTTAAGTCATCAACCGTTAAAGTATGATTCACATTTTATTGAACAAACCTCCCAATGATAACAGTATTTTTTTTCAAAAATAAAAAACTCAAAATGCATTTTTTATTATTCTGCACAACAGAGTTTCAAAATATTTTATAGGTTGTAAATAACTAAAAATGGTCATTTGTTGAATTTGCAGAATGTGGAGGTCATATTTAGTGAAATCAAAACCTATTTCAATCAAAAACATCTAAACAGGCCAAGTTACATGTTTACTTCTATGATATCACCTTCACAATTCTTGCATCCATTGAACTTGTGAGTTCTTGGAGAGTTTCTGCTTGAATGTCTTTGCAGGATGTCAGACTAGACTCCCATAGCTGCTGTTTTGATGTGAACTGCCTCCCAACCTCATAGATGTTTTGCTTGAGGATGCTCCAAAGGTTCTCAATAGGGTTGAGGTCAGGGGAAGATGGGGGCCACACCATAAGGTTCTCTCCTTTTATGCCCATAGCAGCCAATGACACAGAGGTATTATTTTCAGCATGAGATGGTGCATTGTCATGCATGAAGATGATTTTACTACGGAAGGCACGGTTCTTCTTTTTGTACCACAGAAGAAAGTGGTCAGTCAGAAACTCAACATACTTTGAAGAGGTCATTTTCACACCGTCAGGGACCCTAAAGGTGCCAACCAGCTCTCTCCCCATGATTCTGTCCCAAAACATGACTCCACCACCTCCTTGCTGACGTCGCAGCCTTGTTGGGACATGGTGGCCATTCACCCACCATCCACTAGTCCATCCATCTGGACCATCCAGGGTTGCATGGCACTCATCAGTAAACAAGACTGTTTGAAAATTAGTCTTCGTGTATTTCTGAGCCCAGTGAAACCGTTTCTGCTTGTGATCATTGTTTAGGGTTGGCCGAAAAATATGTTTATGCACAACTGCAAACCTCTGGAGGATCCTACACCTTGAGGTTCGCGGGACACCAGCGGCTTCAAATACCTGTCTGCTGCTCTGTAACGGCATTTTAGCAGCGGCTCTCTTTATCCGATGAATTTGTCTGGCAGAAATCTTCCTCATTATGCCTTTATCTGCACTAACCCGTCTGTGCTCTGAATCAGCCACAGATCTCTTCACAGTATGATGATCACGCTTCAGTTTCTTTGAAATATCTATTGTTTTCATACCTTGTCCAAGGTATTGCACTAGTTGACGCTTTTCGGCAGCAGAGAGATAATTTTTCTTTCCCATAGTGCTTGAAACATGTGGCCTGCTTAATAGTGTGGAACGTCCTTTTTAAGTAGATTTCCTTTGATTGGGATCACCTGGCAAACTAATTGTCACAGGTGTATGAGATTGATTTCAATGATCCAAGGCGCCCTGAGACACAATATCATACATATGTTTTATTGAAAAACAAAAATTTTAATGTTTATGACACTTCAATACAATTTGCTTAATAATTTTGAACACGGTGTACTGTATACCTAGTGGATACAGTGCTAAAACAGGGCAGATTGCGGGCACTATTTCACCTTTATTCATTATTATTCACTATTAGTGCCCGCAGACCATTCTTACTGGATGTGGTCCTCAGTGTAGTAGTTGTAGTAGTCTTCCTTACTGGCCCACTGCCCTCAATCTTTCACTGATCTTTTTGTGCCGTTGTAGCGCATTTTTCCTTTGTCGCCAACCTCACATTGCAGCTTCTTAAGTAATATTACATGACACCTCAACTCCTTTAAAAGAAGCAGCTTTTTTAAGCAATGTTTTGCAACTCAGCTTGTTGAAGCAGTGCCGCCTCAAAGATTTCTCTGGAATCAAAAAATCCAATTCCTGCATTTTCAACAATGCTTTGAAATATGTGTATTTCTCTACAGAAGCTTTTAGCATTCACCCAGTGTCTGTTAGTGTATAATTAATCATCAATTGCACACACAGGTTGCAAAGTGCTTGTTCATAGAGGAGAAGTTTTTTACACAACGTCTCCGATGTGCAGTTAGTTCACAACTGGGAACAGTGTGATGTTGTTTCAATAGTCTACATGTTAACATGTCAATGCACTTTATTTTGCAACATGTTCATTAATTGAATTGTTCTATCGTATTACCTTACCATCATCACATAACATCTCCAACTTTTGCAAATTTAACTTACTAACATTTTAACTGACCTACTTTGTACTTTTGTCAAATTCTACTTTTACATGATAAATATAACTTTTTTTAAGTAAGAGTAGTTCTATTTCGTTCCTACTGACCGCCAGAGGCGGTGCTTACAGCACTGGATGTTCCATCGCGCGCATGCGCAGGTCGAGATCTTTATACCAACAAAGTCACCTGTGACACCTGGGTGACCCCGGGAATGTCTATATATTCCGGAAGTCACCAGAGGTTCTGTTCCTTCTATCTTCTCGCGTAATAGCAGGTCGCACACATTGTTGTGTGATAATATACCATTAGCTTGTCGCAAGTAGCTCGTACCTAAGGGTTGGTGCTTCGATTTGACTTCGACCACCAAGGGCTGCGACTTGCAATTCGTTCGACTTGGCTGCGGCCGGTAAGGGGTGAGTAAAGTGTGAAGGCTACGCGTAGCCGGCGGCTATCGCGGAATCTAATATCACCTTTCCACCTTGCTTTAAGTGAGCGTCAGGCGGCGGCTGGTTTCACAGTCGCCGTGTTATTCTTTGTTCGCACCGTTGCTTATGTGTTTTCGCTAAGCCCGGTTGCTAATTGTATGCTCGAATGTATTGTTTTCTAGCATTGTTGACTGTTGACAGCGAGCGGCTTGGGGTCCAAGCCGCCGCCACAGTACTTGTAGCATTGTCGCACTAGTCGTGTGCTCTCACCTAAAGCCTTGCGTTGCATTGCACTTTATTTGCTGTGCAGTGGGTGAGCCGTGCCACACACTAGTATGCTGTACACTGTATGCTGCTGTATTGCTCGCCGGTGGGCGAATTAGTTTCCTAAATCGCCTTCACCGTGTTATTTTAGCCGTGTCACACTGTTGCTCGTGTGCAGGCTGCTGTAGTGTGTCGCCAGTTGGCAGCTCAGTTTCACACCACTGTATTATTATAGCCATGTCGCACCATTGCACGGTAGCTCACGCCTTAGCCTGGTTGCATAGGCTAATTTATTTGCTCGCCAGTGAACGTCTTGGGATCCAAGTGTTGCCCTCACTGTGTTATTTAAGGCGCATTGTTGCCTGGGTGTGCTCTCGCCTGAGGCTCGATTGCTTAGCCTTCGTTGATTTGCTCTCCAGTGGGCGGCCGGGGTTACCTGGAGCCGCTGACACCGCCAGGGGACTACAGGTAGAGAATAGCATTTTGGCTAATTCTAGCATTAACCCATGTATGATCATGTGTTTTGTTAATTGCACTGTCCCCTTCTTAAATAAACTGAATTCAATTGAACTGTGTTATTTAGGGGGTTGCATTGTTGCTTGGGTGCACTCTCGCCTAAAGCTCAATTGCCTAACCTACTGTAACTTGCTTTACACCGCCACTGTTTATTCTAGCGGTGAAGCATATTTTAATTGGCTCGACAGGCCGCATTGTTGCTTGGGTGTGCTCGCCTAAAGCTCGATTGCCTAGCCTACTGTAACTTGCTCGCCAGTGGGCGGCATGGTTACACTGCCAATGTACTATTCTAGCGGTGTCGCACCGTGGCTCGGTTGCTCTCGCCTGAGGCCCGGTTGCATGCCTTAGTCGGATGCATATTTTAGCTGGCTCGACTTTTTGCTAAATTCTAGCAGGTTTTACTGTAACTTGCTCACCAGTGGGGGTAGTTTTACGCCGCCACTGGTATGTCCATGGGTGTCGCACCGAGGCTCGGTTGCTCTCGCCTAAGCCCGGTTGCATACATTGGTTGCTCGCCAGGGAGCGTCTTGGGTTTCCAAGAGTCGCCTTCACTGTGTTATTTTAGCTGTCACATGGTTGTCGTGTCTGTGCAGGCTACTTTGATTTGCTCGCCAGTGGGCGCTATAGTCTTGCACCGCCGCTGTATTATTCTGGCGGTGTCGCGCCGCGGCTTGGTTGCTCTCGTCTGAAGCCCGGTTGCATACCTTAGTCAGATGCATATTTAGTTGGCTCGACAGTGGGCAGCTTACGCCTTCATGACCTCCATACAGTGGGGAATGGCCATGACAAGTGCCCTGCAGGCTGCAGGTCTCAGGGTTGAGCACCTGAGGGAAGCGCTGTCAGATAACCCATCCATGAACTGTAGTTTCATGTCATGCACTTAGGTTGCTAGGTAAAGGCTCTTCTACTAGCCTCCAACCAGCTCATGGTACCAGTGGCAGTGAGTAACCTTGCGGCTGGGCATCCTTCCTACTACAGGGGACGATGTGCTGTCCACAGCTGCGTCCTGTAACCTCTTAGAGGTGGGCAGCTCGGCTAGAGGGTCAGTGTCCGTCCGTGACTCGCCAAGTATGGGGTTAGATGAGGCTCTGGTTTCATCTGCACCCACGAATGCCTTCTTTTCGGCAGGCCCTCAATCCTCCGTTTCTGTGTGCCTCCCTCTGAGCCTTACTCCGCAGAGCTCCGTAGGTGCTGGCCAGATTAAGGGCTCTCTCCCATCACACTAGTGACAGCAGAGCTCTGGCAGCCATGCACAATGCTGATAGTTAGGGCTTGGACTGGTAGCTCCGATTGAGCCTGCTAAAGCATCCCTGGTTGTGTCCCCAGACGAGGCTCTGAGAGCCGATGTGTGCTGTCCTCGGCCCCAGTGCCGGATTTCAGGCGACCTCCTTACTAGGAGTTACGACATTGCTGCCTGTGTGGGCCATCTGGGAATTTGCTTTCTCACACAGTCCTGGCTCGGTCGCAAACCATACAGGGGTCAGGTGCTGGTCACTCAGCATGGACCCTCAGTGATGCTTCACTGCAGACTTGCATTATGACTTAGGGAGCTAGGCAGGCTGATGTCAACGGTGACGTGGCGCGCCGCCAGGGTTGGCTGGCGCTGTCGTCCCAGTCGGAGGTTTGTCGACTGACCCTCCGTTCTCTTCCAGTGATCCCAGGCCAGAGTTTGGCCAGCTGCTCTTCAGGCCCGGTGCGAAGTGTTCAGGTTGACCAGGCTAGTCAGTAGTTGCACGCTGCGACGTGCACCTCTGCCTGATTCCAGGCCGGGAACCTCTGTGGTACCCCGTGCCAATAGCTTCAACCACGTTCAGGTGGACAATCAAGGGGCCAGTGCTTCTCAGCACATTCTGTACAGCGCCGTAACACTGCGCTACAGCTGCATTTCAGGCGTCAGGAGGTCGGCGTCCAGCCTCCGCCCTCCCCCAGAGTCCTTGGGGGTGCTACTCGATGTTCGGTAGGTTCTACTCAACCGAAGTTCAGGTACCAGGAGGTGGGGCGGGGTCGCCCCGTTCTGGAATAAGACGGCGGAATCAGTGCCTCACGATTCTTCCTTTCCCCATGCTGCGTGTGCAGAGGTCCTCCAGCCTATCGCTCAGGCGGACTGGGTTGTGTCCTAGCCCTGAGAGATGCTACTTTCAAGTCCCTACTGCCCAATGTCACAGGTGGTCCTCCCCTTTGCATTTCTGGGCAATGTGTACCAGTTCAGGGTTCCTCCGTTTGGGCCGTCCCTGGCTCTGCGTATATTAAACAGTGTGTGGCTGCATCCCTGCCACCATTACAGCTCAGCTGGTGCTCGACTCGGTGGCCATGCAAGCCTGCCTTTCTCCGTAGCGCGTAGCTACCGTTCAGCAGCTACTACAGCACTTCATGCAATGGAGGCTGCTGGAGTACAGCCTCTTCCTTCGACTGATAAGTATGCTGACCTCAGCATTATCTAATTGTCATTATCTAAGCTGTCCAAGTTCCAGGTGTCCGGAACACAGCGATAGAGAAGGGCCACCCCCGGGGAGTGGAGACTCCATCCGGAGGTGGTGGGCATGATTGGGACAAGTATGGCAGGGAAGCTTTGCTTCCGAAGAGATGACCCACTGTCCCCCTGGGTTCTCCTAGATGGAGAGGACCGGTCCCCTAAGGCAGGATGCTCTGGCTAATGCTTGGCCAGTCAGCCTGCTTTATGCATTTCCTACAATTCTTTTGTTACTGACAACACTGGATGGGGTCCAGCATTGCAGTTACAGCCTACGTTTGGTGGCTCCACATTGGCCAGGAAGGCCATGGATCCCAGCGTTACTAAACTCCTCAAGGAGAGCCTTGGTGCCTTCCAGGGAGACAGGACCTTCTGTCTCAGGTAGGCGGACACATGTGGCACCCGAACTCGGGGCGCCTGCAGCTGTGCGTGGGGCTCCTGGTAGCCAGGACCCACTGGGACGTATTGCGACCAGTCAGAGGTCTATACTAGGGCTGCAACTAACGATTATTTTGATAATCGATTAATCTGTCGATTATTTTCTCGATTAGTGTTTTGGGACATAAAATGTCAGAAAATGGTGAAAAATGTTGATACATTTTCCAAAGCCCATGTTGACGTCCTCAAATGTATTGCTATGTCCAAAACACAAAGATGTTTCAGTTTACTGTCATAAAAGGATTAAAGAAACCAGAAAATATTCACATTTGAGAAGCTGAAATCAGAGAATTTGGATTTGTTTTATTAAAAAATCACTCTAAACGATTAATCGATTATCAAAATAGTTGGCGATTATTTTAATAATCGATTAATAATCGATTCGTCGATTAATTGTTGCAGCTCTAGTCTATACCCTTTTTAACTTCAGGGGCACTCTCCACTACATGGCGCTATGCAACAGGTGGAAGTTGTTTTCACAGTGGTGCATGGCACATGGCGAAGTCCCATGGACTTGCTCAGTGATAGTGATATTACACTTTCTGCAGTCTGTGTTGGGCAGCAGGAGAGCTGCTTCCACCCTGTGTGTCTATGTGGCTGTGATATCGGCCGCACATGCAGAGGTGGATAACCAGACGGTAGGGTCCCACTACCTAGTCAGGCAGTTTCTGAAGGGAGGCCAGAGGCTTCATTCAGCCACCATGACCCCTGAGGGCGCCATCATGGGACTTCCAAGTAGTCCTGAGGGCCTTAGGTCTACCCCCATTTGGGCCGCTGAGTCAGGCAGTCTTGACGCGGCTGTCTATGAAGACGGCATTCCTCCTTGCCATTGCAACTGCAATCGGTCGGTGAAGTCCATGCCTCGTCAGTGAGCCAGGCGTGCTTGCTCTGGCATGCAGAAGGGTCAGGAGTGGTGCTCTCGCCAAATCCATCCTTCCTATCCAAACGATTGTCTCCCCACCATGTAAACCAATCGATCGAGTTGGCTGCTTTTAATCTCCTGGGCTCACCAGGGGGTGCAGTAAGAATGTCAGACCCACTGTGCCCGGTGCGGGCGCTTAGGGCATAGGTTGTGGCAACAACCAGCTTGCGTAAGACAAATACCTCTTTGTCTGCTATGGGAGCTGCAGGAAGGGGGCTGCCCTGTCCAAACAGAGACACTCCCACTGACTTGTGGATGTGGTCTTGAATGCATATAGAGCACAGGGGCTCCCCATGCCTTGGCCGTTGAGTGCCACTCTGCCAGGAGTATGGCTACATCATGGGCTGCCTTGAAGCGGATTTCACGGCAGGACATTTACGCTACGGCTACATGGTCTTCATCATGTACGTTGCGCGGCTCTACAGAGTAAATGTTGCGGCACCTCATCCTGTGGGATGACGGCTGTCTTGTTGATGGCTGCAAGCCCTTAATTGATGAGTACTCTTACGTTTTTGGTATAAGTCATCCAGTGCTGTAAGCACCGCCTCTGGCGGTCAGTAGGAACGAAATAGAACGATAGTTACGTATGTAACTACGGTTCTATGAGTTCCGGATGACCGCCAGAGTTCTCTGTCACTCAGACTTCTCAGATACCGCGAGAAGATTCAGTTGGAACAGAACCTCTGGTGACTTCCGGAATATATAGACATTCCCAGGGTCACCCAGGTGTCACAGGTGACTTTGTTGGTATAAAGATCTCGACCTGCGCATGCGCGCAATGGAACATCCAGTGCTGTAAGCACTTCCTCTGGCGGTCAGTAGGAACGAAATAGAACCGTAGTTACATACGTAACTCTCATTTCACTGCAGGACTTTAGTGCCTATATGTTTCTTCACCCACAGAACTTGATTGGGTACATTAGAAAAAAATCATAATCTTCCATCAGTAATATGAAACACATCAGTGAAATGGGGGTGTGTTTTAACAGTGAAACATTCATAAAACAAACCAATGTGGTGTATTTGTATGTATTTTATTTGACAGAGACGGTGCATGTAAATCAACATTTCTGTCATTATACCAGATTTAGCCAGAAGGCTAATCTGCAGTCCCTGACCAGATTTAACAATAGGCTCCCTAAAAAACAAATAACAAGAAGGGTTGAAAAAAACACATTAACTAATGCTGGGCTTACACTACACGACTTTTCCCTCGATTTGACAGTCGCAGACGAATTTCCAATGTCGGACTGAAGTCACGGGTGTCTTGCTGGAGTTGTGGCGCGCGCCCGTAATCTCAGTCGTTTGGTCTAAGGTGGTCTTCCGATTTCAGCCTTCTCAGCCTTTTCAGTCTTCTTCCCGTCTTGACATTCCGACATTATCAAACTGGTTTGATATTATCGTTAGTCTTGAGAGTTGGCTCATTCGAATACGGAAGTTAAATTAAATGAACACTGTCAACAACCAACGGGTGCACTCTCTCTAGCACTAAACACTATGCAGGAGGAGCGGTATTAGGCGCGACCTGTGTCCGCCTGTGAGGCACTTTTTACGGACGCTTACACACCTAGCAGCCTCGGCTGAAGAACCAGGCTGACAACTGCGCAACCTAACACACACACACACACACACACACACACACACACACACACACACACACACACACTAATATATTTATGAATAGTTATTAACAAGGAAAATCATTGTGCTTATGGTCACCTGACTATTGTTTAAATACGGTCGTCATATATTGTGAACCTATGAGATAAGATCTGTCTGTGTTTGCAGATACTCACACTGCAGGTCTAGATCATGGGCAGAACAGAATGTAGTGTGAATGTACAATTGGGTTGTATTTTCCTTTTCCCTTTTCAGTTATTCTCAGAGTAACTTAAACTTTGGCCTATCGCATATCCTTTTACATTCAATGGTTCAAAGGCATTTTAGATCCAAACAACAGTCTAGAGATGCTGGGGGTTTTGTGTTTGTGGTGAACTGAAGGGTTGGGATGTTTGCCCTACTGATGTGCTAGCAAAAACTATACAATAAAACCAGGTTGTAAAAAAATATTGATACATTCAGTTACCACAAGATGGTACCATGTATGTGTACTGTGCACTTCAAGTTACTTTTGTCATTCCTGACCTGTGGTTGTCAGACCTATAACCCTCTCTCCTCTCTCTGTCACTCAGCTGCTCAGTGAGAAGATCAGTGGGGCCGAGGGGACCAAGCTGGATGAAGACTTCATGGAGATGGAGAGAGTGAGTTAACCTGGGCTTGTGATGGGTAGTGTCACATTTGGTTGTTTTGAAAAAACTTGAGGCAGTTCGGATGTTGCCATCTTTAGTAACTAGCTTCTCTTCCTTGAAGACCACTGTATCTTCTGTAAATTCTCCCTAAGGGAGGGGTTAGCTAAGGAGCACTGTAATCTAGAACCTTCCTCACTAGATGACGCCAAAATACAACTTTATTACATGCTGCACACAGAGGCGTACCGTCCATTGAGGCAAACCAGGAAATTGCCTGGAGCCCCGGGGCCTCATAAGCGCCTTTGGGGCCCCCAAAATGCCCTTTTTATATTTTGCCCCATATTTATTGTTTTTTATAAAAAATCTCTTCACAATAGTATCATCGGGATGTCTAATTACTCGCGTTTTGACGGCCTTTCTGCCAACCGTGCACCCCCCTTCAGTCTGCACTACATGGACTATTCCATTACACATCACTCTCATGACGCTGCACGTTTGTGGCGTAAAATCCAAAAAAGTACATAGCGGGAGAAGAGAGATGAGATAAACCTAACCTACCTATACCAAAATGAAGCGAACATACGAGAGCGACTCACAAAACAAAAAGAAGAAGGACCAAAGGCAGGACTTGATATCAAAGCTGCCAAAGCTATCAAGCTTTTTTACAGCGGGACCTTCGGCGGAAGAACAGCTGTCTACATGGTCTACATCGTTAACCGGTAACGTTCCAGCTCCTCCTGTCAATCCAACAGGTGGCTCTGGCTCAGCCAGCAGCAATGATAATGACGTTAATGTGTGTCACCAAACTGAAGGAGATAATTAATGGTGCAACGGATCACGGTTGATCCGTGGTCTGTACGGACCAACCCTCACGGTTCGGGACCCACTAGAACCGCGGATTGGATGCATAGGCTATAGAGCTGTTGAGCGGAAGTCCCTTACTTCCGGGGCATGGGGCCTGTCGGCTCGAAAAATTACAACGGTAGTCAATGGAAAGAAATGTATTATTTTCTGGTCCCAGTCATGAAATGCCTTCGATTACACATATGTTTTGTATGGATCTAGATGGTATTTTTTCGTGCAAAGAATGGAACAATTTAGTGAGTAGAAGCTGGATATGGTCAGGTTTTGTGCAGAGCGCTTTTGTGGACTACAGCTCTTCGCTGCTCTTGATGCTTATGATATACGTCACCACCACTCGCACCGGCTTAGCTCCGAAACATGGCTGTGTCAATAATGCACTTTACTGCCTTCTTTCAAGGACAAGACAAAAGTCTTCAGCGTGGCGAAAACCACTACACAAGTGGACATGTGGAGAGTTTCAATTTCTCGAGTGGGGAGATTGTTGGCGTTGTCCACGCCAGCCATTAGCATTAGCATTAGCACTGTCAGTCGAGAATAGGAGGGAATGTGTTGAGGTGACGTCACAGAGGCGACAAGACTTGTAGTGGTTCTCGTAGCATTTTTTCAAAAGCCGTTTGACGAATAATCATACAACATACCGTTAAACTCTTCACATGAAAAATGATCATTTAGACCCATACAAAACATATATGTAATCCAAGGCATTTAATGACTAGGACCAGAAAATAGTAGATTACTTTCCATAGACTCCCATTCATTTTTTTTCAGCCGATAGGCCCCATGCCCCGTAATTCCGCCACTTCCGCTTAACAGCTCTATGCTAAAAAAAAAAAAAAAAATTAAAATAAGCCGGCTGTTTGTTCACGTTATCGGAGATCGTGTATTACAGAACAGTTAGTGGCGATCGGAGCGCAGAATCTAGACCTACTGTAGGCTACTGACGAAAATCACACAACTTTGCCTGTATTTTAGTAACACTATTAATTAGTTTAGGCTATATTTGGCTGCTCCACCTTAAATCAGCCCAGCCAGGCGATAGTTAAGTTTCAATTTCATTTTCACCTCCGTCTCTAACAGCTGTTCAGAGCAACAGCTGATCGGCTTGCCAGCAGGAGTCAGTCTAAAGCCAGTGATGATGACTCTAAGTAAAAAATCTCTTCCTCCCTCTATCTGTCTATCTTTCTCTCTCCCCTGCACACTCTGTCACAAGGCCTAGTATCCATGCTTATGGATACTAGGCCTTGTGACCTAGACTTTTATGACCTATAAATGTTGTTATAATGATTTATAGTCATGTTTAACCATACTAGCGTATCAAGTAATGTTTAACCATACTAGCGTATCAAATAATTACGTACATGCATTTAGACGTATTCCCTGCTGACTGTCTGGGGTGGCTGTGCAGAGCGCTAAACACTAGGGCAGCCGGTCGAGAAATCACGTGTTCAAATCGGTTCAAATTTCCTGCCATCGTGTCGTCACGATTCCGGATTTTTCCATGTATGGTAACGTGATGCTCAGGCAAGCTCCGGCCATGCCCCCACCTTCCTGCTCTCAAATCTGCCCGCGCGCTGCTGAAATTGTTCCGGAAGGAAGGTAACCAATCACAACGGAGTGGGGTTTGCAGGAGGGGGGGAGGGGGCGGAGAAGCACAAAGCCCAGTGTGGAGAGTTAGGGGAGAACGGGGTAAATTGTCACACAGGTTGGTTGTCACAATCGTTATATCTCGGAACCAGAAGGCGCTGTCTGTGAAATTTTGGTATGTAAATATCCACAATTGGGGTCAGAGGTCACCTACATAGTCTTCCTTGGAGTTAGACTGCTGAATTTGAGGTGAGAGGACTGTTTGTGTTTTTCATGTCAAATTGAAAATATTTAGCTCCTCAGTATTTTTCTTCTAGGCTTTTACAGAATGGGTTTATAACAAAACACTTGTTACCCATAAAAAGTATGAAGGGTAAACTATAGTTTAGATTGTGGTTAGCAAGCTAATTAGTTGTCAGATGGTTGTTGGCCTTGATGCTAGCAAGAAATTCAAGTTGGGGTTGGTCGTCACATTTTTTGGGGGGTTGGTTGTCACATGTTATCCAAAGGCTGCAGCCAGAAAAGGAACACAATAACGAAATAAATTGTCAAGCTGTGTCCTCACTGACACCCCAGAGAAGGAGAGAATAGAGCAGGAAAAGGCAGCTAACATGCAAAAGAAAAAAGGGCAACAAAATCAAAACAACCCAGTGCATCCCAAACTAGACCAGTTGCCAAGGCGACAGTAAGTTATGTAGGCCTATTTGTCAACTTGTCAATGCAATTACACGTTCAAATTTTGTTCTGCTTTCTCGTCTTCTTTTTAAGATTATTCCCATTAAGATAACATTGTGACAAACAACCCCATAGTGTGTGACAACCGACCCCTTGATGGGGTTGGTTGTCACAATGTGTAAGGGTGTCTTTGACGATTCATTTCTTCTTTATTATTAGATAGAAAAAGTGAGGGGTACACATTTCAAGCCAACACCTTAAGCTTCAATTAAATGTAGGAATGACTTTTGAAAGATGTTTAGGGGATGAGCAATTCTCACTAGAGTAAAAAGTGTGCCTACTTACCCCGTTCTCCCCTACTGCTGTGCGTGCTAGGGTGAGAGGAAGAGTGTCCCGAAAATCGACATGGTTTTTTGTGATGTGATTCGTGTCAGGTTGCTCTATAGCAGTTTTTAACAAGAAATTAAGACCAGAAAAGTAGTATAATAGGAGATCTTTAAAGGAAGCTGGGTTATAACCTAATTCTTTTTTAAATATTTGAAGATTTTATTTCAAATAGCCTTTGTGGACACAGGCTATTTTGTAATTCACGGTGGATTTTTAAAATAAAACAACACATTTGTTTGATAGCAAAGTCATATTGGTCTAGATTAGACTTTTATCCAGGTAAGCTTCCTCTCCGTGGCCACTTAACAAACTTTATGAACCAGGCAATGGACATGTCTTTGGTCAGGTTCGACTTCTGTTCATCCCTTTTATGGAGTATTTCATTGTGCACGATATAAGTTACATTAGATGCAAGGGCCCCCAAATGACTGTTCGCCTGGAGCCCCAAAATGGCTAAGTTCGCTACTGGCTGCACAAGTACAGAGCTGGAGTCAGGGCGTGGTAGCTTAGCATCAAGCCTGGAAGCAGGGGAAACAACTAGCATAGCTCTGTACAAAGTGAAAAATCCAATTTACCACATTTGTAAAGCTGACATCTTTTATCTGTTTTGTATAACCTGTACACATACAGAAATATGATGTGTGAATGTGTGGAGCAACATTAACAATCCCTGCATTACAAATCTCCTACTTTCTTTTTTCTATTTTACATACTACATCTGACAATAAAAATAATCTAGTTAGCATGCAGTAAGAGTACAATTGCGACATACTTTTACTTATTTATTTCATCATAACATTGCGCTTTGAAGTGCCTCTTGCTTTTATATCCGTCGCATCCACGTTTGTTTTCATACAGAGGCTCCGTCGATGTGACGTCACCTCCGGTGCGCACTGGATGTGGATATCACCCAAATAGCATGCTGTTTTCAACACTAAAAATCTTGGCCGGATGTAATCGACATCCGGGTATTTTAAAGCATACTTAATCTGACCACAAGAATCAGGACATCCTAAATCTTTTTTCTACCATACTAAATAGCAGAAAGTATGGGGATTGGAACGCAGGGTATATGTTCTGAGCAGCGTCTCCTGCTAGCACTGGTTTTGATTTTGGACTGGGTACAGACAACAGTGGTACTAACCCCAGTATGATAACAGTCATATGGGAAGCTGCACCCATTCACTGCTGTCCATCAGGAAATAGCTCAAGGTTCAAGGTTTTATTATCATTATACAATACAGGATTGAACATATCGCATGCAGCTGTAGTACCCCTATGTAACAAAATTGAAAAGTTGTACTTGAAATAAGTACTTGAAATGTGATATCTGATAAACCTGTTAGTACAGTCATGGAACAGACAGAAATGAATATTATAAGATGTGTTATAACATTGGTTTAATCGAGCAATAATGTTCTGTTGACACGTGGGACAAACAACTGTTGAAATTATACTTTAAAATAATAAATTCTATTTTGATAAGTCGGCGCACGTTATTGTCACACATCCAATGTGTTGCAAATGTCAATGATCACCTCAAGGTAATACTTCTGGAGGATTTGTTTTAGGGACTTCCTAACAAGGAGTTAGCTCCGGTTAGCTAACAGGGTAACACTGACATTTAGATGTAGAATATATAGAGTGGTTATTGGTTTAGGGGTTAAAGCTTGTCTAAATCTCTCAGTAAAGTGATTCCTATCACCAACTTAGAATGTGTAGAATGATTGTGTTGTGGCACTCCAGTCTCCACACTTTGAGCTTGAAATTGATTGTCAAGTTTATTTGACCTGGCATACAGAGGCTTAAATAGCTTCAAGTTAAACAGTTTAGTCACACTTTGATATCAGTGGTAATTACATTGTGTTTACCCTTGTGATATCAAACTACTAGCTGTACTTTGGTCTGGCTGTGTGTGATATTGAGCCATGAGCTTAAACAACTGAATGGTTAACCGTCTGTAATGTTTCAAATAGGCTGTAGAACAAAGAAATATTGACACATGGCCGCAATACATTTTCTTTTTCTCCACATTCTTGTCTTGTCCCTAGAAAATTGATGTGACCAACAAGTCAGTCTTTGACCTTTTGTCCAAAACAACAGAATACCTCCAGCCTAACCCAGGTAAAGAAAATATCTTATTATGTTATAGGTATATGTTATTTTTGAATATTATTTATCTGTTCATTTTTATTGCGTACTTTTAATGTTTTATTTATTCTATATTGCAAAGTGAAGCCATTGTGTTGTATATGTATTCTTTCCTCCGTAGCCTCTCGAGCCAAACTGAACATGCTGAACACTGTGTCTAAGATGCGCGGGCAGGTGAAGACCACAGGCTACCCTCAGACTGAAGGCCTGCTGGGGGACTGCATGCTGCGCTATGGCCATGAGCTGGGAGAGGCCTCTGTCTTTGGTACCAATACTCTTATTACCACAAGGGCCAACAAAAGACGTTTAGAGATCGTTTGCCCGTTAATGAACAGCATGGGGTTACAATACCCAGTGTCATGACAGCTACTGTACCCTCTACTGTTCTTAGGCTTTCATCATTTAGAAATAGGCCACTTGCTACAAACCAGAAATAGTTATTGGAGGTTCAGTTGTAGATGTCACTCATCATTGAAACAGCACTGTTACTGTAAAAGCACATAAGCATAGATGGGTTTCCTGAGTACAAACAGTACTTGCACCTGCACCCAAGGGGCAAAAGACGGCTTCGGTAGCCGAGATTGTAACACGGGTCAACTGATATTGTCAGGGTAGATGCCGTGATGTTTGTAACTTCTCATTGATTCATGTGTCATAACATGTAAATTCATGGTGAAATATGTTTGTCTTTCATTTGCATCACAAATAAGAAAAAATCACTTCATGAAAATAATTTGCTGATGCAAACTTTCCACCTTTTATATCTATTGTTCTCTTAACCCATTGATGACGGCTGCTGCGCGACGCTACATTGTATGTCCTGCCGGCTGCTGCGTAGCGCAGCATTGTACTTTATCTAATTTTCATGGCGTGCACAGCATAGAATGCACCGTCATTGGTTCAAATACACATGAGGTGGGTTTTGTTGATTTTTGAAAATCACGTCAATAAAAATTATAATAAATAAATGAATAAAAATAATAAAAAAAATACGCCGGCTGTGTCCACGATAGTGTATTACAGAACAGTTAGTGGCGTTCGGAGCGCAGAATCTAGGTCTACTATAGACTACTGACGAAAATCACACAACACATTGCATCTATTTATTAACAATATTTATGAATTTAGGCTATATTTTGCTGCTCCAACTCAAATTAAGCCCAGCCAGGCGATAGTTAAATTTCAGTTTCGTTTTCATCTCCGTGGTATACAGCCGTTTGGACCAGCTGATCGGCTCCCGACAGCAAGAGTCAGTCTGCGTTCCAGTTGTACTGGGAAGTCGGATTTATGGTGCCAGTGATAACTGAACTAAATTATAAAACAAAGCTATCTCTTCCTCCCTCTATCTGTCTATCTTTCTCTCTCCACTGCACACTCAGTCACTACTATCCATGCTAAAGGGAAGCAGGATTATAACCTCATTTAGCACAATATTTTTAAATATTTTATATTATTAATTCTTTTGTTTTCTCCCCCATCTAATTTTGACGATTTTTTGAAAAATGTGTTGGTTTGTAAGCGCTAAGGGAGCATGTTTAAATAAAACCTGTGAACCTTACCTTTTTAATGTATTTTATGTCATGTTTCTATGTGCTACACAGGCTTAGATATTAAGGTTTTGGTAGACTTGACAATTCGTACTATTTTTTCAGAAAACCCTCAGGCATTAAGGACATGCATCCTAGATTGCCATAGTCATCAATGGGTTAAGTCCAACTGAATCTACATTTACAAATAGCAAAATCCATCAGTTCAATAGAACCCTGATTCCCTCACCACTGTGCTGCTCACATGGTCTCTTTTTCACACAAGTACGGATGAGATGTTTCACATTCAAATCCTTTTAGAAACTCAAAGTGAGTAGACCCTCCATATCCTGGTGGACCTTTAAGGCTCTATGATGGATAGGTTAATGTGTGTCACGTGTGAGGTTCACTGTGTGAGCTGGAGGCTGATAGACAGAAGCTGATGGCTGATATATGTACGTACTTTAGACTTCTATGTAGTCCTCTATTTATAGGATTTAAAATGCAGTATTTAAAGTGGCTACGAGTAACTTTGTCGGTTGGTGGCCCCTTTGGACAAAAGCGGTAGTATTTTTACGACGCCAGCTGTCGTAAAGCTGTTTTCTAGCGCGTGCCGGACGTGCGCTTGTCAAATCAAAATATTAGGATGCAATATAGCAGGGGTTGACACTAAGGTTTCAAATGCACTTGCCCATAGGGCAAGTACAGGTAATGTTTTACTTGCCCGAATGTTGTGTTCACTTGCCCAAAAAAAAACAAAAAAACTGTTAAACAATGATATATACATATAGGCTAATTGAATTATACATTTTAGCGATCTCTTATCTCTTAAATGCAAACACTGCTTACTAGTCTCATCCTGACCACATAAAACGAACAACAATTCATATAAGCCTAGATATCATGACATCACACACTACACCAAGCGCTTGGTCCTGCTGCAGCATCGTGAAAGGGCCTCTTTTTGCCATGCACCTTGCCCAGGGGCTCAGAAAACTCAGTCTAGCTCAGAGTCAAGCTGAATGTTAGCTTCCACAGAAAAATTTTACTTATTTAAAACGGTCACATTGTGCCAAAAAGTGATTGTGTGCCATAAAATTATTAAAGTCCACCATGTTAAAGCTATTGCCCAGTTACACTGTAAGTAAGGAGGGGGATCATTCATTTCTATTCATATTGAAACCATTATAAAGACTCCACAATCCAAATCTTTATTAATACCTTTCTATTATTTTGTTTAAAGAGAACTGGTATTATTGCTTTAATTGCTTACAAGATGAGCAGAGCTCTGGATAGGACTTTAAGCAGGTCATAATTCCATATTTAGGCCTACTATTTAGTTTATATTGCTGGGAAAACAAGTTTTTTACCCAAACTGTAGGCTATTATTCAAGCTTCCCGCGAAAAACTCAAATTTCTTATTTTCTTGATGTTACATTTGAACACATCATGATGTAATTTTATTGACCTTTGCCTAATAATCATTTTACTGAGCCGACCTGAACACATCACATTTGAACCGTTTGTGATTTTTTTTAGCTAACTAGGTCTTATCCTGCAGATTTTAATATGGATTTAAAAACTATCCGATTTTTTTAACTGCGGGACTTGTCACTTGCTACAGTCTCTCGTTTGTTGATCACCGCTGCATTGAATGAATGATGAGACGGTGCGGAGCCCGTCTGCAGCGGCAGCGGCTCAGCAGACAAGAGTTTTTTTTTTTTTTTTTTTTGGAGACGGAGCGGGTGGAAGGAGTTTCTTCAAGACATTCGAAGGTAGAACAGTTTTACAGTCCATGATGCGGTCCAGTGATGGAATAATACGCTGAAGTAGGCCTAATTAGATGAAGATGACCCAACTCGATATTTAAAATTATATAATGTGACCTAGCCTACTGGACTCCATAGCGGTATCGATAAGCTCAAACGTTATTGATTTCTGGGTTTTGAATATAGCGGAACCAGGTCCGTAGGATAGAGCCGGCTTTCGGAACGTAGACAGCGAAACTGCGCGCACACAGGCTGTGTGTGTGTGTGTAGTGTGTGCGTGTGTGTGTGAGAGAGAGAGATAGAGAGATCGAGTGCGAAAGAGCGACCGTGATGCTGCTGGCTGCCGCGCGCAGCTGCTCAATTGCGAATATAGCCGATCTATTTTGTGTGATTTAGCGAAAAAAAAATGTTTTGCAGACTGTAAAACACATGAATACATAGCCTAGACTACAGACAAACCCTCTAAAATCCACTTGCCCGTCCGGGCAACCAAGAAGCAATCTCAACTTGCCCAAACATTATTTTCAGTTGCCCCGGGCAAGCGGGCAACCGTTAGTGTCAACCACTGTATAGTGCATGTCCGTGTGTTGAAAGTGTGAGGGCACGGACTCTTTCGGCTCCGTGAGAGTGGTTAGTGACACAGCATTAACTAATGTCAGTCACACAGACCTGATTGCAATGAGTTGATGCAGTGTCACTAACCACTCTCACGGAGCTGAAAGATTCCCTGTCCTCACAGAAAGAGAATGAACGAGAGACGGCAATATGGATCACGATGAGGTAATGTGTTTATGTTGTTGTACATAATGACTATTACAGATGAATAATGGTCATCTGATGATGGTGAGGCAAAGTAAACTTTGTTTTAGGACCGCTCATTCATTTAGGAGTTACAGACTCTGCACACATCCTGCGTCTACCTCTGGAGCGCGTCGCCTTACCTTACTGCTGCGTCTCCCGGACTTTTCTCGGACACACATGGAACGTCTCAGCAGCAGCTGCTGCTGCAGCGCTGCTTCTAAAAGCCCTATCTTTCTACATAGAGTTTTCATAGATAATTCCCATTTAAAAATGAAGTTCTTTCCTGTCATTTATGATGCATATGATTTATATTGAGTCTAATGTTGAGTCTCGACAGTAATCCGTGCGCCCCATTGCCTTTTTCCTTTTCTTTTTTTTTAAAAATTTTCGCTTGTTGGAAGTCTTATTTTGAAAGGGACACACCAGGAAATGGTGAAACTACAGCGAAAGCTGCCGGTATGAAGTCAATATGACTCTCAGCAAAGTATTTCTCTATCAGTTAAAGCTACAAGTCGGCACGTTGGCGACACCTTTGAACAAAAGCGGTAGTATTTTTACGACGCCAGCTAGCTCGTGCAGGGCGTGCAAGATTCAAATAATCAGGAAGCAATATAGTGCGTGTCCGTGTGTTGAAAGTGTGAGGGCACCAGACTCTTTTCGGCTCGGTGAGAGTGGTTAGTGACACAGCATCAACTACACCTGATTGCAATGAGTTGATCCATTGTCACCTCTCACGGAGGTTCTCGCGGCTCTCAGAAAAAAATAGGCGAGCCTCCTGAGGTAAAGGGGAGCGTCGCTGCAGACGTGCCTCCGACGCGCATCAGCAGTGCGTCTGAGGTTGGATGTGTGCCCGCTCTAGGTTGATTACACGGTCAGTGACAAAAATTCAGACGCAGACGCGAGGTAGACGAGCAGTAGAGGTAGGATGTGTGTGGAGGCCGTAAGTCTGCAGGACTTCACTCCCGTGAAATTGTGTACACGTTGCTTGGCAACGCCCTCCTCGCGCC